>OW569403.1:61559763-62159763 GCA_937654795.1 Cistogaster globosa | reverse complement strand
TTTCTGATGTATTCAGAGTGAAGCTCTATAGTAAACAAAGCTATACTAGTTACCCAGTGCCTAGAAAGGGTCTCAAATCAGATTCAGACTGCGCTGGATACACAAATATAGGTCAAATTAATCAAATCATAAGCAACTCCAGCTTCTACAAAATTTTCTGGTTACCGATTTTGTTTGTATTATTAAGAAACAATTGATTTTTGACATTCTTTACAATTTCTATAACAACAGAATAAGTTGTCACTGCCACAAAGTGTGGAGTCTGTGAATAGAAGGAATAGAAAATTATAAAGCATGAGTAAAGTATCCATGTTAATTGCTCTGGTAGAGATGTCTACGTATTTGTTAAGCAGACGATTATAAGTTCAGACCAGCAGACCCTGAAGTACAGAGAAAATACTTAAATGGCCCCTCATAAAAAAGATCGAAAACTAGTAAAAACTAATCATACAAACAGGAGAGTTTATTTAGTACTCGCATAAAAAGTAATTGTTAACACTGCTGTATGTTTTAGTGAATTATGTGGACACTAAGGTGGTAATGCAGTAATGAATAGTTTTGATTTATATTGTTTCGTATCATTTATATTCATACAATACGAACGAAATTTCTCAGAAAATGAACAATTTGTCAAAAAAAAAAATACGTATTATCTGTTCCTTAACTGACAGATCCATCTTAATTAGTGCTGCCAAAGCATAGATTAGTATTATCGAGTACCGAATAACGGATATTCAAATAAAGCTTTACTAGAAAAACAACTCTACCTCAGTGCAAAATAAATAAATCGCAACTATTTAAAAAAAAAAAAAAAATTCAAAATTCAAAAAAATAACAAACATAATCTCTTCTTCACTTTTATTTTAATTAACAAATTCTCATTCCATATTTACCATTCCAATAAATTTAGTATCACCTTTTCCAAATTCTGATCGATTCTGTTTATTTCGTAAAAATTCTAAATCTTAACCTTTTAAATTTAATGTAACAGTATTGTTTACACTAAAAAACAAACCAAGCTAAATCCCACTTTCAACTTAATAAAGAGTTTATTTAAAAAAATTGTTCATTTTCACAAAATTGACTACCAAAATTTAAACTTTCAGTTCGCGTTTACAATGTACAATTTACATACAAAATTTATTTAAATGTTTGTCTATTTAAAATTCTAATAAGCCTTTTAAAAATACCGAGTAGTACTGAGTTGCACCGACTATCCAAGTTTAATGTAGTGAGTAGTATCGAATTATTAGGAGTAATAAATCTTGCCAGGACTAACTCTAACCACAACTCTTTGCAGCTTCGGTGAGATTTGAACTGACACCATTAATATAGATTTAAGAAAAAGGAGCTTTTCTTTACTCTCTTAAGCTACGACTGCCTTGTCTTTCTCATTCACTACAGCTACTTAACAGTCTTACAAATTCGAATTAATCTTAGCCCTGGCGTGTGATTTTGCACACCATTATAAGTGGCTCACCTTATTTTATTTTATTTATCTAAGACACAATTAAAATTTTAACGGACAAAATAAACCTTAAGCTTTGAAAGAAATTGCAATTTGAATATTTTAAAAGCAAATTGCATTTAATTTTTTCCTGCTTGTTGCAAATTTTACCGGTGTGACATTAGAAAAGACTTATTGCATAAACGTGCAATATTGCTCTCCATAAAGATTAATTTACAATATATTTCTGTGTATATTATAAGACACACATATTTGAAGTGATCTTTTTTGAACGTTTTAGTCCGAAGTTCTTGAAAAGTCATCAAATAATATTGTTGTATTATTTCTCTTCTTTTCCATAAAGCAAAATCGCTTTAATTTCATTAACCTTTTTACCTAATATTTCTCTACAAATCCTAAACTATTCTACAAAGCAAATTCCACAGATTGGAAATCAAGATAAGCATATTTTTAAAATACTTGTTTCATTAAATGTGTATCTTTGATTTTTCTTAAATGTCTGGTGAACACAATCTGATAGCCAAACTTGAATAAAGTTGAATAAAACTTCTGAAAGAATAAAAAAAAAAAACAGGTGGCTAATTTTAAATGGAAATATAAGACATTTTTCTTTCGACGAGCAAGAAACAAATAAAACAGAAAAAAGTAAATTAAAAAATAAAATAAATAAAATAAAAAAACCTACGGGCAAATTTTACTTTGCACTCAAGAAATAAAAACCATAAGGACACAACTTTAGTTAAGAAATAATCACGAAAAAAAATACATTCCAAAAAGAGATTTCAAAATTAGTTGTTTCCTTGAATTAAAGCAATTCACCGTGTAATAAGTTAAAAGCAAAGTTATTAAACAGTAAGAGCAGGGCGGTCAGTGTTAAGTGGCAGAAGGAAAACGAAAAAGACAACTTACAAGATATATAAATTTTCAAATGGAAATACACAGGCCTTAAAGGACTTTTTCTGTTAGAATCTCCTGGCAATTTTTATTCTAAAAAAAAAACACAAATCAACAGTTTATTGTTGAAGGTATACAAGACGGACGTAATACTACATTGCAAAAATATTTTGTAGGTAAATTACGCAGGAACTCTTCGTGTTTTTACTTATCATTCACCGCCTGTTGTTGTAAAGTGGCTTTTGATTCTTGATTGCGCAATTGGGAGCAGAAAATTTTTCTTTACATTCGTTTTTGTATACCAAAGGGTCTTTATGGTGTTGAGTATGATTATTATTGCTCTTGTTGTTATTGTTTATATAGTTGGAAGTAAATTGAATATTGGTTTGGGAATTATTTCAATTAAGCCATATTACAATATTTTCGGTAATTTTTAACGGTATTTTCGTGTTGTGTACAGTTAGTTTTTTAGGTAAGTAACGGTGTGTTTAATCACCATAAAGCAAATAAAATTTAATTAGTTTTGTTAAGAATTAACAATAAGTATTACGAAAATAAAAAACAAAAAAACTTTGTAAGAGTATTTAATGTTATAAATTTCAACATCGAAACAGCAGCCCTTAACTAAATCATTAAATTTATTGCATTCGAAAATTCGAATAAACATTAAGACGTCTGTGATTAAAAGTTTGCATTCACGGCTCAGAAATGCATTTTAAATACGAAGGTCATTATAAAATTATAAAATTCCAATTTTTAATTCACTTTAATAAATTAATTGCATTACCTACTAAATCTAAGGTTAGCAAAAAGCAACAAAAAAATGATATATTCGAATCTTATATACCCTTCACCATATATGTAAATCTAGTTTAGTGAAGTATCTCTAATAAACCAAACATATATTGGGGTGACAGACATTAAACAAACATGAACAAAAATTAATTACAATACATAATTTTACATAAAAATGTCATCGGCTCTTAATGGGTTTTATTTTTTTATTTTATTTTTAAAATTTTTTTATTATTTCCTGAAAGATCTCTTCAAAAGATTTTGAATGATACCCATGTTGACCATATTGACCATCGAACTTTTCTATGATAATTTCAGAGTACAATAATTCGAAAAATTTTAGGCGAGCGCCAATTTTCTCACTTGACGTATTTTTTTCTTATTTTTTAATCCTCTATCACCACATATATTTGTTTTTTTGATTGGAGTTACTTCATTGTTCCAAATGATTTGGAGAAATTAGAGGCATTCGTGGTTTTAGGCCCACTGCCTCGAAGGACATCGACCGATCTTGTTGATTTTTAATAGCACCACTTTCGATACTATGTCTGATCGCTTTGCGAATTTTAATTTTCCCTAGCTGATCTCTGTTAGAAATGGATATTGTGAAAATTACAAACGGAATAAAAAACTTAGATATACCATTTTTCTACTTTCTGGGTGAAGAATATAAAAGACTCTGGGTTGTGTGTGGACTTCGTCTAAGCAATTTAAAATAGTCGACTATGAATATTTCTGATATTCTTAACTATAAAATCAGTTGAATAATAAATGTGCAAAAACAAAAGTAAATAGATGGGGAGAATGTGCTGCCCACGGTGATATCGATCTAGAAAATATTCCAATATCCTCTGCTAGTATCCAATTTTTGAACACATAAATTTATATATATTTTTTTTAATAAAATTAGAAATTAATATATCCGCGAACATTAGCCAAAATAAAATTATTAATTTGGTTGTGATAATTTTATATTTAAAAAATCAATTATCACTTGAAAAATCGTGCCTTTATGATTTTCATATTTTTTTCCGAAACTCAAACGGATTCACACAATACAATTTGGGCTAAAGGCGTTATTGGACCATACATCTACAAAAACTATGCTGATTATTTAAATGCCTCTTACTATGCTCCATACCGCGGCACTTAATCTAGCTATATTCCCTTTTATTAAACAACATTTATACAACTGACACTTTGTTTAAAGAAAACCGTGTCACACACACACACCGTAGTGGGGATTCCTGGCTGCTATGCCCATGTCTACCTTGATTATGTTATTCTACAGCATTTTATTTATTTTTATGGACTTGTTAAAAAAAACGTCAACGCCAAATGAACAAAACTCTGTCATATTTTATTTTTCAAAATATTTTTAGAAAAGTCGTACAGAAGATTTCGTATTTGCGAATAAAGCGGTGAATAAAACTGCTAAGGACCTCAAAGGCTTTGCTATTTAGTCTGTGCCTTCTTTTACAGCAACTTAATACTTGGCAATATTACAAAAAAGTAAGATTTGGCAGGTCCTTATACAATTTCGGTTTTTGCAAACGAAACAACTTTACTTTTCAAGCCGACTTCTTAACCACCTCAAATATTTTGGGTCATGTCAAGATAGTGGCTGTGCGGTTACTATTTATTTAACTATAAGCCAAGGCAGATTTAATCTATTTTCGCAAAATGCTCGCAGCGTATGATATTCATGCCGAAATAAAATGTATGCTGTCCCTTTTTGATCAGGGCTTATAGCAAGTGTGCTTACAACGACTAAATAATTTTTTTTGTATTAAACCTCTAAAATATATATGCTGCCCAGAACCATCTTTGGTAAGAACATTTTTCGAAAACAATGATCAATTATATATATTTTAACTTCTTATCCATAGCGAAGTCGATTGAGTGATGGTCATATGTCCATCAGTGTTAGTGTTGAAATAAACTTTGTCAAGGCGCTATAAATGCTAGAGAAAATTGAAATACGACAATCGAGCAGACATAGTTTTAAAAATTTTGCTTTTAAAAATCAGCGAGATCGGTCAATTGTCCTTCAAGGCAGCAGGCAAAATTTGTCCATATCATTTGGAACAATGAAGTAACTCCAATCAAACAAACAAATGTATGGGGCGATAGAGAATTAAAAAAAAAAGAAAAAAACATCAAGTAAAAAAAATTTGCGCTCGACCATATTTTCCGAGTTACGGGCCTCTGAACTTTTCATAGAAAAGTACGATAGCGCGTCATATTTTCTTAAATATCAATATGGGTATCATTTAAAAGCTTTGAAAGAGATCTTTAAGAAAACACAAAAATTTTTAAAAATGCTTTACCCATTAAAAGCCGCTGACACTTTTATGTAGTTTTCTTTTTAAATTTTTATTACTCTGTCACCTAAATATATTTTTTATTTTTTCGATTGGATGTACTTCACTTCACTAGATTCACATACATGGTGAAGGGAACATAAGATTTGGCATAGCCGAAAATGGTCATTCTGAACATAATTTAGTCTTTGGTTGCATTATTGTCGATTTTTCTCTTTACTTTTATTTAACTTAAGAGTGGCTTCAAGCTCACTTAAATTTTTTACTGAGGACTTTTTTCTAAAAGTATGTAAAATTTTAAATCGTATAAAAACTGCTTGTTTGTTGTCTAAATTGGATTCAAAGTAAATTATCAATATGTTTTGAAAAAATAAAAACACAAATTATATTTTTTCTCGCAATCATGAATCTAAAGGCAAGTTCAAAGAATCAAATTTGCTTTAATTATTTAATGCAACTGTAACAGGATAATTTCTGTGCGTAAATTTTTTTTAAGTTTTGTTGTTGGTATCTTTCTCTATCTGTCTGTGTGCGTATCACGTAAAAACTTGCCGGATATGAGTAAAATCTCGGTTGAAATCTGGAATATATTTTTATTATGTCATTAAAATTATGTCATTTCGTAGGGAATATAGAGAAACAAGTGTTGAAGCTCCCAATTTTTGTAAATAGAAATACTGATTACAGAAATTTACCATAAATACTTAATAACAAATTTGCCTAAATTAGAGTTTTAAGAAAATTAGAAATGACTTGCTGACGAAATCGTTGGCATTGCTAGTAATTAACGTATGCTTATCTCAGTCAATTTTTTGGGAAGAATGAATTAAATATATGGAAAGAATAGGAAATAACGAGAATATTACATATAATGAAAAAGCACATCTCTCAAAAATCTAAAATGTATTTAAAAATCTCCAAACAAGATTTTGTTTCTCCCATATTAGGGAATAAATTCCAATTATCTGACAACACTGCTTATGAATATTTTTATTATATGCTCTTTGTGCTCACCTGATCATTTTACTAACAAAAGAGACACTTCTTAGTTGCCAGTTGTCAGACATAAGAAAAAAAAAACAGAATCATTAGTTCATTGTACCCAATATTATTTATTTGTTTCGTCATTTATGTTTATCTTTCTTTTTGTTTTCTTATTAATTTGCATTAAATCTGGGTTATCGGATGGCTAAATAGTTTGTATATTAATATTTTTGTTTGAAGTATTTCTTCTCTTCAGAATTTCTTTGTATTTATAAATTTATTAAAATCTGAGCGTACGTACATAAAAACATACATAAGTACATACATTCGCTCATATATGTGCATTTTCTATTTGTTCTCTTCACAATCTCACTTTAAAATTGTATTGAATTACAATAGGTGCAATGAAGGAGGTTTTTGAATTAAACAAAATATTATTAGATTTATTTAAGCTGTAATCTGAAAGTTCTTCAATTTTATGGAGCGTTTAGCAATTGCAAGTTAAAAAAATAGCGTAAACTTAAACTCTTTCCGATTGAGAAAATTTTTTATTCGATAGGTATATAAAAATAAGATATTAATAAATATCCAATATGAAGCAAATTTAAAACTCCTTGACCTTGACTACTTGTTTGCTTTTTTTTAGTTTCGGACTCCACAAAAAAAATGGTACCAATTTAAATAGAGCACATTTAAAACATCCGTGTATGTAGCAATACGCGCTTTTTGTCGTGTATGTAGCAGTCTAAGCTATTATATTTTTATTTTTCGATTAATTGCTTCCTCCAAAAATTCATCTAATGACACAAATGATTGCTTGATCACAGCTGAGTGGATCAGAATTTTGTGTACCGATAGAGAGAATTAGCTACATGGATATTCCTCAACAAGTTTTTCGTTGTTAGTCCCAATTCGCACGATGCAAGTATTTAAGCTAAGCTGATTAGGTTGTAGGCAACAGGGTTAGTTAAAATTTAATGAGTACTGACTTGCTTGTACTTGCAATTCGCTTTGCTTCCATATTCGTTATGTCAAAAAACACAGATGTGTGTGTGTGTACATTCATGCAAAAATCTGAACAATTTAAGCAATAAGACTTGTAGTGTGCGAACGTCAATGAAAGTTCAAAGAAGAAAATGAAAATAAGCAGTCTTATTTTCTTGCATCGTGCGAATTGGGACTTACCATAGCATACTCTTCAAAAGTTTCGCATCCATTTCAAATCTAAAATTAATGGCTGAAATAACTGTGGCACATCTTTGCAAAATATTCTTATCTATTTTTGTTTTTGTGATAGAAAATCGCCATATTGAAAAAAATTTTAAAAAGATATGAAACAAAACAAAATGTGTATTAATAATATTTTTCATCGGATGACTATTTAAATCAATCCATATGCGAAAATATGTAAAAAGCCGCGGCTACAATATTTTATACCCTTCACAACAAAAAGTAGAAAAAGTGTATAACTAATTTTGTCATTCCGTTTGTAATTTCTACAATATCCAGTTCCGGCCCCATAAAGTAAATATATTCTGAATTTTAATGAAATCAAGTTTGCCGAGGCACTAGATCAGCTAGAAAAAACTTAAATTCCCCAATCGATTAGAGATAGTTGCTTAATTCATAATACCCTTTGTATCCGTGTATCCGTGTATACTGTGTATTGTTTAATTAAAATGCAATAGTGTATGTTTGTTGTTAGAAATTTTCATATAAAATTTCAATATACCAATACACTTTTATTTTGCATGTTTTTGAAAACTTGTATTGGGAATCGTGTTAACAACTACATGTGAATTCCATATCACATTGAGAAGAAGAAAATAAATAAAAGTCATTTGTATTGTTTAGCATATCAAAAGTATACTTTTCGCATAAAAATTTAAAATTTTGCTTTTTTTCAGTCCTATTGTCCATTTTACTTCCTGAAAACCTTCTTCTGAATACTTATTTTCTTCTTCTTATTTGCTTTTTGACGTTTAATATAAATATATAAAAATATAAATAAATAAATAAATTGATACAATAATACACTGCGTGTTCACAAGCATATAAACAAAAAGTGTATTCAATACAAAATACACCATACAAGATTTTGTGAATTAAGCAAGTGCCTAAAAAAGTGCTATTGGAAATTAAGAAGATCGGTCCATCTCCTTCAAGGCAGCGGGCAAAACACCACGCCTACCTCTAAGTTTTCACATCATTTCGGACAATGAAGTAACTGTTATAAAAAAAAACAGATGTATGGGGCGACAGAGAATTATAAAATAAGAAAAAAAAAAAAACTGAGAAAATTGGCGCTCGCCCATATTTTCCAAGTTACGTGCTTCTGAAATTTTTAAAATTTTTGAAATATTAATATGGGTATTAATTTAAAACTTTTGAGGGGAACTTAAAGGAAATACTAATTTTTTTTTATAAATTTTAACCTATTAAGATCCGATGTCATTTTTATGCAAAATAATGTTTATGTAGTACTTTAAAATTCTCTGTCACCTCAATGTTGAATTTTTTGATTGGATATACGGCGATGGTGAAGGGTATATAAGTTTTGGAATACCCAAATATTGTACTCTTACTTGTTTTAATTAAAAAGGGTTAAATAATCTACAATTGGATTTAAAAGAACTTGTGGGCGGATGATAGCCAAATAACTAAAAGTCTTGTAGAAAAAGTAGTTTTTCTTAAACGTGTATTTTGAAAACATCTCAAATAACTTAAAAAAAGCAAAATTTCTATGAATCGACAATAGATGAAATATAAATACACTTCCACTTTTAAGGGATACAAACAAAAACAAAAAAAAAAAAAAATTGAGAGAGAAGCAAATAAACATTAATTTTTTGGATTTTTTGCGTATGGTTAAAACCACTGTTTCGTTGTATGGAGTGAGTATCTTGTTGGAATATTCCTTCATGGGACATGTTTCTCGGAGATGGGAATTTACTTCTTCAAATATTTAAAAGATTTTACTTTCGCTTATACTCTCTTTTATTTTCCCAAAGGAAGGGCTTCACCTTGTTGCAACTCCTCTAAATCGATGAATTTACGACGCATTACAAATTTCACCAAAGGTACTTTTGGGCTGTCCTTGGTGGCTTAATTTACTCAATACTATACAAACCTTTCGAAAGCTAAAGTATATGAAAAATTTAATTGCAAACTTAAGTTTCTCTGAACCAAAGCAGACAACAAAAACTTCCAATGTAAGATAAGCACTTCTAAATCTTCCAATAAATTTAAGAAGGGTTAAAGGAATAAAGCTTAAATATTAAGTCAAAGAATTTACTTTCCAGCAGAGTAGTACTTGTGCCAGCAACTGTGTTTAGTTTTTAGTCTTCTGTAAGCTGACTTTATAATAATAAAATGTTAAATAATCAAATAAATTATTTAAGCTTCATTTCCAAATCAAAGTATTTTAAAAGCTTAAAAGTATAGTCGTGTACGAAATACTAAAATTCAGTTAAAAATCTTGGTAACAAACAACAAATATATTAAGACCGAGAATTTTTTAAGATTTTTTTCTGTCGCAACAAAAGTTAAGAAAAAAAATAAACTTTAACAAATAAGTTAATATCTTAAATACCATTAAACAAATATAAGCTCTTCAAACAAACAAACCAAAAAAAAAAAATATTTAAGAAATAAATCTCAAGCTAAGAGTTGATTCCTTATTTGGTTCATGGCAAAAGACAAACAGTCAAGCAACTAAAAAATACATCCAGTTACCATGATTCATCTTCCTTGGACTGTAAATATATCTTAAACAACAAATACAAGTAAAAACTGGCAACACTAAAGTGAGTTTTATTCATTCTGTGCCTGGCATTCTATTTTGAAATGCTGCGTGTAAAACACTTTAATTGATTTATGACATTAAAGACATATTTTTCGCAATATTGCGTGTGTCGTGCGTGACAGTTTTTGCGTATTTTAAAAAATATTTTTTTCTGTACAAATATAGAAAGTAGCGACTTATTGTGGGTTCATTTATGAAGGTTTATTGTAACAACGCAATACATAATTTTATCTCTTATGTCTAACTCGAGTATAATGCTCTCTGACCGTAAACTAAAGAAAGAAAACAAAATATGAAAAGTGTATTTACTGCATGTATAGTTGTTGCTGTTGTCTTTTTGGCTGATGATGACGATGATGGCTGTTTTCGTTTTAGTCTTAAATATTTTTTTTTATACCCAACAAACATAGTTCGGCAGGAGAATATTGTAAAGTTAAGCCGGGAATCATTGAGATTCACAAACGAATCATATAAAGGCGACAAGCATAATTCCTACTAATGCTTAAGCTTGTTGATAATTCTGACTTATGGCAGCAACTGTTGTACGTACGTTAAATGAATATAGAGATGTTTTTCTTTTGTTCTGCTTTTAGTGTTAATATTTTCTGTTTGAATTTATAACAATATTTTTCGTAGGCATATGCAAAATTTTACAGTTAAATATGTTTTTTTTCTTTATTTTTTAAGGTAAATTTCAAACGATTTTTAGATGAAAGTCTCTTGCTAAGCGAGAGTTTCTTAGTCGTTGTTTATTATACCCTTCATCACAAAAAATAAAAAAAGGGTATATCTAAGCTTGTCATGCCGTTTATAATATCTAAAATATCTGTTTCCGACCCCATAAAATGTATATATTCTAAGTCTATATGTATAGCGAAGTCGATTTAGCAGTGTGCGAGTCCGTCTGTCTGTCCCTGTTATTGTTGAAATCAACTTTGCCAAGGCACTAAATGAGCTATGAAAAATTAAGAAACGCCAATCGATCAAACATAGCATCGAAAATTTTGCTATTGAAAATCAGCAAGATCAGTCGATATCCGAACAATGAAGAAGCTGCAATCAAAAAAATAAATATATAGAGCGATAGAGAATTGAAAAGTAAAAAAAAACATCAGGTGAAAAAATTTGCACTCGCCCATATTTTCCGAGTTATGGGCCTCTAAAATGTTCATAGAAAAGTACGATTGTGTGTCATATTTTTTAAGATATCAATATAGGTGTCACTTTAAAGCTCTTGAAGAGAAAGCTTTACACATTAAGAGCCGATGACATTTTATATACATTTTTCATCTCTTTTTTGAATTTTAAATTTTCTGTCATTTCAATATTTATTTTATTTATTTATTTTTTGTATTGGAGTTACTTTATTTAACTAGATTTACATACAGCGCGAATGGTATATAAGATTCGGCATAGCCAAATCTTATTTAAATTGTGATCCTTTAAAAAAAAACTACGTCTTAGTTTTAATTTGCGAATAACATCTGTTTCTGTAACCTATGATTTAGTATTTTGCCCTTATTTCCTGCCTTGTTTGCGCTAATACAGCTCCAACCAAATCATTAAATTCCCTAAGTGTATTAAGTCTTCCTACATATTGTTATTCCAGTAATTTAGGTAATATGATCCTCGTAAAACTTTATGCTACGAAGAAGCATCCATTCTAGTAAATAGGCTGTATCATTTTAGCTTGTGTCTTGTAGGAGGAAAATAAAAAGAAATGTGTCTTTTAATACTCTTCACTACAGGTGGAAAAAGAGTATATTCAAGTATCCAAGTTAATCTTTTCATTGTAATTGTTCATGTGAAATCAACTTTGCCAAAGCACTAGATGGGGTTGAAAAAAATTTAATTACGCATATCGATCAGATATAGTTTCGAAAATGTTGCTATTGAAAATCAGCAACATCGGCTTATGTCATTCGAGGCAGCTGCAAAACACCACACCTGTCTCTAATATTTCCATACCTCTTTTTAACTTTTGTTTGTATACCTGTTAGTGGTTGCCCTTACTTTTAAGTACTTAGTAAAGACTTTCGTTTGTATTCTTGAAGGTGGTTCTCTTCACTAGGTACCAAGAATACATACGAATGTTGATGGGAAACAACCCTAAGCATTACTTACAATTCTTGCCGCTTGCTTTAAACACAAAACTCAATGGTAGGAAGTAATTTTTTATGCTGGTTTATATGAAGATTTGGCGTAATCGAATAGAGCACTCTTACTTGTTTTAACCATACTTGGGGATTTTTATTACCATTGAAATTTCATTACCATTATTCTAAAGAATTAATTTATTAATTATTCTAAAGAATTATGATGATAAAAAACTTAACTATGACTCAATGCAGAATTTATAAATTATAATTATTTCTGCTAATGGTTATGAAATTATAATCAGGAATATGATAGAAATCGATTTCGAAATCGAAACGATCTTAAACCGAAAATGGTGCTGATATTATTACTATTTTCGTGTTTTAAACATCTTCAGTATAGTTTTCTATACCTTTTCATTCAATTTCTACAATTACTTTGGCGTAACTTATTTACTTTATTATTGTTTAAAATATATCCCAAAATGACTCGTTTTCAAATGGATCACTTTTCATCACATACCTGAATAAAAGAGTTTGTTAACTAATTTAAACATTTCAGTAATTTTTGTGATAAGAATGCCAGATTAATATAAATAAAGCCGTTGAAGTCATTTAATCATTAGTCAATGATAAATACTTTGTTTTTCAACTAATTGTTTTAATTGCATGAAAAAGCACCACCATTGCTGAAACAAGGGTTATGATAAAGAAAATGAGCATTACTTAAAAATTAAGTAACGAAATTAACAATTAATTAACAAATTTCTTTTCATAATTTTGCTAGGATGCTGGCTGAATAAAACTTTGGAAATTAGTTGAAAATCTTAAATCAAGAGGAAAACAACTTTTGTTCATCCAAGTTTTCCTATTTTTGGGCTCCATTACGCCGCCCTTCAAAATTCATGAAAGCACAAACTCAGAATTAGAAAAATGCCGATTTATTTTCAAAATAATTTGTTTTACTACACTGTGTACAGTGAAAAGAGAAATAAGCGTTTTTGCATTTCCTTAAAACATTTACTGACTTTACTTTTGCGTTTTAAGAACCCATTTTTTCCTATCGTATCCCTTCCGTTTTCAGTTTATAGAAAAATTAAGTAATCAACTTTGTGATGAAAATCTAATAACTGAAATATTAACCCACGTACATCACATTCGCTTTTACAAACATATTTAAGAATGCAAGCAAAATAGAAGAAGAAGAATAAGAAAAAATAATCAAAATGTTTGTGAAAAAAGTTAAGCTTCCTTTTAGACACTTTTAGGTGATTTATGGAACAAGTGGTTTTGTATCTCATTTGATTTAGTGTGAGTTTTTCAAGCAAAAAGAAGTTATCTACCAACCAACTTCTGCAGCATTAAAGTGCTATAAAAGGTTTGCATTATAAATAAAAGAAAGGTGATGAACCACAATTTCCTTACACCACATTTAGCGAGGTGATAAAAAAATCAATTTTTGATGAAATAAATTTAAAGTTTGTATGAATATTTGTGAGGACATTATTGTATGCCAATCTGTTTGTTTCTAATTAAAAATAAAATTTATTCCATTATCAGGATTTCGTTCATATGCCAAGCAGCACAATTCTGTACCGCAGTTGGGGTAACGAAATAATTATTTCTTATTTCGTTCTTTCTGTTCTTGAACAATTTCGTTGATTTTAATCCTTTAGGTTATTATTGTTTTTGTTATTGTTTTTGGATGGAAGGTATTATTATTTTCTTTAATTTATTCAATTAAACGCTTCATAAATTTTTACTTTTCCATACCCTTCGTATGCGTTGGTTTATTGGTGGGTTCATTCATTCCTGTGGCTTTTCCTTTAATGGAAAAAGTTGAACAATTTTTCTTTTTTATTTTAAATTATCAGAACCGAATTTTGTTTCTTTCAAAAGTTTACTTATTTGAGTGAAGAACAAAAAATACCAGTCTATGCTGTGATTCGTTTTTTAATAACTTTTTTTTTTGTTATTTTTTGGCATTACACAACATTCGTTAAGTTGCATTATGATGTTGATGTTTCACTTATGAAGCGGATGAGTCTTAACACTGAGCACTGTAGATGACGATGATACAATTATTGTTAAAAGGGTTAATTAATAGTAAAAGCCATAGCCTCTAAGGCAATGTTGGTTGTGCTGCCGCTAATTTGTTCTTCTTTTCTAACTTTTTTTACTTATCTCTTGAACACGGCTACATAATTCCAATCCTTCCATTTTTTTTACTTTACGAATGTTTGCATTCTTTTTGAATATTTTCGATACTTTTGTGTGCTTTATTTGTTTCGTTGGTAGCAATAATGCTGTGTTTTAATGCCTTCAACTTATTTTGTTAAGAATGAAAATAATTTTTTATATCGTTTAGAAAAAAGCCAAAATATAAAAAAATTATATTAAAAGTTTGACTTAAATCACTGATTGAGTATTTTAAATTTGAGAAGGCTGAATAGTTAACAGTTTGATTTTAAATCTATCTTTCTTTTAGGAATTTAACAATTAAATTTCAAGTGTTTAGAAAGCCCTCAAAAAACACAGGTTTCTTATGACACAAGTATTAAAAAAAATCAAACTTTTTAAGATGTTTTATTAAAAAATGTTGAGGTGACACAATAATACCCATTGTAAGTAATTATGAGAAAATCACTTTACTAAGAGGGCACCCTTTTGTTTTTATATTTGTTTTTATAGCGGTGATGGCTTTATATGTACTGTGTCTACTTATTACAGTTCGTATAATGAGAATTTTTGCAAGAGTATCACGTAACTTTCGAAACTCCCTTTGATACAACTTTTTTAAAAATTTGTAAAGTCCACCATTCACAATTCCAGGAATTCCGCCTTAAAAATTTTCATAAGATAATGAATTACAGAAATATATTTTAATAAATAAACTTAAAGTAGTTTTTATTTTCTGTATTTCCTTAAATGAGAGAATTATTTTTACTTCTTAAAACTTTTTATAAAATTTATGTTACATGTTGATAGTTTTGAACATGCACATTTTCCAAATAAATATTAAAAAAAGTTGTTAATCTCATACCTCTGGGGAAACATTAGATACCATTAAGGTAGTTTTCTTACAAAAAGTTTTCTTTATCTTCGCAAACTCTATTAAAACTTTTTCACACTAAAATTAAAACTAAAAGTCACCAAATAAAACCTAAAGGGTTGATTACAAAATTATTTGCCTAAATATATAAATTATCAACTAAAAGGACATAAGGACATAAAAATTATACACGTATAATAAAACATAAGAATATAGATTAATGTGTTTTTGGTTTTGCAGGTTTTTAAAATAACTATTTCATACTTGATCAATTTTTTATAAATTATAATATTTTTTTAAGTGATTTATTAACAAACAGAATGAAAAGTACTTTTTAAAACATATTTTTTATTTCTTGCTCTGTGGCAAGTTATATTTATACCTATAATTGCGCTGATATGGCCTCTTCATTGCTGTCAAATATTTGTATTCTTAAAGTAACTTCGTTTAAGTACCAAACTGGACTGTAAGCCAAATCTAGAGAATGAAAAGAATGCGATACGAATTTGCAACTCTAATCATCTACTTTTTATCACTGAAATTAAATAATTCTGCACCCAAACGCATGATCTTAATAGAAGAAATATTTTTCTTTGACTGGTCCCTTCAGTTTTAAAATACGTTTTCAAATGTTTGAAAATTTATATTAAAATTAAAAACAAACACGCAAGATCGCTATATTAGGTTGTGCAAATCCTATACCCCCTTCGCCAAAACTTCCTGTGCACTTGCGGTTTTAAATGTAGCTCTCAATCTTTTAATGCAAATACCATTTTTGGAAAAATTAAAACTTTTGATGAAATTTTTTTTCCAATTTTTAATTGCAAAAATAAGTTTTTAGCAAAACTTAATATTTTTGGTCAAAATGTAATATTTTCGGTTTTTGATACCATAAAGCTAAAAACTAAAATAATCAACAATAATATAACAATAACAAAACAGCTCAACTTAATCTGAATCTTAATCTCTTTTAAATATATTTTCAGTATTTATGGATCGATATTCCTAAATTTTAATAGCATCTCTTTCGAAACTAAATTAAATAGAATGATTTTCTGTAGCTCATTTTGAGACGAGGAAAGTAACGGAAAGTTAACAGCAATTTTTAAACCTTATACTTAGTTCACTGATGGGATCTGAACTCATAACCCACGATTTTCTGTTAAACAAACAAGAAGACACTGCTTTAGATATTTGCCTATTTTTTTATTTTTTATTTTATTCACTTACCCTAGACTTTGCTAGTAGGGAAAAGCACACTTCCAATTCATTAGCGTTTGTTTTTAAATTTTGGACACCAACACTCGATAGTAAAATAAGCATGTAAAATGAAAAAATATATTTATAAAAAAATAATTTAATACTTTTAAATATCTGTTGCTTAAAAAAGTCAAATGAAAGCAAATAGCTCCTTAAGAGTGCTGAGCAGTCAGAACTAAACTAAAAAGAGATATAATTTAAAATTAATGCAGAAAATCCACCCAAAAATATTTTCAACACAATATAAATTATGTTTTGCATTTAAACATAAATGACAAATATTTCTGTTCATAAAATGTAAACGATAAAACAACCAAATGATGTGTTATTGTTCAAGAATAAATAAATTAATTTTAGCACATTTCAAATAGTTTCCAGAAGAAGGTAAAATTAAGGAAGAATATTAGACCTTTGGGTAACATTTAAAAGATGAAACATGTTTCTTGTGGTCACTATTTTGAATAAGGAAAATAACGAACATAAAACTGTGACTAATTGTATGATTTATAAGTTCAGAGAAAAAGTTGAAAATTATTTGATAAATTTAATTTTGAAAAAAACGTTATACAAGTTAAGAAAATCCTGTCTGGTATTTTTCCATCCAGATAACAGCCAACTTGTCATCTGTTATAATAAAAATAATTTGTCAAATAGTTAAACAAGAAGTTTTGAAATGTTAAAACCTTTAAGAAAAATTTGTTGCCTTAAATTCTTTATTAATCCTGTGCTTTATTGTTTCTTTAACTTCTCAAGGTATCAGCGGGTTTTATTTGGGTGTGTGTGTTTAAAATTACAAATGACATATGACTCATTTTTTTTTGTTTATAAGTTTACCATGTGTGTTATGTATACCTTATTGTGTGATTAAGGCTTTCGTTCATTCGAAACACGCAAATACTTTACATACGCTTTATGACATTGAAGTTGAGAAATGGCAAATATTAATGAATTATGCCGTTAGCATTTATGTGCAATTAAACAATATTTAACAAAAGTATGGGTATTCACCTAATGAGGTTATTACATGCTGTACTCAGCATAATTTCAGTTACAAAATTGGGGTACAAAATCATTCTCTCTCTTGAATTGCAAGACTTTCACACAATTAATCTCAATTCAACAAAAACAAAAAAAAAAAAAAAAAAAAAAAAATTGGCTCATGGGAATGTAGTTCAGAAATAAATTTAAAATTTTATAATTATAAAAATTTTATTACTTCTCAAGCACACTCTTCACAAGTTCATTGTGATATTTTATACAACCAACAAATTTTTGACAACAACAATTTACTTTGTATTGCAAGCTTCGAAATAATTAAATAATAAATTTTTATTTAAAAAAATATTTCGGCTTAAGTTCAAGTATATTTTAATTTCTAAATTTGTTAAGAAAAAAAAATTATTTATAATTTTGTATTAATTTTTAAAGAAAGTAAGAAAAATCAGATGTTAGCCAAATGTAAGGCAACATTTATTGCATCGCTATGCGTCTCATATGGCTAAGGTTGTATTCATTGTAAATACATCTATTAAACTAACTAATTTTATATAAGAAAGAACAAGAAATATTTTTATTCAATTAATAATTTTTTTAGACAAATCCCACACGCAATCATTTTTCCGTGTTTTCCTTATTATTCGTCACATATATTTCGTTTCGTTTTCTGCTAATGCCGTTTTATATCTCAAATTTGAAAATAATTTTTCTTATTTACTTTGTTTAGAAATTCAAATGCACGTGAACTTACGTTCAGCAGGCAACTGTATTTTCATAGGTTTTTTGGAACCATCCTGATCCTTTTTTAACCGACTTCACAAAAAGAAGGAGGTTATCAATTCGACTGAATGTTGCTTTTTTATGTTTGTGCGAAGCACTCAGTCATTTCTAAACCGATTTGGGAAATTTTTGTA
Organism: Cistogaster globosa; assembly: GCA_937654795.1. NCBI lineage: Eukaryota > Metazoa > Arthropoda > Insecta > Diptera > Tachinidae > Cistogaster > Cistogaster globosa. The sequence continues at coordinate 62,141,175 of OW569403.1, read as the reverse complement.
ATTTGATAGATTATGCTTACAAATGGGTCATAATCTTTTAAATTAAAGGGTGTGCCCATACAACATACATTTATTTTTAGTGTATTATGAACTGTTAAGCTCACTTCTTTAAAATTAAAAGAAAAATGCGCATAACTATAGCTCCCAATAGCAAAAATTAGTACGAGAATAAATCTAAAAATTAATGAGTGTCCCCATAGGTGACGTAAATTGACTAAAATTCGCCCATCTTTTGAACCGTTTTAGACAAACGATAGAAAATAGAACAGGATGTCGATTACTATGACCGTTATAATAACAAGTATAAATATTTAAATTTATAAGATAAATGGTGTTAATGTAATTTTATGTATGTGGCAAAACTTTCAAGCCGTTATAGGCTGACAGCTGAAATTTACAATGAACCTGTATTGCTAAGTCCGCTATAACAATATATATATATATATATATATATATATATATATATATATATATATATATATATATATATATATATATATATATATATATTTAAAGTGAATATCCATAGTTTTGTGTTACCAAAATAATAAATTGAATACTGTTACTCAAACATATTTGAATTATATTATATTTATCAAAATATATACCTTCATATTTGTTTAATATCTTCATCATAATATTTAGTACACATTTGATGTATGTGTTTGTGTGTGTGTGTGTGCTTGTGGCTTAATGAATTTTTCTGTTTATTGTCATCTTATTATTATCAACTTTATATTTCTTTTATTATCCGAAATAAACAAATAAATACATTTAAAAGATACTCATTTATTTGCCAAAACTATTGCACACGTGATATCTTTCTATTGTCTCTTAATTATTCATTTGTGATAAAGTTAAACACATGACATACTTCTCCTCACAATAATATTTGATGCTTTCATATCAACTCCTTTTGGCTTTTCAATATTAATCATGAGTTTTCCTTTTTCTTCAATATGTACTTTTTCTTTTGTATATGATGTGTAGATAATTATCTTCATTTTTCTGCAGGCAAATCACAAACACATCAATAAAATACACTCGAATACAAAAAAAAAATTAAAAACAAAATAATAATGATGAAAATACTTGAAAAGGGGTAATTAATGAATGGGATATGAATTAATAAAAACTGTAGTTAAATTTAGGCATGTGTAGGAAGATTCACACATGACTGCTCTTATTAGGAACTCATAAATTTCAAGCAAGTTTTGTGTGAAATTGTTTCGTGGTTGGTTAGTAACAAAGTGTATGTAATTCATAGATTTAATAATTTTATTTAAAATATTATTTTGAAAGAACACACAAAATAATTTTGCACCTACTTAAGATTTTATTAAACCCTTCACCACAACAAGTAAAAAAGACTAAAGACTTCTGTAGCCCATGCTTTACAATCCAGTAGGATTTTGCTCTTGTTTAAAGAAGAACCTTTTTAAAAATTACATTCTAGTCCATGGGAGGTAACCAATTTTTTTATAATATTGTTTTTTCAATTAGAGTTACCTTTTTATTCCAAATGATATGCAAGAATTAGAGGTAGGCATAGTTTTTAGCTCACTGCCTCGACGAATATAAACTGATCTTGCTAATTTTCAATAGCATCTCTTTCGGCAGTTTGATCGATTGGCGTATTTAAATTTTCTCTAGCTCATTTGGTACCCAGGCTAAGTTGACAAACCTAGATATACCCTTTTTCACTTTTTGTCGTGAAGAGTATAAAAGTGGCTGAAATGTTTGAATGTTTCGTGTGATTAATTTAGAAAATTATTATTACTAATTCTAATAAAATCGGACACAATTTCCTCTAAATCTATTTAGTTTCAAGGATGATTCCATTAGATGCATTAATGTTACGTTTTAAAATAATCTTTAATTGCATATAAATTCCTATTTGCTCATATCTATCAACAATCGCAAGTTAAGGCTTTTAACTAATTAAACTTCTAACTGATGAAATTGAAAAATATATATAATAATTTGGTGAGAAAAGTTCTTTGTTTGCCTCTTACTTTACGTTGTACCATTTAAACTTTTATTTTCTTGAATTCTGTAACTTTTTTACTTTCAATCGTTTTAAAAATATTATTTTTTACCAAATCTCATTATAAAAGTTTTAAACTTAAACCATTTTCTTACTTGCAGAGCCACCGTAATGCCAAAAGAAATGAAAAATCATTTCACTAATAAGCAATGAAAACAATGTGTTGTCTGCCAATTAATATCGCAACTGATAGAAACTCTTAAGAAAGAAGTAACACCCTTTAAATTTTGTGTTATTCTGAAAAAAGTAAACAAAAAAGTTAAACACCCAATTGCCATCAGGTTTAATTAGCCATCAACAATAATGAAGGTATGCAAACATTTTTTCTTGAATCTTCTTTCCATCCCTCTCTCCAATTCATTAAAAAATCAAATTAAAGACATTTTTCTTTGGAGTTTTATTTAGTTTTAATTTTTTAAATATGAATTTTAACTAAAAAATCAAGGGGTGGCTAGCAACTTCTAGAAGCCGCGTAGACGTTTAGGAAAAATTAAATTTTTCGTTTATTTTCTAATGATTTTTTTTATTTCACGTCAAAAATGACTACTTAAATACCGAACGTCAACAAAAAAATAATTTTTAATCCAGTAAAGTTTTATTTTTGTTGGTAGAAAAAAATTATAATAAAAAGGGTTGGTGTATAATTTTCGTCAAGTTGATTTCAAGTAAAAATAGATATTTTAACGCCTTATTTTTCTTTCATTTCCAAAACGAGTTTCAAAAGTAATTTTGTTTTTTTTGCTTGATTGCCAAAAAGGTAATATTATTTTAAGTGCTTAGTTTTTTAAGGTTCTTTAAAGAGAACCATTACAAATTAAATTTAATTGCAAATGGCAGCATTTGGCCAGTCTTGAAAGGTTTCAAAAAAGATAAGATTCATTAAAAGGATTTTTTTAATGTCGTTAAAAATTAAATACTTCTGTTTTTTAAAACAAATTTGCATTCTAGTTAAAGAATTTGATGTGTTTTTCATATGTACGAAGGTTGTTCAAATTTAATCTAGCCGTGTAATGAAATCAAGTATTTGCATATGAGTTTCTTTGTCGCTTTGTGTGCCAAACTTAGAAACACAAATAGCTAAAGATGTGTTTTAGGGATGGACAAGGTAATAAGGCATCGATGTTTTTTTCCATGCGATGCATCGCACACATACATCGATGTTGCATGGATATTTCATAAAATATATTGATGTGTTTTATAAATCGATTGTTTTTTTTTTCATTATTTATTTATTTATAAGTATTGACGTTTTGATGTTTTTTATTTATTATTATATTTTCTTTCTTTCGTTTATTTTACATCTCTCAATACTTTTTTTCAGTACAGTTTAGAAATAAAAGTTTACCAAGTCTTTCACATCTCAATCTGTTTCCTTGTTGAGTCGTCATCTGCGCCGCTTTTGAAAATAGTCTTTCAGACGAAACCGATGTTCCCATCATTGTAAGATATTTAAAAGCGACCTTGTAAAGCTTATGAAACTACGATTTATAATTTTTCCAAATATCCAACGGTTTTTCGTTCAGTCTTCCAACAGGAGTTCTTTACTAAACTGAAGGTTCATCAGACAATATATCTTCACTCTTATTGCTTTTCCAATTTCTATGAACACGTTTATTGTCAATCTACATGTTCTGTATACAATTTGTCATTTCGATGCATCGAAAGAAAACATCGATGTTTTCCGATTGTTTAGGAGCAAAAAAAAAAAAAAAAACATCGGATTATATCGATGTTTCGACACAATACATCGAGTGCTTTTAAAACGTCGATGTTTTTTGCCCATCTCTAATGTGTTCATACACTTTTTTAATTTTTACATATAAAATGAGAAAAAATTCATAAGAAGAAGATTAAATATTTACATGTCAGTGGAATAAAAAGAAATCTTTTTACCTCTAGATTAATAATATTATAATGATGTTTTTTCGCTCCATTTTTTTCATGATATTTACTTCAAAAACTTTACTTCCTTTCGTCACTGAAAAGTGCAGGCTCTCGCCGTTCAATCAAACTACTTAAATTAGGAATTTTTTATTAAGCTTCAATAGAATTTACTATTTAAAAAATTTTAAAAATATCGTTTTTAAAGCCAAAATTTAGTCTTATTTGCTTTAAAACTTCAAGATAATATTGCTGAATGTTTTATAAAATTATGTTAAAAATGTTGTATACTTCAAGGCTATAATATGACTACTTTCTTCTAGCTAGTTGTAAAACTTTCAAACAGAATAACTAAAGAAGCTAAAAATTTTCGCTAGTTTAAATAAAATATTTCGTTTTCCGCACAACATATGTGCAACACATATTTGGCAGTTGGAAAAAAATGTTGACAGAAACATTTTGCTGATTTTAAACATGAAGCAAGAAACATTTCGTATTTTCCACTAATTGAGCAGACACAACTTCAGCAACAGTATTTTTTTGACAGGTACTTGCTTTAAATACAAAAACAAATAATTTTTAAGAAAAAATAACTGTACCAAAAGTTATAAAAAATCGTCCAAATACAACAATATTATAAATAATTATTAAACCTCCGACAAATATGCCGCTTAAAGCCTAGTACTCTGTTCGTATTTGTGAAAATGGCTGAGCACCATTGATTATTTCATGTGGAAAATTTGACATTAAAAATGTAGTGTCTGTATCGCGGTTTGGAAGAATTTAACTGTTGTTTAAAAAAATTCCGCATGAAATAATGCCCATTTGCTTTATTTTACAGCTTTGATAAAATGTTGCTAGAAACATTTTAAATGTTTTCCACTGTAAAATCGAGTACCACGTTTGCAATATTTTTTCAGACTTTATAATAAAAAATTTTTTATTTATGTAGTTTGTCAGCATTCCACATGAAGAGATGAACAGAGTAGAATGATTAATTTAGAAGTCACTTCAAAAAAAAATCACATGTTCATTTTTACATTTAAAAACTAAGTAAAGAACTAAATATGTATGTTAGACAGAATGATACTCAAAATTTTGTAGATCTACAATGTTTCGTTCCAGTTTCGAGTAATGAAGTAAAGTTTTCGCAAGTTTTTAGACAGAACCTATAAACTTATGAGAACGAAAACTCCAGTCTAAAACCTGAAGCCCGCTTGTACTTAACTCTCTAAAGAAATATGTTTTAACAAGGATATATTCTGTTTTTAACTATATTATGTCAGTCTAATGTGAAGAGCCAATGTTTTTTGGTGGCTTTATGGAAATTTTTTGTGTTTTGTAAAAGAAAAAAATTTAGTATATTTTATTAATGTTCAGTTTTTTTTTCAACTGTTAGTTTTGGACCTAGAAAATTTACATTACTTATTGTGAAAAATCCAAATTTTTTTCCTGATCATTTCTTATTGTATTTTTCATTTGTGATAAGTCGTCACTTTTTCTTTTGGTTCTTTATCCCTGTGGAAACGGTTTTACTCTTCAAATACTTGTTCTTAAAATTCCTTGAACCATATAAATGGTTATTAATCAGTCGGCCTAAGGTTTTAAGAAATGTCTAAAAGTATAACTAAAACTACCTTAAGACTATTTTAAAATAACTTCTATATCAAATAAGTCGCGCACTTAAAATAAGTATTTCTTTATTTTAAAATTAAGAAATTTAAAGTTTTTTTTCAAGTCTTTTTTTTCTCTACTTGATTTATCTTTAACTTTTGTTTAAGGGTTTCTTTCTTCTTATTTCAAAGTAAGCAAATCAATAGGAAAACACGATCTGATTTACAAAACTCTTGCCTTTGTGCTTAAAAAAAATATATAAATCTTTTATTCTTTGAAATATTATTTTGCAAAAATTTTTAAATATATCACGTCTTATTTGAGACATCAAAGAAGAGCTTGTCAATTTTACATTGAACTTATTGTTTTATTTATGAATGATTTTTATTGTTTTAAAAATTCAGCAATAATTTAGAGACACTTACAATTTAAGAGCATTTTAAACACAAATATTTGAAGGAGTTTGGCATTTTTTTGTTTTTTTTGTTTTTGGTAATTCCCTAAACAACAATTGCAAAGTTTGAGAATACATAACCAACAAAAGAACCAGAAGGGGTATTTCTACTCCAAGTATTAAAATTCATCCAGACGAATAATTTTAAATAGCTCACATTATTTGTATTTTTTTTTTTTTTTTGAGAATTTAAATAATTTGGTTTCTATTTTAGAGCAAATAAAAGCCCCTGTTCATCAAATTACAACACTACGATATCAGAAAAGTTTCTTAGGAGTAAGTACTTAAGAATAATGAAAACTGAAAAGAAGCCAGTTGGTTAATAAATATGAAAGAGAACTGTTAGGTTACTATGGCGTTGTCCCATTCTTCTTTGTTGTAACAGGACCAACACTCAGGAAATTAACCCTTCTCAATTTAACGCATTGTGTCCGAAGTAGAAAATTATTTGAAATTTGAATATTTGTTTGCACAAAGCTTATTTCACATAGGAACTGTTCAGCTAAAAACAAATTTTCCCTGTAATGCGCCAATTGCTCACAAAGGAATGCACTCCTCATAAATAACATGTTGGGAATACGAAATTACTAATTTTAGTGAACAGTTCCCTTATTTAATCAGAGCACAATCCGTTGTAGTAACGATAAAACGATATAACATATTCCTCTTTGCGTAGATGCACCCTTGAGTCAATAAAGATTTATACCCTACTGTCAGCGATCAGATTCTTTGTTCTCTCCTGCACGCGGTCAAGTAGCTGAAAATAGCCATTATCAGTTGGATATAGATAGTATCGATAGCAAAAAGACCAGAGGGAATGAAATATCTCGTACTCTGTTTTAGACAACCAAAGCTTCTGAATGAAGGTCTTGGACGACCTAAAAAATATATGTGTGCCACCAAACATCGCAATGAATTTTTCTGCCAATAACATCGAGAGATTTTGATTTCTAAGTATCTATGTCATCTATAATTACAGATAAAGAAGCATATTGAGCCGTATGCCTATGTGAAAGCACACATCTTTGGGTGTTCCGAGCGTTTAATTGAAGACCCCACTCTTTAAAAGAAAACACGTACGAAATATTTCTTGTACACGAAAAGGCCAATATTACAAGTAGCTAAGAAGTTATTTATTGATGATTTTTTAATACATGAAATTGTTTTTTTTTTTAATTCTAAAATTTCTTTTAAAAAATACTAAAATATATTTTTAATTTTTTACTTAAATGGAACTCCCCATATAAAGTATCGACTTTAAGAAAAATAATAGAGTGACATGTGTAAGTGTTTGTACTAAAAACATGTTCGTATAAATGAAGTGTTGGTTGTAGGTTTGTTTAATCATACGCTGTTATACAAGAACAACAAAAAAAAAACAATTATAAGCTCATCAGCAACTGTTACAACAAAAGTTGAATGTATGTATTGCAAACAATTCTATATACTGACCAAATAGATTAGCTCACCCTCAGAGAGAAAAATAATCAAAAAAAGAAGGTATAAAGCAGTTGATACTCAAACCAAATTAAAGTTAAAGCAAATTTATCTTACAACACACGTGAGACTTTTTCATCATCAATAAAATATAAAATAAAAAAATAAAAACACATAAAGAAAAGAAAATAACAAAAATGAAAAGTTAATAGAAATCGAATGTTACCAAATACAAGAATGAAGTATTAAGTGTTACTAAGACAATGTTTTTATAACAAAAATACTGGAGGGAAATAACACATACAAACATTTTAAGTCCAAGTGAGTTTAATACAAGTATTAGCAATTAAAACTTAACTGTTTTAGGATAAATGGTCTTCTTTATTAAGTTGAAGTTTCTTGCATTAAACATGAGATACAAAAACAAAATACAAACTCGTAAGAATAAGCACGAGTGCTGTTTGTGCGTGTGACTACATGTGTAATTTTTCATTCTAAAAGACTAATAAGGATTAAATGTATGTCGAAAAGGCAATTAGATAACATTGAACAGCATATGGTGGTATGTCAGACTATGTTTTTGGAAACTGAACATGAAAAATTAAGTAGTAGTTGTAGTTGTAGGAAAAATATTTAGTTTTACGCAACAAATTGATTTTAAATTGCTTGTAATTTTTCTTTCTTTAAATAAGATTTTTAACACTTAATAATAGAAACTTTAAAAACTAACATTTTTGCTTAAAACTTTCAATTAAAGTGTTAAAAGTCTTGTGTAAAGAAAAATTAATTTATATGAAATTTATAATTATTTGTTCAGTGCTCAAATGAGTCAACTTTATTTGTGTTTGATCTATAAAATCAAAACTATCTTATTGTACACTTAAGTGACTAAATGAGAGTTGTGCTTCAATAAAGAGAGCAAAGAGACAAAAAAAGTCAAAAGCTTTTGTTACCAAAAACATAGTAATCATTGAAAATATATTATTTACAAAAAAAATCTATATTTGCACCATGAAAAATTTCGAGTTAAAGTATGACCATTTTTTTAGATGAATTTTACAAATGAAATAATTATTTTTAAATAAATTGTTTGCTTTAGATTTTTTTGCTATTTTAAATGAATTGTTATCATAAGGTTCGGCTTGAGGTCTTATTTGTTAGTAAATAAAATAAAAAACAAGAACTCTGTTATTTTTAGAGTGTGAATTTATTATCATTTTGTTCTCTTGTCTTAATTAAGTTCATTGCATAAACACTCTGACTACACATATTAATGAAAATTGTTGTTTAAATTTTTTGTTGTGTGGGATCCTCATCATTTATATCCAGGCAATTTTTGAAAGTTTTTGAAAAAAACACGAGATCTAATGAAAAATGCGTAACATTGTTTACAATCTACTAAATCTACTAAAAGTAAACATATGTGCAGACTAGTCTTTGCATTTAGATACTTTAATCTTAAGGAATATTTTTAACGCCAAACTAAAATTTTTGTTGACAATAAATAATAACTTAACTAATGTGAAAAATTAATTGTAAAAATATTTAAAATTATACAAAATACAAATCCAAGATATTTAACATCTTCCCAAAGTTTTTCTAATTCTAAGAAAACTTTTTTTATTATCCTTTAAAAAATTTCTCCTAAGGTGGAAACTCTCTTTCGTGTTATAAGTTTGATGGTATTAAGTTATCTCTAATGTGTCAGTAGCTATTTAGTTTATTGTGTATATCGGACGATTCCATATTTTAAAAATATTTGAATTTTAGCTTTTTTTTTACTTACTACTTCCCGGAACTGCTCAAGAAATGAATCTTGATTTCCAAAATAGAAAATTTTACATAATAAGCTTGGTTTTTTATATTTATCATTGTTACGTTAACGACAATTTTAACGATTATACTTTCTTATTTTTAAAGGTAGTTGAACTAGTATTTGAACTTTAATTCCTTTTTTAAAATTTTTAAATCTTTTACGGTTAATATATTCCATTCTTTTATTTTTTCCCAAACAGTATTTGCACCGTGGATATTATAAATAAATTAAAATTTTACTTTTTCGGCTTTTTCTGTTCATTTTTTAATTTAATTTCTAAACATTTTTAGAAAGAAAAATTATTAACAGATGTATGCGGACGCTTTCCAAAGAAAACAAGAAAAACATCGTTCATCAGCATTCTTCGTATCTATCTATCTTAGGTTGTGTACACTTTAAACATCATCTATTTAACTAACTAATTTGGAAATAAAAATACGAGTAGTATTTATATTTATATTAAAGTATTTCTTCACTGTTATCTTTGTAATTTGTCTTGTATATTTGTTTTTGCTATCATAAACACCATTGGTTGATATTTTTCATAAATACACCAAAAAAATATTTAAATTTCCTTATATTTGATAAATTACACAGGTATGCAAGGGTTTTCCCCTCCGAACTTTATGCAGCGTTTTGGATAGGTGTTGACCATTACGTTACGGAAAAAATTTCAAAATATATCCATCGCGTACAATTTCTAAAAAAAGAGCCATTTTGTTTTTCTTAGAATCACGATATACTACCAGTAGTGAGATCAGATGAAGGGATATTCATTAGCTGTCAGTTTATTTTACACGTTAAGCTATGAGGATATGTTCACATAGAACTAAAAAAATAGATCGTTATCTCTTTTAATTTAGCTGTGAATTTCAAAAATGGAACAAAAATTTATATTATCAATTAAAATTTTGATCATGTATTAAAAAGAATACTCAACGTGCTAGAAAAAAATTAAAAACGTATTTTTGGTTTACACTCCCAGTTATCTAAAAAAATATATAAAAATATTGGGGGGGAGGGGAAATAAAAGTCTAATTTTGCACACCTGTGTTATAATTAAGCGGTTCCAAACTCGGAAGCATTCGTTTTTGTATAGCGCGAACATCAAAATATTGGCATTTTTGTTAAACGGCTTGATTTTATGAAATACCCTTAACTTTGGCACATGCAATCACTTATTTTGTCCCTAAATCAGTGTTTTATACTATTTCATATTGTTAAAAATATTAGTTTCATAAAAATTTTACAAAAGGATCAAACTACAATTGAAGAAAGGCAAGTTGTCATAAATTATTAAAAATTTCACAAAACTATTAGAGAAATTGCAAAAATAGTAAAAAGAAACAAAAGTACAGTGTTTAATATTATAAAACTACTTAATGCAACTAATAGTGTCCAAAATAAAAAAAGAAATTGTGCAAACCAGTGCCAACTATCCGACCTCGATAAGCAGTATTGTTTGAAGCTAATCAAGAGTGAACCACTTTTGTTAGCATTTGACATAAAAAACAAATTTTAGAAAATAGAAAATTTTAGTGTAAGTGCTGCAACAGTCCGCTGAATTTTTAGAAGTAGTAACTTACATGAAAGGTCTTGCCGCCGAAGGCCATTAATATCAAAGAAAAATCAAAAACTAAGATACGAATTCGATCAAGGGCATGTAAATAAAGTTGTGTTTTTTCCGGTTCAAGGTAAATTTTATTGTTTTAAGTTTCACCGATTTTTTTCAATGCTTATATTCTCTTCTCAGATTATTTTTACAGGCGAAATAAAAATAAATCTGTTTGGACTAGACAGAAAAAGATTCGCTTAAAGTGAACACCTGTTACAAAATTTCAAGACAAGAACATTGAAAAACGATATCGATCGAAATTTCTATGGAATTTTAATTTAAATCTCGATCGATGTCGAATGCCATAATCTGCCCCCAGTTAAGCAATGGCGGCTGTAGTTAGAAAAATATATTTTGTAAATAGAACATTGGACTTTAAGTATGATATAAACATTTGAAAAGAAAGTTCTGAAGACCTGGGTATAAAAGACAACTTCATGTTCTAACAAGACAATGATCCCAAACATAAATCTTGAATTTTAAGATTTAACAGAAATTTCTTCAGTCTCTAGGCTTGAATGCTATTTAACATATGTAGGCAGAATTAAAAAAGAGTAGCTAAACGGAGGCCAAAAAGTATTGTCGCTTTTATGAAACAGTAACAGAAGAGTGGTACAATATTGAACAAGATTTTTTTTTACTTTTTTTATTTGGAAAGTATAACGCAAAATCTTTAAACTGTGATTGTAGGCAAAGGAAAGAATTAAAAATTCGTAAATTGCAATGTCTAACTTTAAGTTTAAGCTTCGATTTTAGATATTGCACCACAAAACGGTAAATATTGCAATATTTTAATGCTCGTGACTGAATTCTTTGTTTATTTTTGTTCAAATAAAATTTAGTAAATTTTTTTAAATTTATGTTGCCATGCTTGTGTCTCCCGCAGTTAAGTGTATAACCTTCACTATGTATGTAAATCTAGTTTATAGTGACGAAACTCTTATCAAAAAACAAATATTGCGGTGACAGTAATTAAAAAAAAAAACATGTATGAAACTACGATGTGTAGTTTTATAAAAAAATGTTACCAGCTCTTAATGGGTTAAGATTTTTTTTAATTTTAGTATTTCCTGAAAGATTTCTTCAAAAGCTTTTAAATGATGCCCATACTGACCATATGTCAATCGACCTTTTTTCATAAAAATTTCAGAGGCCCGTAATGGGTATCATTTTAAAGCTTTTGAAGAGGTCTTTAAGGAAATACTAATAAATTGAGCTGATGTCACTTTTATGAAAAATTATAAACATGCAGTACCAAGTTTTTTTTTATTTTTAATTCTGTCACCCCAATAATTGTTTGTTTTATTGGTGTTACTTCACTGAACTATATTTATATAGATAGTGAAGGGTATATAAGATTCGGCATAGCCGAATATAGCACTCTTACTTGTTTTTAATATATTGTGAACTTAAGAGGGCACCAAAATTTTGCTATTACGTTGATGCAAATGTAAAATTATAGCAATTTCAAAAGTTGGATTGTATTAATTATTTTGTTCAAATGCTTCACTATTGATATCTTTAAATATTTTTATTGGCTCAATAGGGTTTTTTGAAGTATACTCATTACTTTTTAATATTAGGATGATCCTAATCGTTAAAAATTTTTTAAATAACTTAGTTATGTTTGGCTTTAAATTTTCAAAGAAAATAAATTTGTAAAGAGCAGCGAGTTTGCTGCCAATGAAAATTTTCCGGTAGTACACATTGCTTAGAATTCGGTTGCAATAACTAAGTGAATATGGTAATGATTCGAGACTCATTATAAATTGAAAAAAAAAAAAAAAATAAATTAAAAATTACTTTTTCGGCTTTAGATTCATTCTAGATTCTAAATAATTTTAGAAAGAAAAATTATTTCCAAATGTATGCGGACGTTGTGCAAAGAAAGTAAGATATTTTAGACGCCAGCATTTCTTTGTTGATTTAGGTTGTGTGTGAACTTCTTCCAACCAAATTAACATTGATTTGGTGGTTAAATGGATGATGTTTACAATAAACACAACCTAAGGTTGCCAGATACGACGAATGCTGATGAAGGATGTGGCGGTCTAGAAAATGCTGCATTTCATTCTGCTGGCGTCTAATTTTTCCTGTTTTCTCTGCAAAACGTCCGCATACCTTTGTAATATTTTTCCTTCTTAAAATTTTTAGAAATTATATTAATACATGAACCTTGCGCCGAAAAATAATTTTTATTTCATTACGAGGGCTGCTATAAATATTTCTGACCTGGCAACACTGAGTGCTGCCAAGTGCAATCTGACATTTCCATTGGAAAGCTTGTCATTTTTAAGCATAATCGTACTCAAAACGTTTTGACGTACGACCATTATTTGTGTTGTTTACAGTGACTTGAAAAAATTAATATAGAACAAAATGGAATTAACTCGTGAACATTTTCGTGCCATCATTTTTCACAACTTTCGACGTGGATTATCACGACAAGAGTGCATTGATGAACTAAAATCTTTGTATGGCGATTAAGCACCATCCCATAGCACAGTGAAAAATTGGTATAATGAATTCAATCGTGGCCGAAGCTCGCTCAAAGACCAACTCCGTGAAGATCGTCCAAAAACGGCTGCTGTGCCAGAGAACAATGATGCCGTGCGTGAACTCATAATGCAAGATCGACATGCTACATACCGAGAGATAGAGACATCTTTGAACATTTCTTCCACCAGCATACATTCGATACTGCATGAACACTTGGCCGTAAAAAAAGTTTGTTCTCGTTTGATCCCGCACAATTTACAAGTCGCTCAAAAAAAGGCTCGTGTCGATTGGTGCAAAGAAATGTTGCAAAAATACGATTGCGGTGCTTCAAAAAACGTTTATAAGATCGTCACAAGTGACGAATCATGGATCTATACGTATGAGCCCGAAACGAAACAACAATCAACCGTGTGAATCTTCAAAGACGAGCAAAATCCAACGAAAGTTGTTCGTGGAAGCAGCACTTCGAAGCAAATGGTCGCCTGTTTCTTCGGCAAAACTGGTCATGTGGCGACTGTTCCGCTTAAACAACGTAGGACGGTCACTTCTGAGTAGTAACACTACAATTTGTTTGCCTGAAGTCATAGGAGAAATTCGAAAAACCAACAAGAGAAGACGAATCATTGTTCACCATGACAATGCGAGCTCTCACATATCGGCTCAAACCAGAGCGTTTTTGACCGGCCAAAACGACGAATTAATGGGTCATCCGCCGTACAGCCCTGACTTGGCATTAATGACTTCTTCTTGTTTCCGCACATCAAGAAAAATATGCGTGGTCAACGATTTTCGTCGCCAGAAGAAGCTGTTGAAATGTTCAAAAACCATGTTTTAGAGGTGTCTCAATCGGAGTGGAAAAAGTGCTTCGACAACTGGTTTGAGCGTATGCAAAAGTGTATAAATCATGCTGGAGAATACTTTGAAAAACAATAAAACCATTTTTGATTATAAATATTCGCATTTTCACTATTAGGCCAGAAATATATAGAACAGCCCTCGTATAATATCCATTTACAATAAAATTAATATTACTGCCAGTCCCACGATATCGCAATCAATCGTTCGTTCGCATAATTACATTCAAAACAAAAACAATTTTTAAGAATTTGTTTTTGTTTTGAATGTAATTGTGCGAACGAACGAACGATTGCGACATCGTGGGACTGGCAGTTAATGTGATTTAAATTAAACAACTTGGTATTTTCACATTTGATATTCCTTAAAAATATATTTCTGGAATATGATTATAATAGCAACTTTATACATTGAGTGGCGATGAAAGCAGACTGGAATTGGGGGTACTGAATTATAGGCCCTGTACCTAAGACTGTAACATGTTGGCTTCTCTGCAAATGAGTTTCTGTACAATAGGGAATAATGCATATTAAAAGAAAACTTATGTAAAAATTGAGTAAAATGATGCATGAAAATGTGGACTGTGTTTGATTTCTTGAGAAATAATAATAAGAAATAATAGCGTTATCTGCCAGGTAAGTAAATTTCAAAATCACTTTTTCGAAAAGAAAGTTCAAAACTGTTTTCTTTTATGCCAGTAACTCATCGAATTATAAGGCTGGATAAGACTATAATTATATTTTTTTTAATTTTTATTTGTTAAAAAAAAACCTGTTATAACAACAACAACTTACTACCGTAAACGTATGAACATAAAAAGTAATTATGAATGTTGAAACCAAAGAATAATACAATTTTTTTTAAATATATTGCATAGTATTAGAGAATATATTTGTAAAACGTATGTATATTTTTCTTATTACACTTGTGCGAGTATGTTAATTAAGTGCTAGCATACATTTTCAAACAATTAAAGGCCGTCATCGTAAACCAAATACATACAAACGCAACACAACCGGTTAATACATGTTAAATAACAAAAACAATAACAATAACACATAATTACTTTGTTTATATGCTCGTGTATGTTAATATGGCTGACAGGCATATTTGCGCACAATAAAACTTAACAAGGATATTAAAAAGCAACAACAATATCAGCAACAAATATGAATAAAAACTTTCGTTTACACACAAACTTAAGAACTAATAATATTCCAGTAATAAAAATGTTAGAAAAAAAATAAATATACTTTTATTTTCACATCCTCCAACATAATCTTTTTCTAGATTTACATACATTTTTCATGACATTTAATTTGTAACACTTTGGAAAATTAATTCTTGTTGTGAACACTTGTCTCACTTAGGTGAGTGCTTAATGAAGAATTTTAATATTTGTTGGAAACTCAGTGCTTAATTTGTCAACATAATATTTCTATCTATAAATATGTAAATCGAAAAATGTGTTTGTACAACTAAAAAATTTAAAAATGGAAGAAGAAATAAAAATAGTTACTGAATGTTTGCTGTCTTTTTGTATACAAAATTTTTTAGTTTTTATTATCTTTCTGCTTTGTTGATTCAGTGTAATTCTCATTTAATCAACTTTGCATTGGATATAAGGCTTTCTAATTTTGAGTAAAAAATTTGGGTAGAAGCCACTTAACAGCTATATGAGCATGTGAGCGAAATGGCTATATGGATACGCTTTCCCCGCAGTAATACATTTCATTTTGTAGTTTTAAATAATAAATATTATATGAGAATATTAGGAAATATTTATATTTAAAGAAATCAAGCACGAGTAAAGTAAATTAATAAAACTGTAAATTCACATATTTTTTCAAGAATACCCTAACTAGAATGCAAAAATAGAACTCTTAATTTACCTTAGCACATCTGAAAGAAAAGTTCTTGAACGACACCTTTGTTTATGTACAACATTTAATGATTTTAAACGTATTGTGTTAAAACGTATATATAACACGTTAGAGTGCTATATTCGGGTATGCCATATCTTGTGTCCCCTTCACCAAATATGTATGTAGTTGTACATTAGAGCTATAACTAATTTTTTGGCTGGTACCATGAGGCCAAACATGTTTTCTAAATAGGTAAATATAAAGTTTTTAAACAATTTATTATTTTTGAAACTACAGGAAGAATAAATATGCTGAACAAATTTAATAGCGCGCTCCTCATAGATATTCCTTCTTTGTTGCTTTCGGATTACTAAATCATCGTTTTTCCAATGTTTAATAAAGCAGCCTTAAATCTTGAAAATTATATTATAATACTTCGAAATTGTCGTCGCGAAATTTTTGGTCCGAAAACCATATGTCAAACCATTTTCCTTAGATAAACTCGCATATATGATACAAGTATTTCTGATATTTTGGTATTAATATGTGTATAAGCTAAAACCGCTAACATGGGTCTTGAGTTCCAACGAGCATTACTTATTGGGGTATAGATTTTAAATTTAGATATGAAAATTTTTTGTTATCTTGAGCGAATCTATTTGCAGTTCCTAGTTTAAACAAATACTGCATGTCGTCACGCCATTTAATATTTTTAATATTAATCATTTCATTATTTTGCATGTAGCTCTGTTTTAAGTTATTGAAATTCAAAATCAATTCCATTATAAAACTTTAACGTATATCTGGAGAGGATGTCTTGCCTCAATATCAAATCCAAGACAAGGTGGTGACAATCAATATATTGTGGTATTTCCAAGCTGAGGCTTTCAAAAGATTTCAGCAACTGTATCACCACACCATTTATTTTACCGGTGTAAACGTAGATTGTATCACAATGGATCATTTTGTAATATTTTATAAATTAAATTTAAAGTGTAATTATTTAATATTTGGCATTCCATCCTTCGAAAAAGGTGTTGCCAGGTATATTTCCTTAAATTCGGTTTTTAAAAACATCACTTTAATTCCCTTTCCGTTAATTCCTTTTCCATCGAAGTTAAGACGCAAAAGTTCTTTCTCAATTGTTCTTTTAACAGTTGTACTTTTTCGGAAAGTTCTTTACAAATTTATGACTTTTAGTACTAATATGTACCTTATTTATTAATATTATAGCTGGATGGATGAGAAGAGAAAATCGCAACTACAAATTGACAGAAAATCCTTTTGTATGGAAGGTAATTATACCGAGTGCTAGTCACTATTTATTTTAGTAACATCAAAAATTTCTTCAAATCATCACAATATTCTGGTCTTTTAAGAACTTCTTGGTATAGATATAAGATTTTCAATTTTTCTGCGTACTGATCTCACGGATACCGCTGGCAGATTCATATTTTTTCCATAAATCACATATTTCATTTGTTCTTGTTTTAATTATATTACTTTTGTCATTGAGCTAAGCCAATATATCTGATAATTATTATTTCCTTGGTATTCTTTTTACTGAAATGATTTTGTCCAAATCAATGTTTTGACTTTTCGCGGCGCTACTAAGTTCTTTTTGAAAATAGTGAACTGGTTTTTCAAAATTGTGGAATTTGTTCATCTGATTAGAAAATTTCTTGAACATAATTTTTTTACATAATTTAAAATTATTTCGAGGCTTTCTTAATGCAGCATTGAATATTCATAATTTTATAAGCTGTTTTTTATTTATTTTTAATATTCTTTCGTAAAAAAGGTTAACAATTAACAATTTTTAAAACTTCATTGCGATTGTTGCGCGAAAAAGCAAGTATTCATTTCCATATAGTTTTTTATGCTCTATCGACTCGTGCTATGGCAATTTTGATAATGTAGAAAATTGTTAAAAATTATAACCCTTTTGTATTAAAATCGTCATAAGAAATTCTCTCTACCATTAAGTTTTTCTGTTCAAAAAAAGTATGTGAAATTTTAGTGAGTGTAATTGTCCCATAGATATTCGTTTGTATTCATTCAGGTGATTATTTTTACTAGAAAGTAAAGAAGCACATGTGGGAAGAAATTTGAAAGTATGATATGAAAATATTAGAGGCTGGCATAGTTGTTTGCCTGCTGCCTCGAAGTATGTGAACGGATCTTGCTCAATTTTAATAAAAACATTTTTGTAATTGATTTTCTGATTGCGTATTTAAATTTTCTCTAACTCGTCTAGTGCTTTGGCAAAATGGATTTTAACACCAACAGGGACAGACGGACGGATAACGCTCAATCGAGATCGCTATGCATTAGAACTCAGATTATACATACTTTATGCGTTCGGAAATGGGTAATGTTGAAATTACAACGGAATGACAAACTTAAGCCTTATCCATTTGTGGCAAAGGGGATAATAATAATACCTGTAATAAACGCTATTGAAATAGTAAGTTTAAGTACGACCTATCAAAGAAACAAAACATGCGGTGTCAGAGAATTAAAAAATTAAAAAAGTATATTCGATATATCATTTTACATAAATATATCATCGGTTCGTAATGGGTTAAGCATTGTTAAAAATGTTTAGTATTTTCTGAAGATCCCTTCAAAATCTCTAAAATGATATCCATATTGACTATAGTGATTATCGAACCTTTTTATGACAATTTCAGAGGCCCATAAAAATTTAGAGGTAGGCGTGGTATTTTGCCCGTTGCGTCGAAGGACATAGACCGATCAATACTATGACAGAATATGTCAGAATAAATAAACTTTATGGGACCGAAAATGGATATTGTAAAAATTACAAATGGAATGACAAACTTAGATATACCATTTTTCCACCTGTGGCGAAGATTATAAAAAGATTTACATGCACATGTCCACCGCACGTAGAAATGTGTCTTTAAATGACCTAAATTTTTTAATATAAAAATAATATTGTGTGTTATAAATAAAAGTTTATTTCGTTTACAAAAATGTGTTGAGAAAAAAGAAACTGGAATTTGTCTGATGAACATAAAATTGATTTAAATTTTCTCAAAAGAAATGCTTGTAACTTCTTTTTATAAAAGTAAAACTTGGTTGAAATTGGATATTTGAACGTCTGTCTAGTCTTTTAAAAATAAATATGTACGTGAGAAATTATTTGTCAACTATATTAATTGCCAAAGTATTTTATATTGAATTATTCTTTTGATAATGGAGCTATAAATATAACTTTGCCGAAATTGTATTTTGAACAACATAATTTTAAACCCTGAATAAAATATCACAATGCAACCATGCATTGAATTCAATAGGTATTTAAATGGAAGATAAAATTAAAGAAAAAAGTTTTGAATCACTTCTTACTAATAAGACATATAAACTTAACTATAAATTAATTTACAGTGTCTTTCTTTTATTAAAATTTTGAAACCACTTTAGTTGCCTGTATGTTTGTGACGGATGATTTAGTTCTATTGGCAAAAATGTGATAAAGAAAATAGTGTCAGATAAAAATATTCTTCTTACACTGAAAGTGCAAATGCAAGTTTTCTAACGAAGTCATCTACTATTTTTAAGCCAAAAAAAGGTTGTATAAGAAAAATCATAATTTTATTTTTAAGAAATTAAACACTATTTTATTTAACTTTTTGCACATAACGACATACAAACTTGCTTGCGTAGTTGCGTTAAAAAATATTTATATGGGAATAGAAATATTGTTATAAATTTCTTTAAAACATTGTATTGCTTTTACCGTTGACTTTGAACTTTTTTCTTTTTAGTTGGTTCTTGTGTTTAAATGTAATTTTGTCATGTGGAGAATATACGCAATGTCTCTGACGTGGACTTGTACTTACTGACACACTCGTGCGGTTATGTGAAGATAGTTTTTTTCCGCTTTTGACATGCAACTGAGTGCGGAACGAAATAAGCCAACAATGTCTATTGTGGATGTTATAATTTTCTTTCTTTAAAAGAACGTGCTTGCTTTATTCTGTGCATGTATCTATTGTTTTTGTTTTTATGGCCTAAGACACAAGGTACTTTCTCAGTATCGGCGTAACCTAAAAAAACATTTTTTTTTTTTCGTTCAAGCAGAAGGTAAAATATATTTGTACTTTTTAAGCCAAAAACTTATAATTTCTTTTTATTATTGTTATTTTACTGCAATAATATTAAAGTGAAAATTATTTTCGAATGTTAAGTTGAGTTCTAAATACAAATTTCATTGTTTTAAATATTATTGCTGTTGTGCAGCGGATGTAACCCTATAGAGTTTATCACCAATTCAAAAAAATAAAACATTGTTTACCAACATACATTGAGTTGGGAAATTTCTTCTTAAAGTTTATTTATAAATTCACCATGTTTAACGGAAGAAACACAGCCATGACGACGCTACATTGTAGTTTACACCCGGATTATAATATCTTTTTCTTTGAGCATCTTTATATGGAGTCTTAGTAAAATATAATTTAGTTGCATCAAATGTTAGGTATGTATTTATTTTTATTATTGTTGTAATTGTTGTTTCTTAACGTTCATATGACCAACAATTTATTGTTGTAAGTTGCAAATTTTTCCGTGCAGTTGAACAATAGATTTATAATAAATACGTTTTTCATATTGCAGATGTTTGTTTTAATCGAAAATGACAGTTAAAGGTTATTTTCTTGTTGAAAGGCCACAAAAAATTTAAAATTAATTTTAAATTACTTTAAAATATTTTAAAGAGAATTAAGATAATTCAAAGCAAACTATTTAAATAATATTTTTCATTAAATGATAACAGAAATCGTTTACCTGTCTATTTGAATCTGAGAGCAGGCCTTTTCGATTTCTTGAAGAAACAGCCAGAAGAACAATCAGTCAGAATTAAAAGCTGTCGACATTCTTGGCATGAAACTTCAATGCGATGTTCGGTGGAAGAAGCATATTTTGCATGTCGCAAAAGAAGCATTCAAGCGCCTAGGTTTTCTAAAACGGTGTAAGAAATACTTCACTCCATCTGATCTTTTTGCTATGTCACCTTTATCAGACCGAAAATAGATTACAACTCTCATGTATGGGCCGGTGCTTCAAAGCCTATATTGGAGATACTCAACCGCGTGCAGGAGACAGCAAAGAAGCTCATTGGTGAAAGTATGATATCCAGCTCTATTGGATCACGGGAGCTTCGACTCAATGTGGGGTGTGTTTCACTGTTTTTTCGTTACTGCAACGGAATGTATTCTTATGAAATCAGGGTCGATTGTACTACGCCTTGCTAAGAATATCTTTTTTTTGGTCGAACAGTTCGAATGTGGAAGAAACTCCATGCAGAAGTCTCTCCTGTCACTTTCAATGTGCAAAAATTCAAATCAAATATCCTGAAGCACTACTCGCTTTATACCATTCTTAACAACCCAAGTTCCTAGTTCTGGCACAATGAATTGCATAAGTAGTGGTCATCCCCAGATTGGTTGTCCTAATGTTAAAAGAAAATATTAATTTTCTACTGGTTTTTTGTTTTGCGAACGGCACTCATTTTATTTAAAGCATATCTATCCATAGACGACTAAACAGAAATTCGTTCTACTCATTACAGAGATAATCCATTTATTAGCCGTATTAAGTTTTTTGTTTGTGATTATTATCCAAGAAACTGGTTTTTGCAAATGTAGCTGCTGCGATCTTGCGTAACACCGGCATACTTAATAATTTCTTGATATATCTAAACAAGGAATGCGGCTTTTAAAGTTTTTCTATTTCACTGAAATCGGTGCTTACGTTTGCCTTAAATTTTCCTTCAAAACTTGCTAATTTGGTTTGTCTTTTAAGCCACTGCGCGCTCTCTTGTGTGTTCAAATTTCATCTCATATTAATTTAGTCTGAATTAACTTTAAGCTGTTAACATCTGTGATGCCTTTTTTCCTACTGAAAGTTTTTTGAAATAATTTAATAAAATAAATATTATGATTACTTTTTAAATTAAACATCAAAAACACACCTTCACCTTGTAGTTACATTACAAATATTTTCTTGTTTTTTTCTATTTTAATTATTGAAATGAATACAAGAGAACCAATTTCATGCTGAATTAAATACCAGAACAATAGTTAAAGTGTCATGTCATCGCCTCCGCGTGGTAAATGAAAAAATAAAAACACGTGAATTTATTGTTTTCCTTTTTTTACTGTACAACACGTTTTCAAGTTTAATTCATACTTTCTTTCTCAACAACTTCTTGCATTAAATTTTAAATTGTACAACTAACATACCTGGAGGCTGTTTTTAACAAAAAAGGCACAAACTCGTTGGTATTTTACTTCATTTTTCATCACTGTTCATTATTTTGCAAAGAAAGACTTTTTCGTTTTATTATATATTCTTTTCTTATTTTTAGTGATTCTTGTGGTTTTGTTCCGCTATCATAACAATGTCCGTTTAAATGTAAAGAAAAGCAGACGTGTAGAATAATTACTTCTTCACCTACTGGTTATAAACGAATCACGTTAAATAAGAAATATAATATGTTATCAACTCGACTAAATGTTGCTCTTTTATATTAACGCCTTCATAACACAGCCACTTCTGGATCGATTAAATTTGTGATTATTTCTTAATCTTAAAAATTAAAGGGTGACTCGTTATAGTAACAATTATTTTTATTTAAACCCATAAATTAAAGGATCTCTAATAGTTCAATATGTTTGATGTATATGGCACTGATATAGAAAAATGCTTGAAATTTGCGACGAACCTGCATTGCTTACTCCGCTGTAACAACAAGTATAAAATTTGGATTTTGAAATTTGAGGGTGTCCTCAAATAAATAATCTGATGAGTGTGGCCGAACTTTGAAACCGTTATAGACAGAACGTTAAAAATTAAAAGCGACCTGTAGTGGTAAGTCCACTATAGCAACAACTTTATAGTTTGAGTTTAGAAATTAAAGTGTGTTCCCAAAGTAAATGTTATTTAAAATATATGGCCGTATCTTTTGAACCGTTACATACAAATACTTAAAAATTATACAGAATGTCAACTACTTTGTTTAGTGTAATAAGAAATATAAATATTTAAAACTATATACTAAAGGGTTTTACAATAGTTGATGTAATCTGATGTATATGGAAAACTGCTCAACCATTATAAAAAGACTGTTAAAATTTATAAAGAATTTAAAGGGCAAATGAACTAACTCTACTTAAAGGAGCAGTTTGAAATTATAAATTAAAGGCTTCCCCAATAGTTACTGTAATTGGATGTATATTGTCAAACAGTTGAGCAAATCTAAAGTTTGGACACGGAATATAGGGGAGTTGCAATAGGTAATGTAATTTAATGTATGTGGCCATACTCTTAAACCGGTATAGACAGACAGATGAAATCTTGTTTGAAGCCGTTTTTTTTGCAATAATTGCATTAAAATCTTAAGATAAATAAAAGTAAGTAAATCCTGTTTTTAAGAGCTTAGATTTAAAGCCAAGAGGAAGAAGCAGCTGAAGGTAGGAATGAAAATCAGTGCGTATTTCTACTATACGGACTTGCATGACAGCAGTCGTAGTTTTATGGAAGATCTAGAAAAAGATATCGGTAAACTGATTATTAGGAGCCATTGCCTCTAATGTCCAATATTTCGAACATTAATTACGCAAAGATTATTTGTAGTTTGTGTACGTATATTGTGGAACCTAACTTTGCCATATGAAAATAGAAATTTTTCATATTTTAAAATTCTGTTTTAGAGGACATCCATTTTCTACAAGGATGATCAAAACTATACGAAATCTGGTTTGAACGTACACGAATATAGAAAAACTAAAAATCTTTGTTTACTCCTTTTTTTAAATAAAAAATAAAAAAATGCAATTTGGGATTTTTTTAAATTAAAATCGTCTATTTGTTAGATCAGAACATAATTTGCAGATTGAAGCAACAGTTTGTAGGTATTTTTCTAGACCACTAAGATCATGTTTAAGTTTAAAAAATCAGATAAAACTAAACAAAGGCCAAGCATTACAAAAATCTGCAGGTACAAAGTACCCAAACTTGAGACTACAAAGTTCCACCCCTGGAAAGTGCATGGTACCCAGCTTCAAGACTTCACCTCAGATACTACTCTACCACGCTCGCTTTGGATCAATCTGCCTAGCCATTAACAAATGTCATAGTTATTTCTAAAATATTTTGATTTTTCACCACTGTGTGTTGCCAGCTTTTTTAAGCAATAAAAAATGGACCAATACATGGACACAATTTAGAATTTTTAAGAAATTTTTTTTAAGTTTTTTAACTAAAAATTTCTATGCAGGTGTTAAACGCTTGTGTCTTCTTCTAATCAAGGCTGAAATAATTTTATAAGCAGTGCAGAAATAAGTTTTTTTTTGTTTGCAAACTTAAAGTAAATTCCTAGTGAAATGAATTAACACGATAATGTAGCAATGAAATTGCAGCATTAAACAATTCTCTACAATTTTGAATATTTTTAAGTTACTGTATTTTTGGTTTCCATACTACATTTCTGCTAATGTAAAAAGAATAATGTAGTGAAAAAAATAGATATAAAAAAACAAATCAGAAAAGAGAAAAAAAAAAACGTTTTCAAATAAAGTAAAATGCACCTCAGGCTTATTGCAGCAGTCTCACCTATTGGACGTGTCTGGCATAATTTAAAGTTTTAATAAAAAAAAAAAAAAATAATGAAAGAATACGAGTATGACAGGGAAAAAGGTTTTGTCCGTGATATTCACTATTTTTTACGATTCTTGACTAAAGCACTCTAGTGGTATGATTTTTCTTTTATTATCGTTTGCCAAGACTATAAGAAATTACTGCGAAAATAAATCTATCTACTATTTTTGTCGTTCTACTATTGTTTGACTGCAATTTTTAATTTCTCGTTTCTTTTTGCAGTTGTCATTGTTGCGTCGCTGTTTTCAATTTAAATTTATGACACTTGCAAACAATGGATTGTGATGCATTAGAAAGGTAGGAAATTATATGCCATTTAAAAAAAATGTCAACGCCATGTAAAAAAAAAACTTATTAAAATGCATATTCAAAGTGATAAGTGAAAATAACAATTAAAATGTGCGAGATTACTAGTATAAATATTACAACAGAAATTTATTATTTGTAAAGTTTTTTGCACCTAAAAAAACATTCACGCGTTCTAAACGGTACAAGAATATGTCCACAAAAAAAAAAATAATAAAAAATAATACTAGATAGAAATCAATTCTTAAAAGATTTATACTGTTTAACATTATTAATGAAATATATTACTGCGGGGAAGCCATAACCATATAGCTATTTCGCTACTGCTCATATAGCTCACCCATGGATTCTGCCCAAAATTTGTATAGAAAATTCAAGGGTCTTATGTAATTATTGAATAACTATTTTTATTTGATCTTTCCTTTTATCTACAAAAATTATAACAAATAAATTAATTTATCTCTAGCTCACATTTTATTTTTATTTCTAAATTTGTTACGAAAGTACAGTGGTGCCAGAATATTTCATAGAAAAATCTTCATTTGCCGAAAAAATCTTAATTTGGCAAAAAAAACTTAATATTTTTTTATTCTTTTAACTTTAAAAAAAATCTGTTTAACGTTTGCAGATAAACAAGGGAGACACGTCAATTTCGATAAAGTAGAAAACTTTAACTCACTATCTGCTCTGTGTGCCAAAACTTTTCCAATATAAAACTTTCTAAATTCATAAAATATTTGTTTAATTCATGTGACTGAGTTCCCTAAATTCAGCATCTAAATTTTGTACCTCACTGTCTTCAATTAAATTTCGAAAAAGGTTTATTAGATTTAATAGTGAAGAAACTTTTTTTAAAACGTTTTGGGGGTCAATATAAGAAAGCTGTTTTAAGGTAGCGTCGTTAAAGTCAAATAGTTTTGTTATTTGTTTACAGAACTCAATATAGAAGTCAATACAATTATCAATGAATGGATTTAATTCAGTATCAATAAACTTTGAATCGGAAATTTTATTTTTACAAATATACCGGGTAAATGTCATCATATTAATGTGTTTATCTATAAGCGGCAGAGATACAGTTTTTTTGTTTTAAAGTATTAATCTTCAATAAAGTTGTTTAAATAGGTAAATTTGTTTAATAAATTTTACCAAGAAGTTGCAAGAAGTTGCAATATTAGTTGTCAAAAAGTCAATAAAAAAAATCTTAATTTTGGGAAAAAGATCTTCAAATCTTATTTTCATTAAAAAATTTTAAAATTTAAAGTAAAATCTTCATTCCAAAATCGCAGCGAAAGAATGATTACTTGAACATTCTGAACGAATTTAAAAATGAAAATAAATCATGCGTCTAACCCGACTTAAAGTAGTTTTATTAAATACTAAATAGTTCAACTAAAAATTACAAAAATGAAACAATTATTAAAACTAATATTTAAGACTCCTTTAGCAAAATAAAAATAAAAAAAAACCCAATTAAAAACACATTTTACCTGTCTATCTATAACGGGTTAAAAGTTTGGCAACATGTATCAAATAACATTAACATTTATATTTGTTATTATAACGGACTAAGCGATACAGCTCCTTGTGAATTTAAACCATCTGTCTACAACTGTTTAACAGTTTCGTCTTATATATCAAATTCCACAAACTATACTGGCACCCTTTAATTTCTATTTCAAAATTTAAAAATTGTTGTTATAACGAACTTAGCAATACAGTTTCTTTGTAAAGTGTATCAACTAATGTAACACCATTTAATTTACAATTTAAATATTTATGCTTCTTATTATGCGAGACGAAGTAGTGAGCATTTATTCTAATTTTGATGTAATTGGATTTAACAGTACAGAAGATAGGCCTTAATTCAAATTGTATACTTGTTATTAAAATGGGCATAGCAATAAAGGGTTCTCTCTGTCTGAAACCGTATATGACATACATCAATTTACATCAATTGGGACACCCTTTAATTTCCAGTTCCATATTTTATACTTTCTGTTATAGCTGACTTAGTAATACAGGTTCTTTGTAAATAACATTCGTCTGTCTATAAACGACATTTTGCCTAATTTTCGTGTGCTTGTATATACCAGTTCAAAATATAGGGACATATAAGTCATATAACATAAATTATGGGAATACCATTTAATTTCTAAATTCAAAGTGTATACTTGTTGATATAAAAGACAAAGCAGTACAGCTTCCATATTCATTTTAACTGTCTGTCTATTACTTTTTAAACAGTTGTTCACATACATTAAATGAAATGAACTATTGGGGAACACTTAAATTTTTTGTATAAAGATCATAATAATTTTGTTCAATTTTAAAGTGTTTGTCTATAACGGATCAAAGGCAGGCCCATATATGTCAATTAACGTAACCTATAGGCCACCCTATAATTTTCGGATTTATTTTACATTTATTTTTTGCTATTGCGAGCTATAGTGATACTCAGTTTTTTTTTTTAATTTCAGAAGGGTGCCTTTACGGTTCATTATACATTTAAAAATATGTATGAGTTATGCGGACACTCTTTTTTAGAAGTGGACCAACTTTTCAAATAAAGAAATTATTGTGTTATGCAGGCACAAACAGAAAAAAGCAACATTCAATTAAATTGATAGCTTCCTTCTTCTTTGGAGTCAGTTAAAAGAAAACGAAACCTTTGAAACGCTAAATAGAAAAAACCTGAAACTAACAAAACATATATTAACAAATTAAAAGAAAAATTATCCCCAAAATGGTTTAAACTATGATATTCTCTTGTAAGCGACATATCAGATTTTCAGATAAAACTATGATCCAAAATAAAGTTAAATATCGACTACCTAATACCACTAAAATTTTACCAAAAATATTTATTTTTATGAAAATTTTATCAAAAGCTTTAGTTTAAAAATATTGTGCCTTTATTAATTTTATTCAAAATCTAAAATGCGCAAAAAAAATAACTAAAAACTATCAAAAATTTAATATTTTTTAAAAAACCCCACTGTCACAAGAAACAACACCTTTACTGATAACTTAAGGGCGCCTTGAGTGATTGAAGGGGGTCATTAGACAGCAAGCACCAACAATCTCCACTAGAGCTAAATGTTTTGCGTTTGTTGCTTTTATATGTATAAAAATCGACACAAGAAGCACGTGAACACAGCCCGCCTCTAGTTGTTGCTTAGCAGATTCCAACAAAAGCAGACAAGTAAAGGTAACTCGAAATATCTCCATTTTATCAAAGATAACTGTATTTGAGGTAATCAAATATACAATATATAGTTCGAATATAGCGCTTTTACTTGTTTTTTTTTTTTTTTTTTTTTGAGGTTGCCACTTTGTTTCTGCTATAGCCTTGGCATAAATTCTAGAATTAAATTCAGGTTGTCATGAGGAAAAGTAGAATGAACGTAGATCTCAAAAAATAAATCACTTTAGTTTAACTAAGAAAATAGCACCACGTCTATATTGTTATTTAAATTTATTGGCTATAACAATATCTTGTGCAGATACTCAATAAGTATAATTTTTGATTTCTGCAACTACTGTTTTAAACATTTAACTCTGGAAATAATAAATAATATCAACACCTGTTTTATTTAAAATATCTTTACCTATAACCCGACACCGCAGAAGTAGTAGCAGACGATCACCTTTAATATCTGCATCACAAACAAACCAACTGATTCGAACAGACAACAGTTTTTGTTGTTTATGTTCTTCGACTAGAATGAGTTAAAAATATTAATTGCTACGTGAAATATAAACAAATGACTTCCCTAAAGCGAAGGAATGGAAACAAGTGTCTCACGGCTATACACAGCTTGTGCATATTTGGATTGTAGTAACAAGACCATTATTACATTACAGCGTACGCGAATGCAAAAATAAAGAAATATTTCAATGTTCTCCTTCTTTAAAGGATTATTATTATTATTTTAATAATAATAGCCCAATACTCCTGCTTCTGCACCTTCTTTTTAATCTCTACAGTGTGTTACTACTCGCATACAAGTGTGGCCTTAATTTATTGTATTCCATGGTGTTTCTTGGTTACATTTCGCGGCTTTGATTATAATGTTTTCTACGTTTTCCGTAAATTTTATATTATATTTTTAGTTATTTTTTTTTTTTTTTGACCATTTTTACTTGCCTGTCTTCTATATTCGACGGTGAGTGGTTGTAGCTAAGCTGCACAGGACTCAACACCAAATGTCATGTTTCTAGTCATAAAGAAGAATTATGTTTTTTTTTCTGCTTAAACTTCCTGTAAAAAAACATGGAGTATATTTTTTCTTCGTTCTTCTGTTTTCATTTTTTTACATGCACCTTCCGTTTGAATTTTTTGTACTCTTTTTTATCTACTGCATGAGGTCTTTTAAAAACCGCGAAATATTCTAATTACTTGTTCGCCAATCCACGTTCTGCTCATTTTTTTAATTTTTTTTCTTTTTTGTTTTTTATGTTTTTTGAATTTTTTGGGTTTTAATTATAATTATGTGATTATCCTTAAATTTAGTCAAAGGGTTGCTATAGAAAACATAAAAGGCTTCAAAAATCCATACGAATAATTCATTAATTGTATGAAATTTTTAATGTGCTTTATCATAAAACAATTAAATTATTAAATTGGGGCATAAAACCCAAAAAATTATAAAGATTACCTTTTAAATTTTGAAGTTAGATTTTTTTTTAATTTTCTTTTTTATATTCTTTGAAATATTAATAAGCTATTTTACCTTTTCAATTTAGCCCAGTCCTATTTTAAATTTCAAGATCATGTACAGATCTCACCAGTATAGTCACAATTTTTTTTTTAATTTCATGAATAAATCTAAATATCATCATTGAAACACACGGCAATTTCGAGGGTCTTAGAGAAATTTTATTAATTAAAGGGAATAAAAACAAACTAGAAAGCAAATTAAAACTAAAAAATCTCTGTACATTAAATAATGTTTTTGTAGGATTTTTATTTATTTGGTTTTCAAGAATTCAATTAATTTGGGACGTAAGAATTTTTGATAAAGTAATAACAGAGAAAGAAAAACAGTTATTCAATTTTCAACGTATGAAGATGTTTGGCTTTCCATTCACAAGCAAAGAAATTAAATTACTCAAATAAATTAGCCACAGTTAATTTATTCGTTGAATAAAAAAAATTATTTAATAAAAATAATAATCAGTTGTCTTAATTATAATATTTTTGTATAGAAAAAACAAACTGAAATGTTATATTTATTAATATCTTTTCTACAATATAAGAATCATTGAGTAGGTTTTTTTTTGTGAATTGAAATTTTATTAACAATAAACAATTTTGTTTGTTTGATATTATATTTTCAATTAAAATTAACATTGATTTTACAAAGCAATTTATTTATTTAGAAAATATTAAAAAAACTTTTCCGGAAGTTAATATAAACTATTTGCTAAAGTTCTTGACAGACCCTCATACTCAGCCGTGTGATCTGCCAAAAATGGCATGTGTGCCCGAAAAGTATGATAGTGAAGATTATATATGCGTGTGAAAATTTTTTTACAGGTCTGTTTGATTTTTTATTTTATATTTTTTTATTTATAAAATAATAGTTGCTGTATGATCAAAGTTGCATTTAAAAAGCGTCTCTTATTAGTAACAGTGTATTGTCTAACGCACTTTATTATTGCGATTTTCTATGTAGAACAGAATTCCATCAGATTTTCTTATGAATAAGTCGTGCGACTGTGTAGGATAGATCAGTCGTGGCCTTAAAGCGTTTTTAATTGCATAAAATCTATTTAATATAGTTGAGGGTAGTTCAGTCAATTTTACAAGAGTCATTACCTAAAAGCTGCAATTAGAAATTATCAGAAAACATTAAAATTGTTTGATTATGATTTGATGTGACATTGGGCTTAACTAATTAAAAAATAAATAATATCTCATTAAAATAACTACATGAAAATCTGTACGTGAAATATTCTTTGGTGTAGATAATAATCGATATGGAACGCAAAACACCTATTTTTGGAATTTTTGTCTGTCTGTCTGCTTGTAGTTGCATCACGTAAAAACAACTGGATGGATTTGAATAAAGTTTTTTGTGGAGGTCCTTTAGAACCTTGGTACAAATATAGAAAAAAGTTATTTTACAAAAAGAATAGAGATACAAATGTGAAGTCACTCAATATTATTGGTATAATGGTACTAAAACAATTGTCAGCACATTTTATTTTTATAGATGAAAAATTTTTAACACTGTTTACAGAACTTTGCATCAAATGTTTAAATGAAATGAAACGCGGACGAAGTAGTGGGCACTTCTAGTTATTAATATTTGTAAATTTTTGTTGTTGAGTAAGGCTGATATTGTCTATTTTCATACTTAACATTTATAGAAAAAATTTCGAACTAATACAAAAAATGAATGTTCCTTAATTCATTCATATAATTTTTATCACAAAATTAATTTTAACATGATTGAATCTATAATCCATATGATTTAGTGCTTGGGTTTGCAATAACTTTTGTTATCAATTGATCTTTGTTTTTATACAAATAATTTCTAATTTTTAATAAAAAAAAATATATGTAAGCAATGTTGGACTTCTACAATTTTCTGTGAAACAATTAATATTTTAAGAATGTGAAAAATTTCACAAAAATGCTGTTGTAAACTCGTTCTTGTTTTTTATAAGTTTTAATCTTTCAATCACGTAATATAATAAATCACTGTTTTTTCTTTAAATAACAATAATGATTTTAATTACGTGATTATTTGAATAATTTTTTTTTGTATTCGTTCGATTGGCAACAACAAAAAAATAAATAAAATTTAGTACTTGACCAAACTTTTTTATAATATCTTATACGAACTATATTTTTACAAAGGAATTAATATTCTTTAAAGAGCGTAAACACTATTTAACAAAATGATTATTTAATCTTTATAGACACAATCCAATACGAATTTCGATTGATGATGTAATGAATGTGGTACCTTACCTTCTATACTGTTGATGATTTAAGATTTCTTAACAAATATTTGTGAAGAACAATTTTTTTTCATAATTCAGTGGTTACGTTTATTTTTTTTTTTTATTAAATATTTGACTAATCCAACTATCATACAAGTCTTAAGATTTTGTAAGAAAGAAATCTAATGAGAATTCTTGGGATTGTCAGAAAATACAGCGAAACATTAAATTTTGTTTATGCACTATCAGAAAATAAATTTACTAACTGATTTCTGAGAGTTTTTTCCCCATCCTAAACCCTCAGAAATGGGGACGTTTTCAATTAAACGGATTCTTATTTTAAAAAGCTTTTGTATCTAAATGAGCTCTAATATTTGAAGTCATGGCGTTAGCAATTTTATGACATGCTGAGAAAAAGCTCCCTAGGTGGATTCTTCTAAGAGCCTTTTTTCGGAGAGCTCATTTAATATAAAGCTGGGTTAGAAGCAGCAAAACAACCCTGATAAAATGAAAAATCCGACATCTTAGAAAACTTTCTAAAAATAAATTTGTATAATAGGATGTCAAATTTCTTTCCGTATTTTTTGACATATATGTGCATTATATTTGCTTCCATGTACGGACAACAAGCAACAAACAACAAAGGTAGTTTCTTAGCTAAAAAAATGTAAAATTATTAAACTTATCAAAATTACTTAGATAGTTTCAATTTAAGTGAGAAACTCAATATGCTAATGGAACGTCTAAAAAAGAAGCGGAATATTAAAGTTAAATCCAATTTTATTCTTTGAAATAAGTTATGGGTTTTGTGTTTACAGCAGATAAAAAATTTAACTTGTTATTTACTTAGTTGTGAATGAATACAATGAATTTTTACGTTAAGTTTTTTACTTAAATAACGTTATTAAATAAAATGAAAATTAAAAATTAAAAGAAAGTAAATGTATTCACCAAAGGCAGCAATAAATTTTAAAGGTTTAAAAAATGATAAAAAATGTTAACAACTAAAAGTTCTTTAATTTTTAAATTGTTGAATGAAAAAAAATTTTAGTAAATGTTTTTCAGTTTTTTCTTAACTATTCAATATATCATATGTAAGCATTGGTCCACCTACTGCTTTCTTGCTCTTTCTTGCTTCATTGCTCATTATTTTTATTTTACACTTTAGTTAAGTTTAAAATATCAGGTTACCAGATTGGTTTAACATGCATGATAAATAATGCAAGAAACAAAGTAATAACTTACCAGAGGCGTCAATAAAAATTTAAATAAAATAAGATATTATTTGTTTGTATGTAATTGACTGTTTTAAATATTTTGTTGCTACTTTATTTATTTACTTACTCTTTCCAAACATTTTATTTTTTTTTGTGCTGCCCCCTACTCAATTTTTTAGTTAACTTCACTTAAATTTAGCTAACAACATCAGGCCACCAAGTTTTTAGAAAGATACTCACTTGCATTTTATACAAGGCAAACAAAATAAATTGTTAGAAATAACTTGTGTTGGATGTGTTAAAAATAACACAAATATCACAGCTGCTTACAATTATATGTTTTACGTACACACCTTAGCTCATTGGTTATAAATTTGTATACAAATGGATTACAGATAAAAAACAAAATAGAAACAAAACAACCATAAAAAACTGTACCAGGCTTATAGAAATTTTACATACTTATAATGTACTAGGTAATCATAAATAAAAGCAAGATTTACCAAATTGGTTCAAAAAAATATAAATATAGTAATGTTTCTTCACACCGTTACTAGTAGTATAAATTAATGTTTGTTGATTCTTTTGTTTTTATCAGAAAAATTCAATAAATAAAAGCAAAGTAACAGGCTGGAATAAATATAGGAATATTTATCAATCAACAGCCAGAGATCAACACAACAAAAATAATTACACAAATAATAGTGAAAATAAAACATATGCGAAAATATAATATGAAGGCTTTTT
The DNA here is from genome assembly GCA_937654795.1 of Cistogaster globosa. Classification (NCBI taxonomy): domain Eukaryota; kingdom Metazoa; phylum Arthropoda; class Insecta; order Diptera; family Tachinidae; genus Cistogaster; species Cistogaster globosa. Next base: position 62,107,177 of record OW569403.1, on the reverse strand, counting down.
CACTATAATAAATCTTAAAATTAACATTGAGTTTACCAGGAAAGCAAAAAGAAAGTGAAAAAATGTTATAGAAAAAATTATAAATAATTTAATAATTTGGCTGATGCCAGTTATTTTTATTATTCATTAATAAATATTATGAAAATATAGATGGAATACGAATACATGATTTTGTTTAAGAAAATTTTGACAAATTTTTAATACGAATAATTTCATATTAATTTTTAATATAAAAATATTTCATGACAATTGCAGAAGAGAATAATTTAGTTTTGTATATTTTGTTGGTCTTTTTATATAAGGATCAGCACTTAGGGGATGAATTATTTTTATGCAATTTATTGTACCAGAACTAAGAAATTAGGTTATGGAAAGTGGTGTAGAAATATTAGTGCCTATGGGATTTGATTGGAATCTTTGCGCACTGGAAGTGACAAGAAAGACCTCTGCAGGAAGTTTATTCCAAATACGAATTGTTTGGCTAAAATAAGATTTTTTTAGTTGCATAGTGCGCTACTCTGACCTAATGATCACAAAGTGATGCGATCTTGATGCAAAACGTATTGCGCCTAAGAAATGACGTCGTTCATGTTCCTGATTTCATATGATCACATCCCATTGTAGCAACGATTAAACATTGAAACACATCCCACATTGCGTCGATGCTCCAGTAATTCAATAAATCTGGACACCCTACTGTCACCGGTGAGCTTCCTCACTCTCTCCTGCACGCGGTCTAGAACCTCCAAATAGTCTTTGAGGCACCGGCCCATACAGGAGAGTAATATTACATATTCGATCTAATAAAGCTGACTTATGTATATGGCGAGTAGATCGGATGGTGCGAAGTATTTCTCACACGGAAAATTAATTTACTTGAAGGTTTCATTTGAGACTTGAAAAATATTCTTGTTCCTCTGAAAATCGCATAAAATTTTCATACCAAGAACATCTCAAGTTTCCGATTCCTTAGTATCTATATCACTTATAATTACAGATAAGGTAGCACATTTAGTCATATCCCTGTGTGAAAGCACACAGCACTAGTTAAAAGATCCCGGCTTGCCTTCGCATATTTCCAATTTTCAGAAGGCGAATTGAATATGAATAGCATATACTACTGTCATCTATCATAAATAGATAGGGTATGAAGTAATATTTTACCAAAGTTTTGTTTGTCATATTATTTTACAGTATTTTTTCATCTCTTTTCTTGGAATTTAATATTATGTTCTTTAGATTATTTTCTGTGTTAGTAAATACATATTCATTTTGATACAAAAACAAATTTATATGTTTTTATACCCTTCACGAAAAAAAGTGGAAAAATGGTATATGTAACTAAGTTTGTCATTCCGTATGTAAATTAAACAATATCCATTTCCGATACCATAAAGTATATATACTCGGACTTCTTACGCATAACCAAGTCGATTGAGCGATGTCCGTCTGTCCGCCCGTGTTAGTGTTAAAACTAAGTTTGCCGGGGCACTAGATCAGCTAGAAAAAAATTTAAATATGCCAATCGATTAGACATAGTGTCGAAGGAGATGCTATTTGAAATCAGCAAGATCGGTACATGTCCTTCAACGCAGCAGGCAAAACACAACTCTAATTTTTCTATATTATTTGGAACAAGGAAATAACTCCAATAAATAAAAAAAGCAAATACATAGATAGAGAATTAAGAAATAAAAAAAAAAACATCAAGTGAAAAAATTGGCGCTCGCTCATATTTCCTGAGTTACGGGTCACTGAATTTTTAAAATAACAATATTAAATATCAATATTGGTGTCATTTAAAGGATTTTGAAGAGATCTTTAAGTATATAATAAATTTTTATTAAAATGCTTAATCAATTAAGAGCCGCTGGCGTTTTTATGTTAAAATTTATATATAAAGTATTTTATTTAAAGTTTTTTATTTTTATTTCTCCTCCATATTTGTGGTTTTGTTTTTTTTTTGTTGATTGGAATTACTTCACCAAACTAGATTTACATACATGGTATTTAAGAATGTAGCACTCTTTCTTGTTTTTATTAATTTCGAAAATAATAGAATTTCGGAGGTTCCTTTGTATGTATTTAGGAGACCTTGTATGATAACTTTGTGAGATATCTCTTTGGTAAAATATTGAAATAGTAAACTTATGAAAATACAAGCGTACATAAGAGACCCTACGGCAGCTTGTGATCAGTTGTAAGTAATTTAGTTATTGTAACATTCGGTTTGATTTGGTTTTACTTAAATTATTTTTTAATTCGTTTACGTAAACGATGACAAAACAAAAATTCGATAAAAAAACACTTTATAAAACAGCAGAGCTTAGCATTTGGGAATAAAATATTTAAAAAATGTAACTGTAAAAGAAAAATTAATAAAAATGATTAATAGTAAAACCACAATAAAATAAATTATATAAATTACTTAGATGTTTTTATTCCAAATTATGGTACGTACTATAATTTGTATAATTTATATAAATAAACAATTTACCAGTAATTCAACAAAATGTTAACAGCAACCAGACGATCAGCAAAGTGAAAACAAGAAACAACAATTTATTTTGTTTTATTACATTATTATGAATTGCAACTAATTGCAATTTTTTAGCTATTTCATTTTTGTTCTTATTTTATCATTTGTTGTATTGTTTTCACTTGTGCTTTATGGTCGTAATAATGTTATACAAAAATGTGGGTGCATTGTGACTTTATAATTCACTAACGGTCAAATCGATTTCGATTATATTTTCAGAATTTGTTCGTATCAGTCGACGCGTTCGTGAGTAATGACTTTTCATGATAACATGTCATTTTGCTATATAAAATAACAAATACGTTGGCGCACATTGCGTAGAAAGACCCTAAAATTATCTATAAGAGTTATACCGGTACATTATTTCTTTGTTTATGAATTTGACCACATGCATAGAAAGGAAATAATGGAAAACAATTGATTTTTAAGGGTAATCCGACTCAAAGAAATCGGCTGGCTTAATTCAAAGAATCATCTAGCGATTTTTTGTTTGTTTTAATATAAAAAAAAATGGCTTAGCGTAAGCACACCTTAGCTGAAAATATATGATGAGATAAAATGAGCCGATATTAAAGAGCAAAAATTATCCATTAATAGTATAGTGCCCTCCGCACTTTGCGGTTTTAGAGGCATGTATTGCAAGCATTTTTAGAACTTAAACTTTTAAGTCTCTTATCTATCTTTGAATATGGATATTATATATGTTGGGCTTTAAGTCCGTAATTAATACTTGACTTTTTTTAAATTTAACTTAAACTTAAAGGAGAATTCGAAATCTTTTTATACATATTAACAGACTTTAATCTTTCATAAAAAATAATACAATAATAAAAATAGGATTAATGGATACATTGTACTTGTTTGAAGGTTTTACATTATTGTTCTTTTTTTGTTTTTGTTATATTAAATAAAATAAAATCTTATTTAATTCATTTGATTTAACATACGAGTATTAGTGTCCACAATTCCTGAAAAAAATTAAGATTAAATACACTGATAAGCTGTATAACCAGCAGCTATGAAGGCTTTTTCCAAAATAATAAATTGATATCTTTTTATTCTGCTAATGGATAATTTATGAAAATATCACAAAATATCACTTCATTTAGGTAAACGATCACTTGAGTCAAAAATGAAATAGTAATATTTTTAGCTTAATTTTTTTTTTAGTTTAAATGATCTTTTGGGTAAAACGCACTTTCCAGTTCTGTTCAAATTTAAACAAAAATGGATTTGCTACTGAAGCTCCTGATCTGATGGCATTCTATTTGAAATTAATTTTACAAGCAGCACATCATCATATTATTTTCTTTATTTCAGGAATCAAGGCAAATGACAACTAACTGTCATTGCAAATTATATTTTAATTATTTCACTAAAAGTGTCAAAAACAGCTAACAACGAAAAATATATCTACAATTAGTTCTTCTTGTAGTAGCACAAACAAAAAGTAGTGTTCAAACCTGAACAAGGTATAAGTAAAAATTTGAACTAGTTTTTTTAGTTCAAGGAATAGAATAGTTCAATTTAACTACACAGGCCGTAATCAAACTTAGTTAACATAAGTAAATTCCAAACAAACAATTTCAAGTTTTTTATTGTGTCCAGATTTTTTGTTCTTAAATAACGATAATTTATTTATTGGTATAAACTTGCTGTTAATTGCATTGGATTCAAACAACAACTTTATAAATTACAAAAATTCAAATTCAAAGAAACCAATTAAAGGGCTTCCAATAAGTTACGATGAAAAGTTAAAACTGTTATTCTTCTAGTTAGAAATATTTTTTATAAATTACAATCTTTGGTATCAGATTCAAATTAAATTAAACTTTTTGTGGAATAAATAATAATAAAAGACTTAGCTTTTGACCAATCCAGGCTGCTCAAAGTTCTCATCAAAATCATAATTCTATAAAAAAACTAAAATTTTACACTGACAGAAGTTTAATTTTGCATTGTCATATTCTTAAAGGAAAGCACAGAAGTGTTATTTTTGCAGAAATAAAAAGTCGGCTGAAATATTCAAAATCTATCTACTACTTTTATAATCTAATAACGATAATTGTTAAATAATAATCGTAATTTATTATTAATTTTAAGAATTAACAAACGATATTTTTCGTAAAAATTTTTAACAAAGCTTATTTGACCGATTTTTATTTTTACTTAAAATTGGTTAATGCAACATGCAGGTTTTACCGTTTGCGCATGCAAGTGCAAGTAACATAAAAGAAACATTTCTTTCATGTCGGCTCACCTGCAAGAGATTTTAATTACAAGTAATTTTCTTTTACTTGCATGTCATATACAATAAATCAAAGTCCGGTTATTTTTTTATTTTGTTTTAACTCAAACCAGCTTCACTTAATTAAGATTGTTCTTGCAACGTCGTTTTGATTAGAATTTTGTCGAATTTGGTTTTCTTGTTATTGTTGAAACATAATTGCTGTCTATCATTTTTAGCTAAATAGCCGGAAACCGGGAAGCTTGAAATTATTAGCACTAAAAATGATTGTTTTTCAAATATTTTGGTTGTGACATTTAAAAATTTTCAAATGTCTCCTTTCGTGTAAATTCTACTACATCTATACGTCTGTACATGAAGTATTTTTGAATATTTTGATGTTGGTGTAAATAGTATTCAATATGAAATACAAAACACCTATTTTTAGAATTCTTCTCTGCCTGTCTGTCCGTCTGCCTGTCTGTGGTCGCATCACGTAAAAACTGCTGGATGGATTTAAATAAAATATTGTAAGAAAGTCCCTTAGAACCTTGGTTTAAATACAGAATACTTCTTTCGTGGAAAAATTTTAGCGGTATAATGTTGCTAGAATAGTTGCCAGTACATTTTATTTTTGTAGATGGAAAGTTTTTAACGCTGTTTACTAAACTAAACTAAATTGTAATTTAAAGATAATTAGAAATGATACGGGGACGAAGTCGTGGGCACTGCTAGTAAGATAAAAAAAACAGAACAGAAGTTTACTAATTTGTTAAAAAAGGAATTTTAGTTACTAGAAGCCACTAACATTTGAAACACAACCATTAGTATTCTTAATAACGCATTGTTGACAACAAAACCTACCTCAGTAGAAAGTAAAAAGGTTTTTTCTATTGTTAAAAATTTTGCAACGTAAAGAAACAACGGTGTGTTTAGTGAATTGTTAAATGCAGTTTTAAAATCATATATATCAAAAAATAATTAATAAAATACTTTTTCAGTATTTTTATCTTTGTTATGTCTCGTTATATAGTACAAATCTACATATGTATATACGTCTTGTCACCTGAATTGTTTTTTAGTTTAATTACTCAGCAAAAATTAGACATTACCTTTAAAAGTACTTGCCATATAATGACTTACTTTTGTGATTGCTAAGTTTTGTTAATCGCTTAAAAAACAAACTACATTAGTTTGCAAGTAAAGGAAGCAGTAATTAAACTAGTTCTTTAGGCTAAAAAAGAAGATAATGATTATTAGTGCTTCCTGCAATAATCAATGTAATCAACCCTCAGAAATTGATTATACAAGTCTCATGCCTTGTTAAAATCATTAGTTTGATAATCTAGTTGGGAAGTCCTTCCATCAAAAATACTTAATTCCACATTCGATTACCTTTTCTGAAATTTTTTGCTAGGAAGCTGTTAAAACTATTATTTAAAATTATTTTTTCATTAAATAAACTTGTTTTCTGCTAGAATTGCCTTTTTTTTTGGGAATACCTGGAAATCCCGGGAATGCGATTACTTTTTCCTGTTGTCCAGAAATTAAAAAATTCCGGGAAATCTCAAACATTTAACATACTTAAGATAATATGAAAAAGAAATTAATTTATTATGAGTCGTTGTTCCTTAAACTTCTATTTGTTCAGATTTTTTAATTAAAACAGTTTAAGTCATTAAATGATTATATAAAATCAATACTTACAAACTATATCTATTAAAAATATATTGGCCCATATTCACTCTTAACTAGCAAGCTCTTATTATCTTTTTTGCTTTCATTGTCGAAAATAAAGCATACTTTAAGTCGAATCCACTTTAACTGGGTGTCAACTCTAGTTTGATAAATGTTTTCATACAATTTCTAAACAAACATTAGAAAAAATTAACCCTGTTGTTATTTTGTTCACTTTGGTATAAAAATCAGATAAAGAGTATTGTGTTTTTAATTTAGAGTTAACTTTAACGGCAAAAGTATATTTTAAATCGTCTATGAATGAGTCAGAGTTTAGTCTAAAGTAAAACCGACTTTAGTTCCCTTAAAGTAGACTTTATTTTAACTATGAATATGGGCCACTATATTTAGGAATAGTTATACAAATTTGATTGCAGTCAGAATTATAGCTAATGTTTGACTTACAATAACTACTTAGTTATCAAAATTGAGAAAAAACTTGTTTATCGGGACTAAAGTATATTTTAGAACAATTATAATTTGTTCACCGCAACCATATATTATTGCAGATCAAATTTTATGGTTCTCTTCATATTAATTTTCTCTGCTTAAATAATTCTATTCAATCTTGTTAGCATTAATTTCTTTAGGTCGTATGCTCTTGTTTGCTAACCTAATTTAGCTCTTTACTTAGTAATAAGACTTTGAATCAGACTTAATTTATATGAAAAAGTAGAGAAAAAATTTTAAAATGCAATTTAATAAAACATTTTACCTTAAATTAACCTTTTGAATTTGGTTCTGTTTGTGGCCGAGCTACGAAAAACCCTTTTTGTAAATCGCGGTTTGCTTCATGCAAACCATGGGACTTTTATTTAATTTTATGTATTTCATCACACTGTGCGACGAATATTTTATGTAACATTTCATTAAAAATACACATTTAAATATGACACCCTTTTAATTTTTTTCACCACAAATCATGAATAAATTCATTACCAATAAATGTGACTTTTCTTAACAAACGCAAAAACTAACCAAAAAAATTTTCCTTTCTATCATATCAATTATTTAGATTCGCATCAAATAACTTTCGATTGAACATTTTGTAAAAAGTGTGTACAAGAAAGAAGAAGATTTTTGTGTGTAGCCACACAACAAGTGTTTGTACATTTGCCAGCAAATGTACGAAAGTGTTTTCTTCTACAGATAGAATATATGAAAGTACACAAAACCAAACAAGAAAAGTTTCTTGTTAAATTCAAGTATGAAATGTATTTCAATGTGAAAATAATACAACATGCAGTTCAAACCGCAGTATCTGAAAACCAATAATTAAAAGAACATGCATGTAGTATTTCAAGTGAGTGTTTTCCAAAATTTAAGGAAATCAAAGAAATAAGGATTTGATTAAACTAAAACTATCCTGTCCTCAAAGTTTAAATAAAGGTGGCTTCTAAAAGTATGCTAAGGAATTTTTAATTTTTCCTTTCCTTTTATGTTTTAAAAAGAAAAATCATTTAAGAAAAAGTTTTCCAATTAACTGAACTATTCATTTCGCTTACTTCACACACACACTTACACACACCAGAACATGTAAATGTGTAATTTTTTTTCTTCTCAACTTTTCGAGTTGTTATATTTGCAAACAAATTTTTTTTAATAATTTTAAAAGTTTTGTTGCTTAAACTTCTAGTTTGAGCTTAAAATTTATTGAATTGATTTTTTGTATGTAATATTATAATTCTCATAAAGGCAACTGCAAACATATCAGCTATTTTGCAAAAAAAAAAAAAAAATACTTTTTAGCAGTAATTGACAAAGATTTGCCAAAAACAAATAGTTAAAAACTAGAAAAGTTTAAATAATCGACCAAGCGAAACACGCCTTAAATTGCTTTAAATAAACAAAGTTAAATTAATTTTTTTCTTTTAGCTAGAAATCTAAAACAAACTAACGCACACTAGTATAAACACGTATATTTTTCAGAAATGTTGACAAATAGTAAGTCATGAATAAAGTGATGATGACTTTAAAGTGGCGCCAGTATGGAAACTGTGTGCCATGTAATTGTTCCTGTTGTTGTTTGCATATAATTTTATTAATCCAAAACATTCCTTTTTGAAGTCATGAATTGTTTTGTACTTTTTTGTTTTGTGGAAATACTGACTAACTAAATGACTCAATAAATGAGTGAGAGGAATATGACGTATATTTTCCAAGAATGCCAAAAAAATGCGAACAACAACTTTCCATAATTTTTATGTTAAATATGAAAAATAACTACCGCAACCACTAAAATATTCCTGGCATTTTGCGTACCGGTAGCTACATATTTTTTAACTTTTTAAATGACACTGCTGCTTCATAAAGTAAACTTGACATAAATATTTACCACCAAGCGATGCAATACAACTGTTTTCTTTTTGCACTCTACAGTAAACATGTGCAGTACACACTTAAACTTTAGTTTTCCACCAAACTTTTGCGTTTATGTTATTGCATTAATATAGAACTTGAAATATCGATGTGATGTATATTGTTTTTTCGAATCACCTATAGGTTCTTACGAACTTGAAAAGATTTTTAATTGTAAAAAAAATATATGAGACCCTATTGGGCCGGTTCTGAAAAGATTAATGAGCTTTTATATCACTTAGGAATCGCTATAACTGTGAAAAAAATTTTGCATTATTTTGTGGAGATGGTGTCAGAAATGTCAGATATGGCACCAAACGAGGTGATTTCTAATCTTATTTGAGACTTTTTAAAATAATTAACGATTTTCTATCCTGTCCCTTCGTAAAAATTATTGAGCAATAAACTTGTGTTAATTTTTGTGGACAATTGTAAGCAGACAACATACCGATATTATATCTGAAAGCAGAGGTGGAAAAAGGGTAAATCTAAGCATATTATTCCGTTTGTAAATTCTAAAATATACATTTCTATATTATGAGTTCTTATGCTTAGCGAAGTAGATTGAGTGGTGTCCGTCTGTCCTTCTGTGTTCATGTTAAAATTAACTTTGAAAAGGCACAAAACGAGGTAGAGAAAATTTTATTACGGCAATCCATCAGACCTACTTTTGAAAATTTTTGTAATGAAAATCCGCAGGATCCATCTATGTCCTCTGAGACAGCAAGCAGAACACCATGTCTGCTCCTAATTTTTCCATACTTTTCTTTAACTTTCGTTTGTATTCCTGCAGGTGGCTATTGTTTATGTTGAAAATTGGTGTTGATTCACCTAATACCACAACTTTTTCATTTACCAAGTTGGGAAAACAACTCTTACGAAACCTTTAATTTCTTAAAAAGGCTTTTTTCAACAGACAGCAATTAAATAAATATCAAAGCAATGCACAGGAAATTAAATTTTTCTATAACTTTAACCGTGGAAAACGATAAAAAAAAAACGCATAACATATACGGGGAATTATGTGACGAAAAAATAATATGTTCTGTTTTCTTAAGTCCAATAGTCAATTAATTTGGATCAGATTAACATTAATCTTAACTTTATTTAATTTTTTATTTTTTTTTTAATAAGAAGAGGTATTTATATTGAATGCAATCATATTTATTGATACGCCCAATACATTACTTCCACTAAGTGCCATTGACTATGGACAAATATTGGAAATATTATTAAATTTAATTGAAATTGATTATGAAAACATGAAATTTTTTTATGAATTAAAATTTTTTGTTGGCTTAAGTTAATTTTTTAATTTCCACTAACTTCTTTTTAGAAAGAAAAATTATTTTACCAGTGTATGCGGATGTTTTTTAAAGAAAGCAAGAAAAATTAGACACCAGCAAAGCTGCATTTTCTATACCGCTATATCCTCTATCATCATTCTTAGTATCTATCTACCTTAGGTTGTGTACATTGTAAGCATCATCTATTTAACCAACTAATTTTGCTTTTGTACCAGTCTTAGGGTCCCCGCGAATGCAATTTTATTTAATCAATCTTACTTGGTACAGTTCAGTTCAGAATTTCATAAAAATTAAAGAAACTTAAGGATGCTTTTGAAGAAATTATTATTTAACCTTCCTGAGTGTTGTTAAAGTTTACAAATACTATTTACATTGCGAAATGTTACAAGTCATAATCACAACTAGAATTCGTTTTCGTCAAAGATAATTTTCGAAATATTGTGAACTCAAATTAACCGTTAACGGTTTATAAAACACAATAAAAAAATTATTTTTTGTTATAAGAAAAAAAAAATATTAATCATGATAAGGATGCTGAATATAAGTAAGTAAGATTTAAAAGAATGTGTTGTGGCCTGTGTTGAAAGACTATTGTCAATAATTCAACTAAGACAATCATCTTTAATTTAATATTAATTTAAAAAATAAGATCTGGCAACTCCAACATATCTAAAAAGCAACTTATTATGTGAATGGTAAAACATCACCAGACGTATTTGTATAGAATAGTGCCACATTTAGCTACGTCCATATTAACGCATTCCTATGCTATGAAATTTTTCAGGCCATCGGAATTTGTACATTTTGCTTTATAATTTAATAATTAAATAAAACACAAGCAACAAAATGTGTGCAGCAAACACAAGCCAAGTCTAAAAACATCCCTCCAAAATTCAAGCCATGCCAATTGGCTTACCTCTCTTGCTAAACTAAAGCTACAAATAAATATTTCATGAAACTAAGTTCATGGCAATGCCGTTTTGAAAAGTGGCTCTAACACATATTGAGCAACTTTAATTGCTGATTTGTAGATGTGCGTGCCTGCTATAAAATACAAGGGTCGATAAGCTCATGAGTTCGATCCTACCGTCGGACATTCGTTTAAAAATTAAAAATTACTGTTGTAGTATAAGGCAATTAATAATGAGAAACAGCAGTAAAGACCTCCCGAAAATAAAATGACAAATATTATGTGAAGCCATGGAAATTTTAGAAAACAAAAGATTTAAAGAAAAAAGACGAGTATCTTACATTAGAGTAGCAGATAACTGTCAAGTTGCTCTTTTTAAAAAGAAAAAGAAGCTGTAGCTGCTTAGCTTAGGAAAATAAGATAAAGAGAATTCGTAGTGTACCACAGTGGTCTTTGCAATTAAAAGAATCTATTTATTAAAAAAATATTGAAAAAACCAGACCACATTTTGGCCATTTCTATAAATGATTTAACCATATTCGATGCTAGGAACTCAAATGTAAAGTGATATTTAAGAGTCGAATTCAACCAACCAACTAATAATGCGCTCCCTTCATTTAACCATTAAACAAAATGTATTTTGGTTTAGAAAAGTTTTTTTTTAATAATTTCAACTGCTGCTTCAGCTAGCAATTTGACACAAAAATGTACTCCTTCACATGTATATAAATTTATACAACAGCATTGACAACAAATATGACAACTAACAACTTTGTGATTGTTGTTTTCATACTTTGAATACAAATTGCTTTATTTTCTTACTCCCGCACAAAATTACGGTGGCTTGCTTTTTGTATTGAACATCCCCTTTTGCAACTATAAAAAATAAAAATATGAAAATTTTGCATGCCAACTTAGAAAATATGTTTTTTTTTTTGCAAATAAGAAGCTTAGATAAACCACTGCTCTAGTTCTGGCAACCATTTTTTTCTTTAGAAATATGTTACTACTTTACACATGTTTTTATGTATTTAAATATGTATAAATTTTTTGATGCTTTCATTAGTCTTGTAGTTTGTCAAAAAAAAAAAAAAAAAAACGCAAAATTTATATTGAGTTTGTAAAAAAAAGGAAATCTTAATATACCAACACAACCGTAACTTTGCTTTATACACTTTTGAATATATTGCAAAGGTAATATTGATAATAATGCCATCAAATGTAATTAAACCTCTGCTCCCTGAAATACATCAGATACTATTCTTTTTATTGCTTGCTGCTATAAAAATAAGAAAAAATTGTATATTAATGAAAATTTATTAATCGCTTTTAAAGGTACAACTTTTATAAACTGAAATTTGCTTTTTTAAATGCAAAATGTTAGGAATCAATTTACGCTAATTTTTGCATTGCTTGAGGATCATTGAACATTCATGTTTTAAATTTTTATATTTAGTATGCAACTACGTATGAGAATAATAATGTTACCGTTAAGGAGTTTTTTAACCGAATTCAAAAAAAAAAAAAAAGAAGGAGGTTATTAATTCGACTAAATGTTGCCTTGTTTTATGTTTGTGCCTTGTGCAAATCAATCATTTTGAAATTGTTTTGTAATTTGATAGACTATGCTTACGTATTGGTTCCGATTTAAAAACAGTTCCTAATCTCAAAAATTAAAGGATGTCCCCATAGAACATACATGTTGTTTAAGTGTCTGATGAACCGTAAAGCGCACTTCTTAAAATTAAAAGAAAAATGCGTTTAACTATAGCTCCCACCAGCAAAAAGTAATACCAAAAAAAATTTAAGAATTAAAGGGTGTGCCCATAGGTGACATGATTTGACTAATATGCGCCTATCTTTTGAACCGTGATAGGTAAACGCTTGAAAATTAGACAGGATGTCGATTACTGTAAATGTTGTAATAACCAGTATAAACATTTAAAATTACAAATAAAAGGGTGTTCCAATAGGTAATGTAATTTGATGTATGTGGATAAACTTTTGAACCGTTATATTGCTAGGTTTGCTATAACAACAAATATAAAATTTGAATTTAGAATTTAAAGGGTGTTTCCATATTTGAAGTAAATTGAACCATTGCTTAAACGGTTTTTTACAAACACTTGAAAATTAAACATAATGTCCACTGGTATATTAAGAAGTACAAATATTTAAAATTACAAATTATAGGGTGTTACAATAGTTGCTGGTTTTTGATGGCTAAACTGTTAAGTAGTTGTAGACACTTAATTGAAATTAATGTATAATTACCGTTCCAAAGAAATACGATTTAAAGTTAGTCTGTTTAAAAGTCGGTTCTTTTTGTAAGAATTATTTTTATATTAATATCTAGAACGCGTTAATGCTTGTGGCATGTGAAAAGGTCCAAGTACATGATGTCAATGGGCAACAGAAGTGACATAATGTCCATCAGCGTAGATTCATTGCGTCAATAAATATTACAAGTATATTTTATGATATTCTATGTAAGAAAGATGTAACGGAAAGGCGCCGGCTGTAGGCCGGCTATGCAATCTTTATTAATTTCGGACATCATGAGACGTTTATAAGTGACACTATGTCTATTCTAAATCTTTTTTTTTTTTTTTGACATTACGTTCTTGAACATCCTGTTACATCAGCTTTGTCAAATTAGGGAATTTTCGCCCAAAATGGGAATAAAAGGTGTAATGGATACACTTCATCCCTAATCGTTGAAGATAAAACAGTGAAAATAATTACAACCCTGTAGTCATTTCAGAGAGAGAATTAGAGAAGCTTTAGGGACTTATAGGGATTTGTAGTTTTCATTATTTAGAAGATTATTGCAACTTGGTTTTTTAACAATTTTTGTAAAAAATCTGTAGTATAACAATACAAACATTGGTTAAGATAAAAATTTTAAAACAAAAAATCTTGCAGGCTATTAATTGAATCAGTGAAATTTTAATAATGGTACCTTTCGGCTTTTTTATTTTAAGTCAAGCAAGTGTTTACTGCAACAAAGATTCCCATCAAAGCTAAATTTTTTCGTTTCAAACAACAAATATTTAGAGCAAACGTTGTACATGTCAAGATACCGCTGGATCAAAACCATTTGGATTTAAGACCTTTTATCGACATTGAATGCAAATGGGAGTTATTATAGAATTTCCAAAATAATTATTTTAACAATATATAATGAATAAAGATTTTATTATCCAATATGCCTAAAATCTGCAATATTGAACTACTGTTCTCAGCGAGCGAGTTACCTGCTAACAGCCTCTTAAAAATTAGCAAACTAAGCATCTTAAATCTGAAATGCGGTCCACAGTAGATACAATAATCGACTTAACTATAGACGTGCTTTAACCCGCAATTATCAATATCGGTGATTTTTACAATTTGTTCGGGATAATTAGAACGATATTTTTAAAGATTGATTAATTAAGTTTAATATTCCCGTAATTTAATTTTAAAATTTATATTTTTATAACTCGTCAGATTCCACTAAACTGTATTTAAATTGAGAACTTACAATATTGAATTTTTTATGAGTCTGTTATAATTATAACAAATTAAGTTATCATAAAAATATTATATATAAAATGAAATTAGTTATTTGAACCTTAAAGCAATTTTCCAGGTCACACAGTTTCTATTTTAGGCAAATTTAAAAACCAACATTTACAAAATATAATATTTTTCAACATGAATTTAGACATACAAACATATGAAACCTTTTCTTTTTTTTAATGTATGAATAAATACCAAACACCACATGAGTATGTTTGGTGCTGACAGATCCTAAGCTTCAAACAATAGAAGGGCAGCAAACAAGGACAATCAAAAGCCACACACATCAATAAAGGCTCATGTATAGCATTACAAAATAAAATGTATAAATGGATGGATGAATGAATGAATGCTGTTGCATGATTTTTTTTTTTAATATTTAACCGTGTGTTTTTATATGGTTATTGTTCACATGTGATGATAATATTTGTTAAGTATTATTCTGTTTTTTGTCAACGTTATCGCTGTTATGAAGGTTTACAATACAATACAGTATGGGTTGTTAGAATATTGACACGCTACGCTTAAATTTAAAATGTTATCCTTTTTAGAATGTTGGTCAATTTCAATTTATACGGAATATAAATCATGTCGTAATTTAATTTCTACACTTTGAATCTCTTACGCTATTTAATTTAATTCAAGGGTTTTGTGTATTGTGTCTTATTTCTTCATAAAATTTCTCGATTCAATGAAGTTTTAGCTTTGCAGTACCAAAAACTATCGACGAAACTTGTTTGAGCTCCTGATTATGCTGAACCGTGTGCGAGGAAAAATTTTAGTTTGTTATCAAAATTTGCTTCACAGTGCCTCGTAAGTGCCTTTGAATGCCGAATTTATGTTTGCACTCTTGCTTATGTATTAAACACATAGGTAACAGCAGGCTGCACGACTGAAAATTTTCCTGCCGACAGTTGTAGTCGTGTAGTCAGCTATTGAATAATTTTGAAAGCGACAGCTATATAGTAAATAGCTAATCCAATTATATTTCAGTGTTCCCTTGTTATAAATATATTTTTATATAAAATTTAATTTTTTTATGAACAAATAAATAATGAGCCCTAAGTAGAGCCTAGGAAGCTTTAAAAGACCTACCAATATTGGCGAGCCTATAAGTTTGAAAATGGAATTTTAATCACCGGCTTCACTGACATAGCTAGAGCGCACAGAAATACGTATAACGTCATGTTTTATTTTTATTTTCAATTATTAAAATTAAAGAAATATATTATTGCGAACTACTACGATTTTTATTAATTTATAAAAAAATAGTAATTGGTCAACCTTTACGGGATTTCCATCAAAATACCATTCGTATACGGTCGAGTAGTTCCACAGGTATATGGTAAGTATTTTTCAAATTTGATCACTCTAAATTAAACGTGATCCACAAAGTAGGCCAGTGCACATAAATTTGACTTAAACCGAAGAAAGATACATGATAATAATTTGTTTTTCAAACTTTGTTAAATTGTCAACACTGTTTTTGTTTTAAAAATATGGAAATTAGTTTATTTGTCTACAACTCAAAAGTAGCATGGACAACAACCTGAACTTGCACAGTGGAGCAAAATTAAAATATTTTGGATAAAACTCTGCCATTTGTAAACGGCTGGGCGATTGATTATACAATAATCATAGCAGAGGAGTATCGTTGCTTATAGTTAGTTTTAACAAAGATAAAAAATTTTAATATATTCCTTAGAAAATATTTTGTTATAAAAAAAATAAGATGGATGGCCGTTTTTACTCTAAAATACAATAATTTTGGAATTTTTAAGTTTGAAATTATGTAATTTTTAAGTCAAAAAAGTCATTATCCAGATTTTTTGATTTTTTTCGTATTATTCTAAATTTTGCTCGCTAACTATGATAAAAAATTTTAGAAAATTTTATGAAAATTGTATCCAATATTTTGAAAAAAAAACTGGACGAGGGTATAGAAAAATCAAAAATTGTAATTTTAAGATGCTCATGACTCGATCATTTGAAAATATATAAATATGCATTATTTTTTAGGTATTCACTGGGTCTTTACGACCATTTATAATTTTTAAAAATCAGAAAACAATTGAAGAAATATGAAGCATTAAAAAAATTTACAGGTACGAAATATCCTATTTCGAGACCACATAGTGCCATCCTTTGAAGTAGATGGTAGCTAGCTTCAAAACTTTAGCTCAAATACTCCTCTGCCAAGTCGTTTACGAATGTCTTAGTTATTTTCAAAATATTTTTTATACGATATTTGCAAACAGTATATTTTCCTTTAAAGTTGTAGAAGATAACTAAATAACAAATAATTGGTACCACTGCTAAACGATCCATATGCAAACATATGCGAACAGGGGAACCTGACTAGCGAAAAGACTATCGGAAGTCTAAGGAGAAGGCAATAGCCTGAATTTTAATTGCAAGTATATATTTTAATTAATCACGTGTTGTTTTTGTATAACAATTTCAATTGCAATTATGACAAACGTATTTTGAAAAACCTGATTTATACGTGGACTTGGAAATTTTCTTCAACGTTTTTTCTTATTTTTGATTTTCTTTGACCAAAAAGTTTGCAAAAGTTTTCCACAATATTAAAAAGGTACATACTCAATAAGACACTCTGCAGTTTAGGCTTAAAGTAACAAATACGTAGAGTATTTGACTCTCGACTCAGCTGTTTAAAATATCTTAAATAATTATGAAAAATCAACGTGTCCACAACAGAGTAAGAGAAAGTTTTTTATAAAAAGCTTAAGCTTTTTTTATAAAAACATTTTTATATATTTATTTTAACATCAAATTCATTCATGTTAAAAAATTGATAACAAAAAGACACAAAAATTGAAAATTTGAACAAATAAAATGGTCAGAAAAAAAGCATTCAAATATTAAACTCTAACAGATTTATATTCTTTACTTTCATATGGGCTTGTAAGTATTAACTTTCAAAAAGGTATAAGTGTATGTAGCACCAAATATAGAAAATTATTAGATGACAGGTTACGTTTAATTTTAGCTTTTAATAATAAAACATTATTTCCTGCTTAAATCCCATACAGATGACTGATTGTACAATAACATCAGTGCAATATCAACATACAAAGTCACCTCTGTATAAAGAAAAAAGTTCATCAATCACTTTGACTGACTGCCTGTATATTTAACTGTCTGTTCCTGCCTGTCTTTTTGTTTTTTGAGTATAATTTTTTCTCTTTTCCTCTTTTTATTATTGCGCAGAGCTACACCTTCTTTCTTTTAGTCATAATTTGCCACTTTTTTGGCAAAAGGTTAAATTATCTTAAACAAAGAAATTCTTCATTTACTTTCTAAACGCATATGAATAAAATGCAAAATAAATATTTTGATGACTTATATCTCATCTACAAGTACATAAATTAATGCTAAATCAATTTTATATTCGTCGTGAAGTTGATTACTTTCCGAATTGGAAGGAAAATTAATTTAACATTCTTTACTTTTTTTATAAAAACAACCTCGTTTTGATTCATGTGAGTAGTAAAAGTTTATCTTGTACAAACAAATTACATTTAAATACATTTCGATGGTGTACCTTTTTCAAATAGCAAAAACAGGGAATTTATTTACAGTGGGTGGTGATATATAAATCATGCATTCTTTATGATTTACAATTTTAATATGTTCAATCAACAGTGGCTTTTATGAAATGGGCCTTTTAAAAAATCTTATAATTTCATATTTAAATATTAAATGGTTACCATTTTCTTCTTAAGCATTCCAATATATTCGTGCAAAATATTCTACACTTTTTTTTAACAAGAAGTGATCCCGCTAGTTATATGTCCTTGCTAAGATGCGGATTTCTCTTATTTCAGATAGAGCGTAACATTAGAGTTATTTGACCTGCATGAAGAGTGAGTAGCCCTATTGTTTTTGTTACAGAATATGTTCCATTTGTCAGAGGTCTTTATTTCTAGTTTAAGCACAATTATATCAAAAAATGGACTTTAAGAAATAATTGCAAAACTTGTTAAAATAACATTGATCAGCAGTAAAATATATTATTCTTTTCACATTAAAAGTCTTTTTCAAACATTTTTTTTATTACAAGGACATTTGCCTTTTTAGTTATAAAGAGGTCAATATATATATTTGTGATTTGGTGATAAAGGCATTGCAAGCTTAGTGCCCATGCTCCTTGGATAAGTCTATCCTCTCAGGACTATTTAAGAAATTTTCAAAATGAGGTTGATGTCAATGTCTAAAATTTTTGGGAAAATGTTAATTAGTATCAGTAAGGGCGTTAACTAGAATTAGTTCCTTCAATAGATGTTGTGGATGATTTCGTCTCATACTCCTCTTTCCAAATATGCATGCCTGACGTTTTCTTTCACAATTACAATCTCTTAACCAAATAAAAAATCTGAATAGCACTTTGTTTTACTACAGCACAATTATTTGATAATAAGCTTTCCATTAGAATGTATATTTCAGAACTAACAACGAATCACATTTTGACAAATAGATTTCTGGTGCATGGCGGAGAATTATAATAAAAGCAAAAATAAGTTTACAGTTTGGAGCAGGTGCCACATTATTATTTTTAAGTTGCTGTTTCCAAATTAAAATTTTAATTTTTGAGTTACCTAATGCTTTGCTAACAGCGATAATCGAGCCTGGCCAATATGTAAACCTTATTTTTTTCTTTGTTGTTGACAGGCAAATGTCGCGACACTCTCTTTTAAGCTAAACAAGTAAGAGGGCTATATTCGGCCATGCCAAATTTTTATCTTAAAAAAACTAATCTTGGGATGAAAGAGAATTAAAAATTAGAAAAAAAATTTACATAACAATGTCATTGGCTCTTAAAGGGTTAAGCATTTTTTTTAAATTATAATATTTCCTTAAAGATATCTTCAAAAGGTTTAAAGTGGATATTCGTACTTTTATATGAAAAGTTCAGAAGCTAATAACTCAGAAAATATGGGCGATCGATCATTTTTTCATTTGGTGTTTTTCTCTATTGCCCTATATGTATATATATATATATATATATATATATATATATATATATATATATATATATATATATATATATATATATATATATATATATATATTAAGTTTTTGTTTTTTTTTTTGTTTTTTGATTTGAGTTACTTTACTTAACAAGATTTTTTCCAAAAGATATGGATAAATTGGAGGCAGGCGTGGTGTATTGCCCGACACTTCGAAAAACATGCATCGATCTTGCTGATCGATTGGTTTATTAAAGTTTTCTCTAGCTCATCTAGTGCCTTTGCAAAGTTGATTTCAGCCCACACACAAATGAACAGGCAGACATCGCTCAGTTGAACTCGCTATGCATAAGGACTCAGAACATATATATATACTTTATGGGGCCAGAAATGGAATGTAAAACCGTTTTGCAGCTGTGGTCAAGGGTACAAAGATATGGAACGATATTTAAACATTCCGGTGAAAGACTGCATAATAGAAAACATATTATAAGACTTTATTGAATAATATTTACGATCAAAAATTTTATGGAGCGACAGATATTGTGTTTGTATAAAAAAACAAAATCCTCGGGTATTGTTTAAAGCTCTCTAAAGATTTTGAAACTTTCAAAGGTTTAGAAAGGTGAGGTATTTTTTTATATTAGTATGTAATGTATTTATTTTACCTCTCTAAAATATTTAAGTTGACTGAGGTTGATCCCCTCACAGTGGAAATACGGGCCCTGCGAAATAAATTTATTTTTTTGATAAAAAAAACTACAGAAAATTGTAATTTTGCATGAGTTTATAATATTTCCTGTCAAATTTACCACAATGTTTGATGAAGTTGTATAACCCACTGACTTAATCCCATATACATGAAAAAATAACCACTTAAAAATAACATTAAGTAAAAATTTGCCAAGCACTTTAGGAACACAACTAAGAACAATGAAATAAAATAAAAGGAAAAGTTTAACTGATCCCCCGATAAGTGCTGACATAGGTACGACACTTTATTTTTACTAGATAATAATACCACCAACTAGTTGCAGGAAAAAATAAATCGAACAAAAGTGAATAAAAAAAAGGTGGGAAAACTTACGAGTAGCAAAATCTCCAACAACCTCTTCAGCTAAGCAAAATTGTAGATAAATTTGCGTATTTTTTACGTTAAACAATTTACATTTAATGTATGTGGACGTAAAAGTGGTTGTACTTAACTTTTACCTCTAATTGAAACATTAAATTTCATATCACGTACACAGTGTTAGACAATGAGCCACCACACACACATTAAAACAACAGACTTCTGGTATTTGGATTAAATTTTTATTATTTAGCTGCTTCTTGTCCCAGCAAGCTACTGATAAACATGATATCATCATTCCGTCACAAGCGGTAGACTAACTCTAACACATCGTTTTAAGTATCAGTAACAATAATCAGTAGCAAGTACATCATTGTAAGCAACACAAGGACTTCATATAAAAAAGTAAAAAAAAAAAACAAAATAAAGTTACTAAAACTTCAACACGGCTAAAAGTTTACCTAGCACTTTTTAGCTCCATTAAGATTGTTCAGAGTTGTTGGAGTAGGAGACGGTATCCCAAATGCTGTAGATATGATACGTCACCTAAACTCAAGTTCTATTCATGAATATGTCTGATTGTGTTGTAAGCCACATAATCTATTAAATGTTGAATATAAAGTGATTATCTCGACAGTTTTTATATTCTCCTTCTTTACAACTTTTTTGTTCCTTTTTACTGTATTTTTAAATACATGTGCCATTCAGGGACCCTTTTTTGTTTGGATTGCCAACGAGTGTTAGTATAACAACGTAAAAATGTTACAAAAATAAAAGGTAAAATTAAGTTAACTCTCATTATTGTCCTAAATGAATATCAAATATTTAAAGAAATTGCAAATTAAGTACTAAAGTAATTTAAACGTGTTGTTAACTAAAAAAAAAATTTATATCCTAATAAACAAAAAATAAAAATAAAAATTTTCTCTTTTGGTAAATACTAAAGGATAGTAGTGATTTCTGATATACGGTGTGACTTAGATCAGCTGCACGCATAGGAAAAGCATGATTCAGATAACTATAATCGTAAAGCAAAATATTATGATTGATTATATGGTTGTAGTCAACAATATTGTTAAATGAACAATAAAAGCGATGTTAAATACAACAATAATTATAATATAATTTGGCAGAAGTTATTAAATTTTGCTTGGTATTTTTATTTAATATGGCATTTTTATTTAAGATTATATTTAACAATATCCATTTCCGACCTCATAAAGTATATAAATTCTGAGTCCTTATGCACCGCGAAAGCGATTAAGCGATTTCCGTCTGTCCGTCCGTGTTAATGTTGAAATTAACTTTGCCAAGGCAATAGATGAGCTAAAGAAACTTTAAATGCACCACTCGATCAGACATAGATTCAAAAGATTTGCTACTGAAAATCAGCAATATCGGTCCATGTTCTTCGAAGTAGTGGGCTAAGTAATTAAGTAATCCAAAAAAAAGCAAAAGTATGCAGCGATAGATAATTAAAAATAATAAAAAAGATCAAGTTAAAAAATTGGTGCTCGCCCATATATTCTGAATTATTGGCATATGAAATTGTCATAAAACAGGTTGATTGTAGACATGGGTATCATTTTAAAGCTGTTGAAAAGATCTTTCAGGAAATACTATTTTTTTAAATATTTAACTCATTAAGAGCTGATGACATTTTTATGTAAAATTATATATCGTACAAAAATTGTTTTTTTGATTTTTTAGTTCCTTGTCACCGTAATATTTTTTTTTTTTTATAAGACATACTTAACTAAACTAGGTTAACCTACATGGTGGAGGTTATGTAACATTTGGCATAGTCGAATATAGCAGTCTTACTAGTCTTACGTGTTTTATTATAACTTCAATTAATTTACTTATTCTATTAACTAAAAAATTATTAAAAAAGATGCGAAAGTGATATTTCCGGCCATGCCGAATCTTATATACCTTTCACTAAAGAAATTGTGGAAACATATATTTTCCTTAAAAAGTACGACTTAAAAAACAACTTTTAAACTGTTGATGGTTTTTATTTATTTTTTGGCATTTTGAGTTTTTAATAAAATTTAATATTTTTTATTGCATAATAATTAAACATTTAGTGAAATTTTTGTGAGAACAATATATATTTTGGTGAAACTTGGGAATCTTTGCTGTCTGTCTGTGCTCAAATCACGTAAAAACTACCAAATGGATTTGAACAAAATTTCGTGAGGAAGTCGCCTAGAAAGTTGGTTCAAATAAAAAATAACTTTTTATCATAAAAATTAGTCAGTTTGTAAAGAAAATAGAAATACGAATGTGGAAGCACCCAATTTTAACTGTATAATTATACTGAAATAGTTGGAATATTTTGTTGTAATAATAAAGAAGTTCGTTTATAATTTCAAAAATTTTAAGAATGAAAAAAAACCTTAATATTTTTGGACTCAGCTAGTATGCTGGTCGATGATTGTTTTGTCCGGGCGGAATCACCGGGACAATTATACTTGATAACGCAAGCACTTATACTTGGTTATGGTGTAGGTAAGTAATAACGCAAGCACTTGAATTTGGTTATCTTGGTGGAAGAATACGACTGCTTTGTTTCTTAGTTAAATTGATTCTGATTTATTTAAATTTAATTGATGTCTTAAATACTAATTTATTGCTGATTTGAAACAAATTGTTTTTGTTTTATTAATTAATAATATATTTGTATATAAATGTTTTTTATAATATAATTTTACTTCTGCAAGCGGAAGTTCCCAGAGGAAACATGATACCCCAGACAATGAAAAACAATGTAAGCAAAAATCACAATGAACTTAAACAGAATTTCAAGGTTGTTGTTAAATTAAGGTAAATAACAGAAATTAGAGTAATTTGAATTAAAAACTAAAAATAGCAAGGAATGCAGAAGTAAACAAAATTAATGAAACCAGTAATTTAAAGTAATGATTTCGTGCAGGCATATGTATGTAAATATGTTGGTATAAATCTATTACTAGATTTTAATAAACGCATTTATGTACATGTGATAGAAATTCATTGTGAGAGTTTGAACAATCATCAACCTTTTTAAATGAATATATAGTTTTTAAAAAAACTTCGTTACCATCAAAAATCTATTAATTAAATCAATCACAATTTGATTACTACAAAATTATATTCTTTTGGTAATTTTGAACTTCTTTTCAATTAAATAGATCAGTATAATTTATTGGCGGAACACAAATTCTACTACTAACGGGTAACGTTTTTTCTTTTCAAAGGTATATCAAGAGTGTGATAGTTTTTCCACTATTTTTTGTTTTTTTGTTTTTTTTGTTTTTGCCCATTTAACTTATTTTATCTCGAGGCTTAATTATTATTATTTAACAGAAATATTTTTTATAATTTTATTTATTTACAATATTTTAAACATTTCAAGGCAACGGTGCGCCTCACGGCTAAGAATAACTTTAAAATTGTCAAGTGTTATTTCTTTCTAACTTTCTTTTATAACTTGAATAAGTGGCTGTTTATCCAGATATTGTCCGTCTGCCTTGATCGCCAGGAGAATGACGCGTCCAAGCTAGGAGATAAACCTTTTGTCCTTAAAAAAGTTCTTTTACAGTTCTAAAACTATGTGAAGGTGCATTATCCTGTTGCAGAATCTATAGAATCGATCCAAAAATTCCATTTAATTCTGTTATTGCCAAATTATGCACAGTTTCAAAGGTTTTCCCGCTTGAAAATTATAATTTACGTGTTTCATAGTCCGTTGCAGCATCCCACACCATCACTATACCCACTCTGCTGAATTAACGGTGTAGAAAAAACTTCCTTTTCTCAAATCATGGAAAAAATCGTTATACCTGTCTGGACCGTTTAAATTTTCTTTTAATTAAATTTTAATCTTTTCTTCCAATAGTGGCTCTTCGTGGTTCTTTTAATTGTAAATTACAACAGGCCACTTACTTTATTTAATCAGCTCGATTAAACACTTTAAAACGACACACATTTTATAGCGGTGCACATCCAAATTCCGGGTTGGACGTTTAGCTTAATACTGCCGTACGGTAGCACCAATAATTTCTATTTATAGGCAAGTTAAAAAGTGTTAAGTTAAAACAAAAAAATTGGTAACTTGCTGTAGATGTTTCTTTTAAAATTGTATTTTTGTTCATGCCATCAAAAGCAAGTTAAAACAATTTAACTGTTTATTAAACGTTTTTATGTGTGCGAAGAGAAAGTACTCTTTACGTAGAAATTATTGTATTGCTTTACATTTATGTAACAGTATTTTTGTTTCTTATAAATAAAACCTTCTTATAAATAAAACGCGCTTTAATAGTTACGTTGCCAACATTGAAGTTTAGCAATAACTTTTATACAAAAAGTATGCACATTGTATCTAATCTAATTTCTCTGCACAGTATAATCTATCATAAAATTAAATAAAAAAAGTTAATAAATGTAGAAGTATTTTTTTTTTCAAAATTGAGTATTAAATTAAAATATTAATTAATTTTTACACCCTCTCAGTTACAAGTCAAAAACAATCAAAACGAGTAGAAGGAAAAGAAAAATATCTACGAAATAAATAAAAGACTAATAAAAAAAAAAATAGAAAATAAACAAAAATTTCTTTCACAGAAAATATTGCTGTACTTAAAGTCCTTCCTGTGCCAAAGTATTTCCTGGACTATTTGTACTCTTAAAAATGCATTAATTCCAGTAAGAGCTCACGCAAGAAATCACAGCGATTTACAATTTTCATGAGACCACTGAACAGTGTACATTGATGCTGTGAAAGTATTTATATTACAAATGAAAACCAACACCAATAAATATACACCCTTACACAATAAAATTTTTTTCTTTATTTCTAAAAAGCGAAAGAATCATCATCATCATCATTGCCATCACCATCATCAACAGCAAGAAGTAGCTTGTTTTGTAAAACTACAGTTGTCTTATATTAATATTTTCTACCTTGGCTCTTAAACTTAACTTATAGTCTCATGATGTATTACTGCTGTTAGTGGCATCCTTAACAAGGTCCTTAGACTTTTTCTCTTCCTTTACTTTCGCCAAACATGATTTTTTCATTCCTTAAGTTTGAGTATTTGTATAAAAATGAAGAAATCAAAAAGCACGAAATTAAATTAAATGTCGCGTAGTTAAATTCTTTTTTTTTTTCTTATTGACTTTTTTTCTTATTTTGTGGGTTTCAGTTACAGGACTTTAAAAATCAGTGGGGGATTGTTATTTTAATAGCAGTTTATTATTTAATTTTTTAAGCAAAGAAGGTGTGTCTGTGTGCTGTCTTTAACAATAAGTCAGCTAAAAGAGATATTTTTTATTAAGAACAGAAAAACAGCTGTAATATAAAATATAAAAAAATTCTTTTAACAAAAATCTGTAATTTAACTTAAAGACATTTGTTTCAATTAATTAAAATTTTTATTGACTCAAATTAAATAAAGGTAAAATTTGAAACAATTACTGAATAAAACTGGAATGTACAAAAAAATAAAAAAGTGATGATGAGAGTTGAAAAAAACATGCGATATGTTAAGTATTTGCCAGTTGTACTAAAATTATTTCCAGACATAAGTTGACTGTTTAAATTTTTATAAAAATTTGAAAATATATTCTTTTTTTTTGCTAGCTTTTCCCCGTGCACTTAGTTACCTCAATAGTCATAGCCGTACAACGACCACTCTTTTAATTCAATCCTATTTTACCAGTCGCATATCTGATAAGATACCTTGTAAATTTCAGGAAAATCGGTCCTTTGGTAAAGATAGCTATGGCTTTCCAACAAACAAACAAATACATTACCTACTTGTATATAGAGAAAGTATTTTTGTATAAAATAACTCAAAAACCGGTTTTAAAAAAAGAAGGAGGCTATGAATTCGACTGAATGTTTTTT
Organism: Cistogaster globosa; assembly: GCA_937654795.1. Lineage (NCBI taxonomy): Eukaryota > Metazoa > Arthropoda > Insecta > Diptera > Tachinidae > Cistogaster > Cistogaster globosa. The sequence continues at coordinate 62,080,579 of OW569403.1, read as the reverse complement.
ATGTTTGTGCCTGAAGAAGTCAGTCATTTCTGAACCGGTTTTGAATATTTTTTGTCTTTTGATAGACAATGCTTACAGATTGGTCCCGTTTTAAAAACAATTCATAATTCAAAAAATTACCGGGTGTCCCCATACAACATACATACTTTTTGTATTATGTATTATGAAACGTAAAGCGCACTTCTTTAAAATTTAAAAATAATGCGTATTTCTATAGCCCCCAATAGAAAAACCTAATATTAAAAATAAATCCAAAGGGTGTCCCACTGGTGACGTATATTGACTTATATGCGCCTATATTTTGAACCATTATAGACAAACGCTTGAAAATTGGACAGGATGTCGATTACTAAAGAAGTATAAATACTCAAAATTATAAATTAAAGGATGTCCCAATAGTTTAAGTAATTTGATGTATGATGCCAAACTTTTGAAGTGTTATAGAAATACAGCTGAAATTTATAAAGAACCTGTATTGCTAAGTCTGCTATAACAACAAGTATAAAATTTTAATTTATAAACTAAAGAATGTTCCCATATTTGTAGTAAATTGACCTATATGGCCCTTTCGTTTGCACCGTTATATATAAACACTTGAAAATTAACAAATTATCCACTACTATATCTGAAATAATAAAAAGTATAAAAATTGAAAATTATAAATTATAGGGTGATACAATAGTCGCTGTTATTTGATGTATATGACCAAACTACTAAACAGTTGAAGACAGTTGATTGAAATTTCCATAGCAATATTAATGCTGCGTCCGCTGTAACAAGTAGCAAACTTGAAATTAGAAATAAAAGGGTGTCCCTATAAATTATGTATTTTGACCTTTATGGCTCTGTTTTTGAAACCGATACAGAGAAACTCTTGAAAATTAGACAGAATGGCCATTACTTTATCAAGTATAATAACAAGCTTAAATATTTAAAATTAGAAATTAAACGGTGCCCTGATGGTTGTAATTTGATGTATATGGCTATGGATAATATAAAAATAGCTCTAGAAAATAGTCTTGACCATTTCCGACAATTAGTCTTGGCCATTTCCGACAATTAGAAGAATACAGAATTCATATTATATTCCTATTGCCGGTAAGCTCATTAGATTTTCAGTGATAAGAAAAGCGGATGAAGTAATCACATCTCTTGTGGCTTAGAAAGTTAAAGTAATAATAGGCTTATTAAAAAAATATATATTAATAATATTTTATTCTATATACGGCGTACATTAGCTACAAAAATGTGTTTAAAAGTATACGGACATAAGAATATTGCTTGGATAAGACAAATGCAAAATGATAACCGCAGTATCATATCTGGCGTACAACTGGTCAAAAACAAAGCGCAAAAATATTCGACGAAAAACCACACAACTCTAAATGATAATCATAATTTATTATTCGGGCTCTGCGATTGAAAGAGACTTCTTGCTTTGAAAAATTAGAGGGCGAGGAATTTACTGAAAATCTACAATATTTAAAAGTTAAGAAAACGGAGCTAAACAAAGAAATAAGCAGCAGTGAAGTTTACGATGCAAACCAGCTTGCGAAATTATAGAAACCAAACTACACACAAAATGCACCCAAAGACATTATTATCTTTTGTTCGCTAAACGTAGAATCTTTAGTCTCAATTCAGGACCATGTTATTTTACACAGAAACGTTTTGACGCACTTTGCGGCACAAAAAGATAGTTGCAGAAAATGTACACAACAACCTGAAGCTTTGCAGGCTTCTGTTAACATCTCATAATTAAACAGTGTCTTCAAAAACATATTCCTGCAGCAAAACATCATATGCCAAGCAATAGGAATAGGAAATTAAATCTTTAGTATTGAAGCCTCATACTACAAGTGTAATCCAGAAATAATTTTAGAAATTAACAGGACTTATATTCAGAAAAAATATATCAAAGATTAGTAATGGAAATAAGATAAAGCGAACTGTTAACAACAATAACAAAGACTGGAACTGTTCCTAAATTAATGGTCGATAGATTCCTTATTCTTGGAGTCAACTATTAGATGGCAAACATCCAAAAGTATGATCCTGGCAACATCAATAAATGTTCGAATATTTACGCACATACCAGTTTAGATGAGAAACATGAAATATGTCATTTAAACTGGAAGTCTACTGCGTTCCTCCACAATTTGATTTAGACAGTTCATCGGTTTACATACTCATGATTTATTTCTAAATAAATAAATAATTGTTTCTTCCTCACTATGCGTTCGAAATAAAAACAAATTATTAATACCTCTTTAAAGACATTTTTTTAATTTAGTATCCAACTGTTATTATTATTATTATCAGTAATAAAAAAAACTTTTTAGTTACTTGTTTTAAAAATAATATTAATAATGAATAATATTTTAGAGTATAACTAATCTTTATAGGTTTTCTGTCGTTTTACACTGCAATATAAATCTTATTTCTATTGGACATTTATTTACATAAAATTTTTCCTTTAAAAAGAACTTAATAAAATAAGTTAATAATTTGAAATAGAATAATTTTATTATAATTATCATATTAAAACTGCAATTAGTAGTCCTTGAAAAATTAGTGACCATTGAGCTTATTTTTTTTTCGTTTAATTTAAAAGCACATTTCCGTAATGACTACGGAACATGTCCGCCATAATTTCCGTTTTAGCACAGTTGTCACACATTTTTGTGAAAAATAAAGAAATTGTGATAAAAACGTAAAAGTTTTTATGTTAATTTTTTTCCGGCTGTAAAGGAAATATTTTAAAGTTTTTTTCCTGTCCTGATTTGACAAAAAAAAATTTCCTGAAATTATTCCCACTACTTTCAACAGAAAGTTTTTTTTTTAACTTTTGAATACATAGATGTAAAAAAATTGTTTGAAACAAATTTGTAACAATTTTTATAGATTTTATTTTAGTCGCATAATTTGTGTAAAAAAAAAAATACAAAAAAATGTTCTTTTCTTTCATCAGGTATAATTTCAATTGAATTTCCCTGTAGACCATGCGAATCGTAATAGAAACGATTCGTTTCCTTTTTTATTTCAAACATTTAAAATAATTTCCTTTAACCTCTATAAGTGTGTGTGTGCGTGTTTGTGTGTGTTACTACAGTAGTGGGTATATGTAATGTGTATGTATGTGTTTGTGTGTGAAAATGCTGCAACTTATTTTATTTTATTTAATTTTATACATTTACTTTGCATTGTTTTATTTAAACAGCATTTGCGTAAACTTTTATTTTAGCCCGCACTTTGGGATTTGTGTTACTGATTTTTACTGCCCTTTGGATGATTTCTTCAGTTCTATTATTCTTTTTTTATTGTTCTTTTTTGTTTCTATTTCAAATGGCTAAAGAGAACTAAGCAGCGCTCAATACAAAAGTCTATTATTTGCTTACAAAAAGAAGGTGGCTATGAGACAACCAAACCAACCTTCATATTTTACTCTACTCACTTTCATTAATATTAAAGTAAGCGATTCCACACAGCTGCTTGAAATTAAATACCTTTTTGTTTCTTTACTCTCTACACATAGCATTTTCTGTGTATTAGTTAGATTTTTTTTATTATATTTCTGTGTATTAGTTAGATTTTTTTATTTGGTTTAGTTGTAAAATTTTGTGCATCGCAGGACATTGTGTCCTTGTAAGTAGCAACATTGTTATAAAATGAACAAAATACAATTCTTTCTTTATTTCTTTCGTAAATTTAAATTTGTTTGAAATTGATTTTGCCTTTGATCACGACAATTGTTGTGCATACACATTTTATTGGGGATAATTTAAATAAAGGTAAATTGCACGAACGATTTATAATGTTAAGTAAGAAGGTATTAAGAAAAACTTTAACAGCGTCTTTAAACAAAAAAGGAACTGTAGATGTGTTACTCTATAAAAGCACATGTTAAATAATTATTCGTGAATTGGACTATTAAAAAAATTCTTGCAAAAACAAAGCGAATTATAAACAGACGGATATGTAGAGGGTTACTGATTATGAAATGAAGATTAAATAGAAAAAATCCGTAAAACCGTTTTCTATTAGGACACATGTCTGTATGTAATTAAAGCTTAAAAATCGCTTGTTTGTCGGAAAGCTATAGCTGCCTTCATCAGATGACCAATCTTTCTATAATTTTCATAGTTTGTTATCAGATATGCGGTTGGTAAAATAGGCTTCTAATTTCTTTCAAGTGAGCCATCGTGTAACTTGGTAACTGTAATTGTATCTTCTTGAAATTTTGGCCTAATAACTCTTTTATTAATATGCATTAAGTAGCGAAAAACTGTCTGAATTAGAAAAGCGGGCGTGGTACGTAAAGTAAACAATTTTTATTATGATTTTTTTCGAGGAAAGTTTGAAATTTCAAAAGCATATATGTTCTATGAACAAAGTCTTTACTTTTTTAAACATTTTTTCTATTTTTTTTGCAAAGCCGCCCTTAAAATAAAAGTTAAAATTACTAAATTACAAATATGTTTATAAGTGTAGTATTGATGCGCCAAAATCTTTGAAGCAGGATTAGGGTTTGGGAAACGGGAATTCCCGGGAATATTTTGGCTAAATTCCCGGAAAACGATAAGTTTAAAATCGCAACGCTTTCAAAAAATACCCTGATTATTTTTCAAATATTTTAGTTGTAACATTTAAAATTATTTATATATTTTATTTCATGAGAATTCTGCGACATAAGATATAAAACAAAAGCTTACTAATTGGTTTGAAAAGAAATCGGAGTTATTTGAACCCACTAACATTCAAACAACGAACATGGATAATTTTTATAATGCATTGTTGACAACAGACAATACCTCAGTAGGAAGTGAAAGGCTTTTTTGGATAGCTGGAAATTTTGCAACGAAAACAAGAAACAGAATGTCTAATAAACTGTCAAACGCTCTAACGGTTCTAAAATCATATCCTTCAAACAAATAGTTGATAAAATACTTTTTCAATATTTTTATCTCTGTTATCTTTTTTTATGTAGTACAAATATACATATGTATGTTTTGTCACTTGAATTGTATTTAAGTCTTATTAGCTGTTAGTATCATTAAATGAAACCACGGGAATTTCAAATTAAATTAATTGATTTTTTTTTTTTAAATTCGTGCTATTTTCTATCCGGATTAAATTAATAAATCACCGATATTGATTTTTTAAAAGATCAAAGCATGTCTCGATAGTCTGAAGAGCAAAGTAAGCGGTAGCAAAATAGCTATCGAGACGTTCCTTTACCCACAATAAACAATATCGTGATTTGTTAGTAATATTATTTAGCAATTACTTTTATTGTTTGTTTATGTGTTAATAAAACTATGAGTTTGTTAAATATAATTGTTTTCTTCAAGAATTGCGTTTTCCCTGTGAATACCGCGAAATCTCGGGAATGCGATAATTTTTTTCCCTGTTTTCCGGGAAATGAAAAATTCCGGGATATTCCAAACTAAAGTTATAAACGATATGTTTCTTTTATTCATAAACTATAACATTTTATTACACGTAATACAAATATGGTTTCAGTAAATTAAATTGCGGTACCAGTCAAAATAGTTTTTTAGTACTTGCAGTATCAATAATTTATGGTTACTGCAGTTTTACTGGTACTGCAAAGCACCCATCTATGATTTCTTTGCATGTGACTTTATAGACAGTCGAGTAATTGCTATGCTGTAATTGATGTTGTCAAAAAAGTATTTTTTGTCCGTGGAAATAAAGCTTCAATTAGATTAAATAAGGAATTTTTTCTTCTTTCTAAAATCTCTTTTTTGGGAAGAGACTTGTTTCTGTTTTTGATTACGAATGCCAAACTATTCAGTTGTTTAGGCAATAGGCAGTGAGTTTTATATATTTCCTTATTTTATATAAACCATGCGACTCCTTTCGTCGTTCAAAACAATTTATGTTTTCCTTCGTCTAGTTAATATTAAATAAATATTTAAATTTATAAGGTCTTTGTTCGTAGCGATCTTATTAATACTTTTTTTTATATTTTAATTTTTTAAAAAGATTTTGTGTATTTTATCCTTATAGATTAAAAGATTTTTCAAAGACATTTCGCTTTGCTGCTTTAAGATTCAGTTTCATTTTTTAAATGAATATTTATTCAATAATATATTCAAAAATACTCGTATAGTATGTTTTGAGTTTGTTAAATATTGAAAGCAATTTTTTTCAACAACTTCCTGAGATGCCACAGGATAAAAACTTTTGCTTTGTAAAGGCACTTTAAATAATGAATGAACTGACTGAGTATTGGCTACATACACACAGCAAACTAGTGCTAAGGAAAAGAAACACAAAAAAAAAAAACAAACAAACAGGATGTTAATTTTACTATATGAAACATATAAGAAAGTAACAAACGTAATAAAAAAGTTTTTTTTCTCAACTTGACGACATTTCAAAAAGCAATATTTAACAATTTTATCAGCAAAAAACTAACAAAAACACATACAAACAAAGATCGACCAGAACCGTAGGAGTTATTTTAGATATTCATATGAATACTCTCGGACAGTCTAAGTATTATTTGTGCATATCAAGTTGTGCATATCAAGTGTGAATAATCCATCATGTTTGATAATAAACTAAAGTGTAATAAACAATTCATAAAAAGTGACCTTTTGTTAAGTAAAAAAATAGTAAAAAAGACGAACGAAAATTAATAAGAAGTAAAATATATGAAGTATACAGAAGGCCGAATACCAAGTATAAGAAATTTTTAATGGCCAAAAGCAAAATTACATTTGTGGTCAAATAGAGTGTTGAGCATTGACATACACACACCGAACAAAAAGGTGATGAAAGATTTTTGTCAAAGAAATTTAATTATGAAGTTGTTAAACGAAAACATTCTTACGAAAACAGTTGCAAATTCAGGAAGGAATATCTTCTAAAAGAAATAATGTTTTTTTTTTCTTTAACTTAGAAAATAATTCCATATGCATCCTTATTTAAGTAAAATTTTCTTGGACAATATGTAAATAATGACCACTTGTTTTTGAGTTTTAAATGTTTATTTATTTTTATGACTTAAGGATATTTAAATGTCAAAGTAATAAGATTTTATTTGATTATGAAAATAAAGAAATATCGCTTTTTTTGAATTTTAGCTTTTACTAAAACAGTTTTGAAATTCAAGTTAATTTAGAACTTTGAAGGATAAGCAAACAAAAAAACAGAAAACAGCTGCTTTTTATTTTTAAAATTGTTTAGAACATAAATAAACATAATTGAAAAAAATTGTAATCTATTGAAAAACCTTCTTATTTACTTAAAATAAATATTCACTTGTAACAATCATTGAATATAAAATAATACAAGTTATATTGGTAGTAAAATTAAATTATTATAAATACGAATATGAAACATAATGGACATGTGTTGTGGGTATTTCAACAAAAATAAAAAGTCCGTTAGGAAATTGCAAAAAATTCAGTAATATGACCAAAGATAAAAAAGATATATGACAACTGTAGAAAACTTTATAATTCCTTAGCGCTGAGCTGTCCAGTAGCGTACAATATGTTCGTTCGGGGGTCATCAGGACTTTTAACAGACAACAAATTGAAAATATTTTTACATGGCGGATAATAATGTTAAAAAAAATTTAAAGCTTATTTTAAAACGCAGCTCTGTTATATAATTGCTTATGTGCCATTCGAAAATAATTTTGTAATTTCCTATTGGGTTTAGGATTCAAACGAAAATGTGAGAACTACTTTGAGAAACGTGTCCCATTAAAATGAATTTGATTAAAATCTAAAATAAAAGAATAAATTTGAAATTTGTTGTTGTTGCTTATAGTTGCTTTATAAAATTTTATAGGAGGACAGCAACCCTTCTATTATTAACTATTTAAATTTTATATAAATGTGTAGATGTGAGCATATGGATACATCAATTCAAACCAAATCAATATGTTTTCGTTACCGTACACGTCTTACAACTCCTTTAATTTTTTTTTTGTTCTTGTATTTTCTAAAATGCAATTTTCTACGGAGTTAAAACACGTTTGAGGATAATAGTTTGACCACAAACACTTATAAGACACACAACAAAAAAATATCAAAGAGAAAAGAGGTTTTCCACAAAGAAAAAAAAATCTTTTTAGTAATAAAAATCATTGTTACATTTGCAATCATGCTTGAGGATGAATGAATGAAAATTTTGTAACTTTTTGTTCACATGTAAGTATGTGTTTAATAACAAGCAGAAAGACAGATATAATTCCAAGCAAAAGAACTAAAATCAGATAAAAATTTCATTACCTTATGGCCGCATATTATCAACATCAGGCATTTATTTCAAACATTGTATTTTTTTAAAGGACTCAATTTTTTTTGCACACATGTCTATGAATGTAAATTTAGTTGTATAAGTATTCGCTAAAGCTTAAGTATGTAGATGTTACTGTACGTTTTTATATCAATTTATGTATGGGAGAATAATTTTTCATATCATCATGTTTGCATGAAGTTGATGATACTTATTGTAAAATTTTCAAATAAACCAAATGTGTTTTATATCAAATACACAAAAAAAAAACTATACAAAGTGAAGAACTGTGTAAAAAAAAGTGTAGGAGAATATTGCAAATTATTTCTTTTCACTTGGTTTTTATTGTACTCGACCAACAAAAAATTCCTTTATTTTTTTTTGTTTGTTATTGTCCTTAACCGGAAAATATCCCACAGGAAACTCAAGCGCTTTTTTTCTGGCCGTTTCAATCTTTGACATCACAAAGTCGACTTTTTTTAGATTAAAGGCCAGAACGAGCTTCTATTTTACTGTTTTTCCTATTTTTCCTATTAAAACTAAGAAAAAATAAAAATCATATATTTTGAATAAATTTTTATACACAAAAAACGAAATGTATTCACAACAAGGATTATCTTTATATATTTTTTTACTATTAGCAAACATTTCTCGTTATGCCTTTAAATATGAAAAGGTTTGTTATGATAATTTTGGGTTACTTTTTAAAAGACATTTCTGTTTGCCGATTTGTAGTGCTTATAATCTATAAAAAAAACTTCTTTTACGTCGATTCACACATATGAATTCATTTTTTAATGACGCTAGTCTTTTTTAACAAAATGTAAGAGCAATTTTATTTAGTAAAACATTTAAAAAGTGCTTTGTAAGGATAAGATACCGGCACATTAGGACATATTTCATTAAGGTAGCGAAGAAATAGTAAGATAAACCCTTTATTGCTTAAGTAAACTGGTTTGATAGCTTAATATCACGAATGAAATTATTTCCTTTTTCCTTTAAGCTTACGAATAGCTTCATAGCTTCTCGGTTTGATTTACTTGGCAATACTGGTAGGGCGATCAAATAGAATAAAGTATTTCTTCACTTAAGTGCTACTGTAGAAATTTGAAAAAAGCAGTAAATGCATTCAACCTCAAAACATCTAGAGATCTAATACCTTAATGACTATAACAGACAGGTCTACAGATGAAGTGGAATTTTCGGTCGCATTACTGTGAATCTTTCGTTTATCAAAATGTACCCCATTCGTACGAACCCAATGCAAAAATGTTGACATAATTTTAATAAAAAAAATTTTTAGCTTTTTTAAATAAATAGTTTAACTCTTTGCTATTATAGAACAAGCAATTATTCACTTTAGTCACTAAGACTTTTTTTTTCTTTTAATTTTCTGCAGACGCTTTCTGAAGAAAACAGTAAATATTTGATGCTGTAGCATTTTGTGTACCGCTTTTTTTGACCCCGTGCCCTCAAGAAGAGGTTAGCTGGGGTTAAAATCTTAAGCAAAACTTTATCAAAGCTATAGAAATAAATCTTAGATAACATATCTTGGTATTCAAGAATATTTGCTTTAATCGACTTAGTTTAATTTTAAGTTACTCATGTCAGGTTGCATTGTTTAAATATATTTGTAAGTTAACCTATATAATGCAAATTATTTCAATTCGCTTAAGCCTTGGTTTCTGTTTGCCGTTTCCATCTGTTTGAAGGAAATCTTCTTCGTCTGCTGTCATGCGAGTATCAGTAGACTTCCTGCAACTATAGAATATTCATCCCCATTTTCTAGTTTTGATTTCAAGGTGGACTGAATTGTGTTTTGTTATTGACCACAAGATTATGTGTGATAGTCCTTGTTCAGTATATGCACAACATTTTGCATAAACTGCTATTTACAAATATTTTATTTAAATGAAGTCCAGTTTTGCTGTGTTCCATGGCTAATATTCGTAAAGTAGTATTGACTTTACGGTAAGGCTAAATAGACACCTATCTTCTAGGCTATTCCGATTGATCGAGTTTGCTACCTAAGCAACAAAATAATCAATGTCTTTGTCCTGTATGAGAAGGCATTCAATACATGTAACGTTTTTTAGTATCAATTTATTTTTATTGTTGTTGATCTTCAGACTGAGGCAGCTTGCTATTCTGTATTCCATCGCTATCTTGAGTACACAAAAAAAGGTAATAGCACGCATCCTTTTCAGATTTTACAGATTTTGATCATTTACTATTTAGCAAGTAGCATCAGAATATAGGAATTTAACGAGATACATATGTAGATCATCTTTGTGAGGATATCTTTACAGGTAATAGCCAGCTATATTACAACGTGACTTATTGTATTAAACGTCTTTAAATTTATTTATATAAGATACAGCGGCGAAATCCCTTCAACTGATTGCTAATATCTTTTTTTTTGCGATACTGGGTAGATATTTGTAGAAGAACATGTATTTTCCTTACAGCCAAAAGTGAAACCATCTAAAAATCTGTCGAACTTTAAAAAAAAATTGCAGTTGTAAAAAATAATTCAACGATAACAAATTGTCCTTAAAACAACGTAAAATTAAAATTTAATAAAAAAATACAACTTGACTTGTCTGATTCAAACGCTCTTCGTTTTTTGTCTTCAGTTAGTTTTACTCTTATTGCTGATAACACAATGACGCACACCATATACCAGCCAGCTAATTAATTGTCTCCTAACAACGATGTCATCTTTTAATGCTCATTCTTGCATTTTATTTTGCTTAATTACCTACAAAATAATTAAACTTATATGCAGATTGATCTTTGAAATCCTTTCTTACACTTTTGGAATATTAATATTTCTTTTTGTGGTCTCTTTCTTTTAGTTGTCAACGACATACAATTAATGTTAATAAACTGAATATTAATTAACATATGAAAACTATAAAATTACCATATGAAAATGAAGACCATTCATTATCATGTATCATGGATGGCAAAAAAGAATGCATATAAATTTCATAATTACCAAACAGCACAAGATGTCCAGTATCCTTAAAACGTTAAATGAAGTTTATTTTGTTTTTGTAATGGAAAACGTGTAATTAAGTTATGGGGAAAAATTGATAAAACTGACCAAGAAGTTTAGTTTTAACTTTTTTAAGAAGGGTTCAGCAAATTTCACTTAACATTTTTGTAAGTTTGGTACGCCAAATATGTGTTGAATTATGTTAATAAATATCCAGTTCTTTTAATTAAATTTTTGTTAAGAAAAAGTATTTGTTGCTAAACTGGCACAATGACATGAATTTCAATAAGTGAAAGTGTTTTTTTGTTTTTATAAAAATTTAGTTTAAAATTCCAAACAGATAAAAATATTTCATTTCATGTCCACTTGAAAGAGTAGTACAACTGATTTATTAAAGCCCATGACAATAAAAGGGAAAATGCTTAGACTAGCGACTCAGAGTTTGGAATAAAAAAAAGATTTACTCTCTTCATTATGTTGCCTTTATAGAAGTTTTGTTTATTCAACGTAAATTCATTAAAACAAATATGAGTTGAAAACTTCCAAATTATTTAACTGATTTAAATTAAACAAAATATGGGCCACAAAAAAGGAATAAGGCTTCTCGCTTTTTGTTGCAATAAACACATTTGGAAAGAATGACGAAATGCACACCATCAGCGCATCAAACGAAATTCGTCATGTGTATTTTTTTTTGTGTTTGGTGAGTGACCATTATTCAACTAATTTTATTAAAGTTTTTTTTTCATTTTACTTAAAAATTTATTTTCTTTCTTTTGAAAGCTCATATAAAAAAACTTTATTTATCATATTTTTCATATTATAATTTTAAATCAAGTTTGCTATTGTTTTCAGTTATTTATTTTTAAATGAATTATTATTGTTATTATTATTTTTTTAATTTTGGATAAATTTCATTATTAATTGAGATCAATTGTTAAGAGAAAAGTAAAATTTAGCTACCAGCACAATGAAATGCACTTTCTGATTCGCTACAACCATCGTCAGTATTCTTCATATCCACAAAGTTGCTATCATTTATAATTTTTCTCTTTTTACAACTAACAATAATGTAGGATGAGAAATGGCTCACTAAGTATGAAATATAAAATTGTCGACAAACATAGTAAGCAACGAAATACACACGTATACACTAACAATCATTAAAGAATAACATATACACTAACAGAAGTCTATTAAAGAACAAAGTAGGCAATGACACTCTTACAAGCAAACAAATATTGCACCGACTAATATACTTAAAAAAATTACATGAGTAGGCTTTGGAAAATATGTAGTTAGAAAAAGAGGTTTTCTTAAGGAAAATAAGAAACAGGGCATTATTACGAGAAACACTAAACAGAAAAGACGTGAAAAGTAAAAAAGAGTTTAAGAGTTAAAATAAAATATAAAGGACAATAATTATCAGTGATTTTAAACATAATTGTATCCTTAAAATAATCCTTAAAATAATCCTTAGTGTAATAAAACCTTTAAACTTAATATGTATAAATTATAAAATACTTAATATTATTTTATCTGTATAAAATAAAACCATAAAAGTATTGTTAAATAATAAATAAAATAAAATGAATAACTAACAATTAAACCAAATTAAACGACATTAAAACTAATTTAAACAAATTGTGTTTTCAAAAAAACTGCTAAATGCTAACAATTCTACAATAATAGTTATAAGAAGAAGAAGAAGAAATTACTATACTATAGTATACTATACTATACTATACTATACTATACTATACTATGCTATACTATACTATACTATACTATAAATGCGGTTTGAAAATAATGTCCTCACATCGAAAGCACTCGCCAATCCTACCAAATAAACAGCCAGTGACTACACGACGGTCCTCACCGAAAGGTATAACAACAGAAGAAATATAAGTTTATTTATCTACAGAGTGTTGGTCGAGAACGAATTATTTACATATATTCACTACCAGCAACTAGCCTCTACCATAAAAATTTTATATTTTTTCATTACCTGTACCAAAATTTAATAAAATAATAATAATTGTCGTCCACTAAAAAAAGTTTCAATAAGAGACAAAATTTTTTATCAAATACAAGATCACTCTAGCAAGTGGTACATGTTAACAAAAATATATTTTTAAATTACAAATAATGTAGTCGTTTGTTTTTTTGGTAATATCGAATTAGTTTTGCTGTGCGAAATTCTTCGTTCGCCCCAGTTGTGTTTATACCAAACAACTGAAGACAACCTGAATACTAGTGGGTAAAATTTAAATCAGCGTTCTCTACGTTACAAGCAAACAAATATTCTTAACTTTTCTTGGTTTATGTACAAAACTTTTTTTTATTTCGTAATTTAAGATTTTTTAAAGTTAATTTTAGTTTAGATAGCTACAGAAACAGCAACAGAAATTGTTTTTCTAACTTTAAGAATATGAATTTGAACTTTAAAAAGATGTAATTTTTGCCCTAAAATAATCTGAATCTTTTTAATTATTTGTAAGAATTTAAATATATCATTGTTAAAAGTGACCAAATTTTTGAGTATGGAAAAAACTAAACGCATAAAAATGGTCCACGGAGGTAATATAAGAGCTACATATATCTTGATACAAAGTATATTTATATTACTTAAGGTGCTATCCATATGTAATTTCGTGTCTATGTCAAAATCAGCGTTTAACATGCGGTTTATAATTTTCATGCTCAAACTTGCATATGTTATGTACTTATGACATAACTTCTTGTAGTCGAAATGAAAGTATAAATACTAAAAACAGTGATATCAAGCAATAAATCTATTTTTAATTTTAAGCACAAGACTGTCTTTCCTTATAAAAATTGCTATAATATATATTAGAGATCTGCACATAGGTACTCGGCTATGTTCGTTTTAAAACACACGAGCTCAAAAATATAAGTTCTCAGGTACGTGGCGTAGTTCGTATAAAGTACATCTTACCAATGCATTTTCACGTTAAAGAAAGGATTGTTGTAAACAATTTCATTTTTAGGATGTTTTCTGAAGTTTTCGCTACCTGAAAAATGCACACACACCTTTTATAAAAAAAATTCATAAGACGCTAAAAAAATTATAACATCTGAAAAAGCAACACAGGATTATTAAAAACCAATAAAAGCTTATTATATCACAGAAATCTTTTTATTTGTTTTAAATATTTACATGTAAAATTTAAAATTATTTTTTTTCGTTTACATATTTATGTACATACAAATACTTAAAAATAATTGTTTAATACTCTTGCAGCAAAAAAAAAAGTGATCATGATTTTTTAAGTACACTTCCACTAAGAAAAAAAAAATATTAAAAGGAGGTAATAAGGGTAATAATTCAGATTTCAATTTATTTGTTACTATATACTTTAGCGCTGAGGTTGGCTGACGTAGTTGTCGTATTCGTGGAAATACCTATATATTACTGTTTAGCCGATTACAACAATAAAAGTTAAAAAAATAAAATTCTAAGAAATCTAGCTTTTATCGTATTAATATTTTGAGTGGAAGTTTAAAAAGTAAAAGTTAGCATCACTGAAAACATCTGTTGTCATAAGGTTTTACACAAGGTACATTTATTTTACTAGGTTATAGCGGCTCTACCACAAATACAACATATGTAAAAACAACATGGCATTTTATTGTCGCTTTGTGAGTGGAAATGTCAAAAATGGGAAGAGAAAATAAACGATAATTGTTTTAAAAACAAACGCTCTCTTTGTTCTGCATATGCTTGTTGTTGGTGTTTTTTGAAATTCGTAAACAAAAGTTGTAAAATATAAACATCTTTTGACATGTTCAACTACAAACCAGCTGGGCGGACGACACTACCTAGTAATATAAATGTATAAATAGAGCGTGCTCAAAATGAACAACAAATTCAACTAAAGTCAAAGTAACAACGGATGAGGTTGGCACAATGAATACTTTGCTGACGGATGTTAAATCAAAGTTGGCTCTCTATTTTTATTCTTAAAGATCTCTTTAAAAGCTTTAAAATGATACCCATATTGATGATGAAAAAAATTTGAAAATCTCAGAGCCCCAAAACTCGAAAAATACGAACGCGGGCCATTTTTTTCACTTGGGGTTTTTTCTTATTTTTTAATTCTATATCGCCACATATTTATTTTTATTTTTGATTTGAGTTACCTTATTGTTCCAAATGACATGAAAAAATTACAGGTAGGCTTGGTTTTTAACCTGCTGCCTGGAAGGATATGCACCGATCATGCTGATTTCCAACAGCACCTCTTTCAACACTCTGTCTGATCGATTGACATATATATATTTTTCTAGCTGATCTAGTGCTTCGGCAAACTTGATTTCAACACTAACAACCAGATTCGATTTTTTTGCGAGTTAGGAGTTGTCAACCAGTGACCTACGATACACCACTTAGTTTTATTTGTCCGCCAATATATTGTGTTTTTTTTATTATTAGTTTCGGCAGAGCATTATTACTTGTTTAGATTAATGTGTTATTCTTTTATTTAAAAAAAAATTAATTTTGATTTAAACTTCTTAATTTACACAATCACAAAAATTAAGAAAATCTTCTTTATTACTGCCTTTATTCATGCTCAATCTTTAATGAAATATTTTGCTTTATTTATTTGTTTGGACTACTTCTGAAATCTCTGTTTCCACTACATTTATAACAATTTAATACCACCTTTCTGCTACCACGCTATTAGTTAAAGTAAACTGGCTTCTAGAGATAAAAAATGCTTTAATACACCAACACAACGTCTTATAAGGATGGGTGTGTTATGGTTGTGTCCTTAAAAATTCAATTACCTAAAAAGAGGTAACAACGAATTTCCTTTTATCTTCCTTTTTGAACATTAGTTGTTTTTATTTGTTTCATAAAGTTTTTTGATAAATACCACAAGATTGAGTAGCTAGTTAAACAAACCTTTATAAATAACACAACACAACTGCATCCCCGTCCCCTATTACTTGTGTGGAAGTACCAAGAAAAGAGTGAATAAAAACTATTTGGTTGTTAAAAGTCTTTATTTCTTAAGCAGCCAATCTATCAACATAATTGATGGTCATCGATTAGTTAAGAACAACTTAAACAAATAGATTTGTATCTGTAGCTTTGTAGCTGTATAAACAAGCGACTAAATTTGTGTTTCTCGTTTAAACTTGTAAGTATTTACTTAAAATTAAAATGCCAATTAATTAAATATTTATTTATTTATTTAAGAATGACAAAAATTGCTAGATTTTCAATGAAGTGTAAGAACGAACTGCTGCTAAAAAACAAATGATAAGAAACCAACTTTAACTACAGTATTAATTACAAGTATTAAAGAATATTTTAAAGGAAGTAATTTATTATATTGAAGCTATTAATTGATTTGTGTTTGTGTGTGCTATTGTCTTTGCTTCCGAGACCAAAAATAAAAATAAATTTAATTTTAAACCCTTAAAATTCGTGCTAATTATCCCGACCGTATTATTTAAAATTTAAGTGAGAAGTTTCCTGAAGAGCTAAGTAAGCGGTAGCGAAATGTCCATCGAAACGTGATTTTACCTTCAATAGTCAATATCGGTGATTTTAATAATACGGTCGGGATTATTAGCAAGAATTTTTAAAGTTTAAAATTAAATTAATTAATATTCCCGTGATTTAAAATTTTAATTAATAAAAAGAAATGTTCATCGCGTTATAAGAAAATTTTGTTTTAATTCACGTTTTTGAAACGTTAAAATTTATAATTTTTTTTTTGTGAACAATAAAAATTACAATTTTACTTTAGAAATTACAATAATAATTTTTATACTCATTTTTAAAAAGGTTTATAAAAACTAAACAAGTGTGGGCCACCTTAAAGGTTGAAGCTACAGACGAAGCTAGTTCTGAAAAAGAGTTAGAGGCAAACACATATTAGTGATCAGCAGTTTATTTTCCTTTTCTAGGGTTTATTTTGAGACATGGTATGAGAGACGGCTGGGGTATATTCAATAAATTGTTAATCGTAAAAAGTTGATGAGAAGCTGTTGTCATCTTTTTCTTTTTTCTCTATTGACTTTTTATTTACCTCAAAATTTTTTATTCCAACCTCACAAAACTGGCGGTTTTAGAGCATCTGTACCTTGTAATTAAGGCTCTCCATATGTCGCTATTCTACCCATAATATTTAAGTCAAACATTGACTCTCTTGCAGCGATAAGCTCTACTTATTCGAAGATTTAAAGCAACACTCATAGCATTTTTTATGTTTCTTTAAGTAAATTTTCTAAAGTTAACTTTTTCTTTATTTTAAACAAAGTGGTCGGCCATATTTTAATGGCCAATATTTTAAATTTATAGAAAAACAATTTTTTTTAATGATAAAAACATTTTAAGTGGGTAAGTAAGTATGTGCAAGAATTGCGCATCAATTTAGTCAATATAATAGAAAATTACATGAAACAAAATTTTTTGCATTATCATTGAGTTCTTTATCCATTCATACTTTTATTAAGTTATGCCAGCAAAATCGGGCAGTGGTAAGAAATGGGTTAAAAATATTCTACCTCAAAAGATTATTGAAAACCTGATGTATTAATTAAAACTTTTTAAATTTTTTTAATTTAACTTTAACCTGATGTATTAGTTTCCATAAATATAATTATGATTTAATCAACCGTTTCTAATAAATATTTTATGCGACTTTTATAAAAATTTAAGACTTAACTTTACACGTGCACTTTTCACCACTATAACAATAGTAAGATGAACTTGCAAATAAATAAATAAATAAATTTGATTTATTTACACTCTCTCTGTCAAAAAAATATTAATTTTCCTTATTTCCGTTAAAAATACACCCACAATTGCAACCCTCTATGGCCATTGATGTTAATCAGTGTAGAAAGCAAAGCAAAGCAAAAAAAAAAAAAACACTCAAATTTTAACTCTTTGACACCTATTCATAGAAATAACCCATGCAAGATGTCCTGTCAATAAATATAAAATTGCTAATATATATAATACTTTTATGGTTTTTAATATTAAACATACAAAATGTCATTTAAACACACATCCATACATAAAGTGATATGCGACCGGCAGAAGGAAAACAGGAAACAAAAAAGGTAAAAACCATATTTACTCTTTTTTTTTTAATGTCCAAACCACAAAATTGCAGAAAATTTATTTTATTTATGACGATTGCGGGCTGCATATGTCCAGACCAATAATTTTTATAAATTACAAGGTTCATTTTATTTAAGATACACAAAACGTTTTGTAAGGTACAGCTTACAGCTTCTTTACTACGACTTTTAGTTTTACAACAGCTACGCACGAAAGAAATATGAATGTTACTGTAATGATATTATAAGTTTCGGTGTAAAATGAATATTTACATGTATTCGTAAATATGATTACAGAAGGTTAAACAGGGATGCTGTAAACGTGTAGCAATATATAAATATTTTTTTTAAGATTGAATAAATGTTGTCGATAAATAGGTGTTCTCTAAAAATATATTTTATTCGAATATTTTATCTGTTATTTAAGAAACAGGCAACAAAATGTTGCAACTTTAAGACAAAATAAAATTATGGAGAAATAAATGAATTAAAATTTATTTTTTCTGCTCTAGGTTCAAATCCTGTCTGGGAAAAAAATTAAAAAAAAATTATTGAAAAATTTTAATTAATTAACGTTTCATGTGAATAGTGGACAAAAAATAATTTTCAAAAAGATAGTTTATTTGTTAAACATTTAAAAACAGGTTTTAGTCTGAATCTATCGCCTGATGTTACAGAGTTACCATAAACCGTTCCGCTTAAGCTTAATGTTCAAAACAAAAGTAATTATCAATCAAAAAATAAGAACATCTTTGAAAAGACGAAGATAGCAGACCGTTAGGCAAGTAAGTAAACGTAATAAGAAGTGGTTTTTGAGGAAGCAAAATATTGTTCAGAGATTTTCATTGACGTTTTAAAAGTAACAACAAAAAAATATCCCAACACTGTTTGATTTAAAAAAGCTGTTCAACTAACAGAAAGTTCGTAATTAAAGAAAGTCATTTATTGTGCTCGCTATAGTTCCCCAAGAAATAATCTTGAGATCCATTGTTATTATTATGACAATCAGCATTCCTATATAACGACACAGCGTTTCTGCAGTGTTATATAGCATCTTGATGTATTGTGGAAAATGTAATTGAAAAAATGAAAAAAACAGCTGAGTAAAAATTAACGAATTTAACCTTCACTGTGCGTAAAAAATCATGCCGTCTTACTCAAATACTTATTCAATTAATATGCCAATTTGACAAACAGATTTAATACATGATTGAAAAAAAAGCGTGTAAAGAAATGAAAAGGTAATATTAAAAACGTAAAGTAATTAAAAATGAATTAAAATAATAAAATTGCTGATTTTTAGTGAGTTAAATTTTGATGTTGAAACACAAACTAAAAGTTAGGTAAACAAAGGTCGACATCTATTTGGCGGCAGCCTTCTAACACGGTTTAGTAACGGAGCAATAACCTTTTTTTCTTTGTCTTCTGAGAAATACAAAAAACATATTGTTACGAACATAAGATCTGGCAACGCCTGTTGTTGGTAGAGGTGCGTGCTGTAAAACAGAAGATCGTGAGTTCGAGCCCATCTTCAGACATGACTACAGAGGACGAATAATAATTGTGTAAGGCAATTTAAAATTAAGAAACTGCAGTACAAACCTTCCGGAAAGAGACAGACAACTATTGTGTGAAGCCATTGCTAGATAAATTAGTAAAGACATCTATTTAATAAAAGCAGTAGTAGATAGTTGTCAAGACGAACTTTATAAGGAATGAGAAGAGTTCTAGCTGTTAGCGGAAGGAAGTACCTAAATTATTACAATGTACGGCAGATGTTAAATTGTGGCTATTGGATTAGTAAGGATGACTGGCTCAGGTGTAAAGCAAGGTGGAGAGATCTGTGTTATAGTTGAGGTTGCTAAACACAGTAACACAGTAGTGTAGCGTGGATGGCTGCGTTTGTAACAACGCATGTTTAGTAAATACGACACCATAGGATCCTTAAGACGGGTGGATCAGGATCTAGTATGTATGTAGCCAGATAGAGCCACAAGAGGTTAGAAATAATGAATTTATAATGTGCCACAGTAGTGTTTGTAATCAAAAGAATCCGTACGTTATCCAGAAAGGGATAAAAAGTAACAATATTAAGAGTTGTCAACCTGTGGCCGACGATATACCACTTCTAACCGTAATGAAGGGTATACAAACTTAAAGTTTTTGATGTTTTATTATTGGTTTAAATATTTATTTCCATTAAGATAGTCACATGTATAAAAGTAAGTCCTGAGCTGCTCGGGCACACATTTTAAGTTTTCGGGCTCGCGCATAAATAGAGTACATAGACAAAATTATCAATAATTTTTATTTTTACTAACAATTCATGGATGTTAATTTTATATTTTATTATTGTTTAATAAAAACAATAACTATTTGTGAATTTTAGTAATAAAGCTATCAATTCTATGATACCTTTGATTCATTTTATGAATTAAAGTAATAGTACTCACTTTATTAGAAAAGACGATTTATTTATGATTAAGATAATAAGATCATACAAGTTCTTTCATCTAGGCCTAAAATCAATTATATTATAAGGTACTGCTGGTAAGATTTAAGTTCATTTGATAGAATTTTAATGAAAGTTGGTTACATGGACATCCAGTAGGGCTAGTATTGTATAATTTAGTTATATCGGACATTCCTAGACCCTGAAAGAAATACCTTCTGCTTGTATATGCAGATGACATTCTCGTAACGTCTTTTGGACCGCGGCCTAAATCTTGTAAAGCTGACAAAAATAATAATTTTTCAGTTCTGGGCGAAATCTTTATTAAATGGCGACTTCATCTTAATTAAAGCAATTTGAAAAATGACAAATTATAGCAGCTTTATCCGAATTGCAAATCGTTTATACCAAGCATTAGAAGTAGCAGTAATACGAAAACTGTGTAGTAGAGGTATGATATTCCACGAAAATTATGATTGTTCCCCAACATATTGATGCTGTTTAGAAGCATTAATATTAGACATATATTCACTTTATTTATGTCTAATTTTGTAGAATTTAAAGACGTCATGAAGTTAATAAAAAGATTGAGCTTCTGCTTTATCGCTAAATGGTATGACCTCTTGTACCTATCACATTTCCAGTCTGATTCAAAATATCATTTGCCCAGATGAAAAGGCTCTCCTGCAAATCAATTTAAGCTGTTATTTGTTTTAAACTAATTAATGCATTCGTGATGGCATCAGGTATTGCATTCGCTTAAAGAGCTGGTTTTCTTTAAAACTGATAAATACGACGAGGCTTTAAATGAACCGCTGATCTAGACAGCATTCAGAAAAATGTTATACTTATATTTAATTGTATGGCTAAAAGAATAATTGGAGTAATTTTACATTTTCTTACTCACCAATTCGATGGAATACCCTTATTCGATTACTTGTAAAAAATGGCTATCGATTAAACGGCAGTAAAATTTGAAACCCTTTTCATTTACAGAGACATTCACGTGAATTATTTTAATACACATAAAAAGGATTACAAAAGCGTAAATGTAAAAGAATATTTATGTCTTGTATTCCTTTGTGGTCAATGAAGGAAATATGATTTGGATGTTTTAGATTTTGTTAAAAAAAAACCAACCATACAAAACTGTATGATAAACTGACACTGTGATTATATTCGGCCGCAATATTTCATGCAATACCGATGAATGTAATTTAACTCGAAAAAGAAGAATGAAGGAGAAAGAACTTAAGGAAATCTGCAATAGTCTACAAAAAAAAACTAAATAAAAAGGGTAAAAAATATGAAATCGAAAGAAAAACTGAACAAATTAAAAGCATGAGAAAAAGTTAAGAAATGAAAGCAATCATAAGCCATTGATGGGTTAAAAGGAAATTGAGTTTTCTTTATGGTCATGTGTAGATGCCAAAAGAAAAAAAATGAAAAAAACCAAATATATGAATACGAAACACAATACAAAAATCAAGCGAACAAGAGTAGAAAATTTGAGCGTGTGTATTAAATTTATACACTTTTCTAAGAAAATAAAGCTTAGTGAAATAAAGAAAAAAGAATATTTTCAAATAAAAATTAATGCGTTTACTCAACTGTACAATTTCCTCTATGACAGGGTCATCGTTTAAAACCAAAAAAGCAAAAGACAAAAATCAATAGACACGTTAAATACTGCTTAAATTTTAAAATGAAAAAAAAAATTGAATAAAATGTTTTGTTTAAAGCTTTAAAAATAAAATGGTAAAATTAAAAAAAATCTAATAAAAAATTAAAATACTGTTAAAACAATTTATCACTTTAACCTTAAGTAACTACCTTATCTTGAATAAACGGCCATTCGTTTTTTAAATTTTACTGTCATTTAAGATGGGAATGAATTTAAAAAGCAAAAAAAAAAAAAACTTTATATATAAAAAAAAAAATAAAATAAAATTACTTCCTAAAAATAAACGATGCTTATTTGTTCAAAGTTTAAAAAAAAGACATTTTGTAAAATAATGTATTAATTTCTTTTAGCGATTTCTATGAGTTCGAAACATTTTCGGTGGAAGTAAAGTTAACGTTCAAAAAAATCAATTTTATTAAATAATGTGTTGTTTAAAATGTGTTACTTTAAGAAATTTTAAATTTTGTGGCATTTTATGCCCTTGACAACAAAAAGATGAAAATGGGTATATCTAAGTTTGTCATTCCAGTTGTAATTTCTACAATATCCATTTCCGATCCCATAAAGTATAAACATTCTGACTTCTTATGCATAGCGAAGTCGATTGAACGATGTCCGTCTGTCCATCCGTGTTAGTGTTGAAATCAACTTTGCCAAGGCACTAGAGAAAATTAAAATACGCCAATCAATCAGACATAGTTTTAAAAGTTGTATCAATTGAAAATCGGCAAGATCAGTCTATGCCCCTCAAGGCAGTGACCTAAACACCACACCTGCCTTTAATATTTCCATCTCATTTGGAACAATGAAGTAACTGCAATACAAAAAACAAAATGTGAAGCAATAAAGAATTTCAAAATAAGAAAAAAAAATATATCCAGTTAAGAAATTGGCACTCGTCTATATTTTCTGAGTTATGGCCCTTTGAGATTTTCATAAAAAGTTCGATTGTCAATATGGTCAATGTGGTTATCATTTAAAAGCTTTCACAGAGATCTTTAAGGAAATACTACTACTGCTTAACCCATGCAAGAGCCGTAATTTTACTTTTCTTTCCTTTTAGTTTTTGTCACCTAAATATTTGTTTTGTTTGATGGGAGCTACTTCACTAAACTAGATTTACAGATACATGGTGAAGTGTACATAACATTTGGTAAAGCCTAGTATAGCACTATCATATGTTATTTTGGTATTATTTATTATTAAAAAAGTATTTAATACAAATTTCATAAAAGAAGTTGGTTTGTGTCAATTAAAAACTCGTAGTTAATATTTTGTAAATGTGAGATTTTTGCTGACTTTGAAAATGGTGTAAGTCTTTTTAAAAGCATTTTTGTACATTTTTTCACACCTTAAAAATGATGGAATTTAATATTAATTAAATTAACATTTAAAAAACTCAAAACTGCTTTAAATACATATGTTCAAATTTTTCAAGCTATTTAAAAGCGAATCTTTGAATACCTCCATATCAAACAAAATTAAATTAAAGGAAAACGGTTAAAATTTTAACTTATAATAACATTTATAAAAAATAAATAAAAAAATAAATAATAATAATAATAAAATAAAATTTTTATTTTTGAAAGAAATCAAACACCACAGATAATATTATGATTAGATTTTGCTAACGATCTTCATCGACCCATTTCATTTTTAAGTGACTTAAAAAAAGGAGATTATCAGTTCGACTGAATGTTGTTTTTTATGTTTGTGCCTGCAGAACTCAGTCATTTCTGAGCCGATTTAATTTTTTTTAATTTGATAGATTATGCTATGCGCCCGTTTTAAAAACAGTTCATAAAGTGAACTTCTTAAAATTAAAAGGTGACTCAATAGCTGACGTTATTTGACCTAAATGTGTCTGTCTTTTAAAACGTTATAGACAAACGCTTAAAAATTGGAGAGGATGTCAATTACTATGAGCGTCATTGTAACAAGTATAAACATTCAAAATTATAAATTAAAGAGTGTCCCAATAGTTGATGTAATTTGACATGTGTCCAACTTTTGAACTGTTATAACCAGATAACCGAAATTAACAAAGAATTTGTATTACAACAAGTATAAAATATGAATTTAGAAATTATTATTTTCTATTATATGAGTTCATGAATTCAGTAACAGAATAAGAAATTTATTATTTTCTAACTGAGAAAAATCTTAGTTTTAATTAAACTTTCATTAAATACATATTATTGTGTATTATTTTAACGGTTTCGTGCACAAAGTTTAAAAACGTAGCTCTATTATTTTTATCGAAATGTCTGTCCGCGCGTCATAGCTCTTTATCTCTTAAACTGTAAGAGGTAGCCTCTTGAAAGCTTCGCAGAGAATTTAAAACTATAGCCGCTATAACAACAAATACTAAAAATTTAAGAGTGTTTCGAAAGTAACGTGATATTTATTAAAATATTGCTATTCTTTAAAGTAAAGTAACTACTTATTATTAACTTCTCTAAAAAGTAAGCCACTGACCGTAGCTAACTTCTTAGTATTAATAATTAAACAACTCCTGACATAAAAAAAAATTCTATCAATGCTTGGCATTTTCAATTACATTTTCCAGTACAAGAATCTGTAAAATATATTTTCATTTCTATAATCAAATGCTTTGAAGAGATTGAAACACCAATACCTTTTGCTATCTTACAAAATATGAAACAAATAATTTTAATGCAACTGTCATAGAGATTTTCTTCCTAAAGCTTTAGCATTTCATTCTTTTTAAACTCTGCTAGTGAGAAAAATACAAAAACCAAATTATAAGCATGCATGTATTGGTTTGTGTTCATAACGTCAATAATGTATCATCAATCATTTTTGTTGCCTTTGTAGTTGCTGTTGTAGTTACATTGTCTCGATATTCAACGAAAATCATGATTGTCCTTTTTAAATGTTCAAGTCATCTTTTAAATGAAATCAGTAAACATATCATCATATACAAGACTCATACACATCAAATTTTTGTCCTCCAAACCTCATAATGACATCTTTAACCTTTACAAATAAAGAACAACAATAAAAACAAAAACAGCAGCAACAATTGACAAAAAATATTTTGTTGCAGTCACTATTGTTTTTTTCTTTTCGTTTTTTAGGTGTCAGTCAAGTGCAGATTTTTTTACTTAAATATCAAAGTTGTTAATGTCGTTGCTGCTGTTGCGATTGTATTTATCAAAGAAAAAACAAATATTTAACAATTCACCTAAATATATACGATAAATAAATGATTAGAGAAATACACTCCCACATAAAATATTAGTCTCCTTGCCATAGAAAGCTAAAGTTAATGGTTTTGAATTACCTTTTATCATCAGCAAACAAAAAAACACTACATGAGGAGAAAGAAAAAAATCGTATAAAAATCTGTCATCTACAATATCGATTTCATCATGACTTCTTTGCACACCCCTACGATAATTTTGATTCGTTAGCAGAGTGACACTGACATGACAGTGATTAAATATCACGTGTTATTTTTTTTTTTTTTTTGGCTTCTATAGGGGGACAATGTTAAAATTTCGTTTAGGTATACAATTTTTTGAAGGACATTTTTTTTAAGATTATTAACATTTGTGGAATATTTATTTTGTTTTAAGTTACAAAATAATAATCGTTTTAATTAAAATTAGATTTACGAGTTATTAAATTAAAAAGGATTTTTTATAATTTTTATAATATTATTATTATAGAAAAACATGTTGCCCCTATTCAAGGTTTTACTTCTTAATTAATTATTTTATTAGAAAAATTATGTATTTATATTTAAATTAATTGCATAATTAACACAATTAATATTTTAATTAAAATTTTATCTAAACATACATAGAGCTGTTATAAGTTGTTGCAATTTATAGCAAATAATTATTATAAAGGTGTAGTAATATATTTCCAATAGGATCTGATAGATTTCTTAAAGGTTAGTTAAAACATCAGCCATTTACAGCATTATGTATAATCAAAAATTGGCATGAAGTTAGCATAGAGCTTAACTATAATGTGTAAAAAAACTACGGTTAACAAACTGCTAAACACTTCTTAGCAAATTGCCAAATACTGACCGTCTTTTGATGAACAGCTGTTTAGTGTAAACTTTTTGTAAAAGAATAAAAAGTAAATAAAATAGAATTGTGCGCGAAAATAAAAAAATGGCAACTTTGGAAAATTTGGTCTTTTTAGACAATTTAGAATATTTAAGGTCCCGAAAACGCTCAAAAAAAATTTACAAAAAAAGGAGAAACCCATTTGCGGAGTGTAACGATGAAGATTTTCGCCTTTAATATAGATTTTCCAAAGAAAATTCCGATAAATTAATAAAACTGGTGCAGCCGACCTTAAATCGAGAGGTAAAAAAAGGTGGTAGAATTCCTCCATATATACAAATTCTATCGGCATTAAGATGTTGGGGACGCAATAATGTTCATGATGACTGCGCAGAGTACCATGGTTTTTCCCAGTCTACGACGAGCCGAATTTGCATTAAAGTTGCTGAGGTGTTTACAAAAAATCCAAAGATTTTATAAAAATTCCGACAGCAGTGGCGAACAAATTATTGAAATGGAGAAGTTTAAAGAAGTTGGTGGATTTAAAAATGTTATAGGAGCCTTTGATTGCACGCATATGCGTATGAAAGCTGTAGGAGGAGATGACGTACAGTTATATGTCAATCCAAGGGATACTTCTTTCTAAATATACAGATATATATATATATATATATATTCTTCTTTCTCAAATCGTTCTTTTATTTTACTTTCATTAAATATCCTGGAATCGTGCGTGCTTCCTCTCCAACAGGCAATATTTTAAAAATTTACTGCAAATTTTTTTTCAAGATTTATTTTATTTAATTAAATATATATGTATATATATATATATATATATATATATATATATTTAATTAAATAAAATAAATCTTGAAAAAAAATTTGCAGTAAATTTTTAAAATATATATATATATATATATATATATATATATATATATATATATATATATATATATATATATATATATTTAATTAAATAAAATAAATCTTGAAAAAAAATTTGCAGTAAATTTTTAAAATATTGCCTGTTGGAGAGGAAGCACGCACGATTCCAGGATATTTAATGAAAGTAAAATAAAAGAACGATTTGAGAAAGAAGAATTTTTGGGCCGATTATTTGGTAACGGAAGTTACAAATGAACAAAATATTTATTTACGCCTGTGCAGAATCCAATAAAAAATATTAAAGAAGTACTTTACAACAAATCCCATATATTAACGAGAAATGTTGTTGAAAGGTTCTTCGGCGTTGAAAGAGGAGGTATCGTATCCTTTTGAATAGAATCCGAATTTTCAGAAAGAATGGGATAGTTTTGATTGTGGGTCTTGCAATGCTTTACAATTATATACAACGAGCAAGATTTTGGTAAGTTTGCTTTATATAAAAAACCGAAAACTATTCAAGTTAAATATTGGAATATTATCGTTTAGATCCGGACGGTATTCATAGCCATGCCTTGCCTGTGGAAAGTTCGCAAAATAGTATAAGAAATGAAAATATTTTACGCAGTATTTATATTGAGCAAAGTTTTTGAATATGCCCAACTTTTCCTTATTTCAAATCTGCTACAGTTTAATGTCTTGAATTATAAAAAAATCGATTTTTTTCATTTAATATTTATATTATATTTATTTAATAAAAAATAAACTAAGCCACAATTCATTTTCAGTACTTTTAGTTATTATAATGCATTGAAAAAAAGTATAAATTAAATTAAAATAGAAAAAAGTATTTAATATTCATGAAGACCAACAATCACCGAATAGTTAAAACGTTTTAGTAAAATTAAAAAACACATGTTCTAAATTATTTATAAATTAACATTTGAGTTCGTATAGTGGCCTCGGTATAATTATAATAATTTATAATCACAATGTAAAATCATATCAATTAGATTTAAAACAATTTTAATTGAAAACCTTTGCGAAGAAAAAACCTTTGTTGTGTGCCTGTATACAAAAAAATGATTGGATTTTGTTAGAAATTACGTCAATATTCCAGAATAATTTGGAATAGAGTGATTTGGTCTGATAAGTCCAAATTTGGATAAAAAAATACAAAACGTCGACACCGTGTGTGGTGTCGCCCAACAAAAAAAAGTTAATCGAAAAACATCATTCATACGGTGAAACATGGTGTTTGAAATCTAATGGTTTGGGGCTGTTTTTCAACAGCGGGAGCATGGCGACTGGTAAGAATATATTCCAAAAAGACTTGAGAGCACTATTTAAGCGTTTTGCGAGAAAATCTTCACAGTAGTATTAAGAAAATGGGCTTAGTGGACGTTATCTTTCAATAAGATAATGATCCCAAACACACAAGCAGGGTGGCAAAGCAATTTTCTTCAGAAAATAATATTGAAAAATTGGATAAGCCTTTGGTACCTTTAAACCATTCTAGATAATAAGATTCCTATGGAAACGCTCACTAACCTCCAAAATTTTCGGAATAAAATGCCAGCTGAATGGAAAGCAATTCCAAAAGATATTGTAAAAAATTTAACTTTAGGTATGCAAAAACGGTTTAGAGAGTTTATTATAAATAAAGTTGGTGCAACTAAATATTGGCTAACTGCGTATTGTAAGTTTAAATAAACATAACTTAAATTTTTACTTTATTTTGTCGCATTTATCTTGTATCGTATTTTTAAAAATTTGAAGTTGAATATTATTGTTTTGCTGTTATTTTCTTTATTTTATATTTTAACAAATAAATGAAATTAATTTATTTTTATTTTTTTTTTAATTGCTTTCAATTGTATTTAAGGAACTTGCAAATATTCATGTATTTTATACTTCATCTTGCCCGACAGTGTATACGTATATATTACGATCCATCTGTTAGCAGCACTCTTTGTAGCAAAACTGGGACCATGTCCCTATACCTTGCATGAGAAGTAGATCCTATGTAAATTTCCACCGCACTGCCTATCACGTTGCTCACAAAAGGGCGTTACAAATTATGGTACAGGGTTCGTAAGCGTAACGACTAGCCGTTCCCGTGATACTAGTACCTTAGTCGCTGGTTAGATATCAACAGTTCTTATATCCCCGTACCTTGCACGTACAGTAAATTTCGCCTCCATATATCCCTGAAGAAAAAGCGTGAAGAAGCCGGGGACCATATTAATATGCAGTATTTCCGCCTTGAGACGAAAGTATTACTCTAAGGACGAGGCCCCATTTTAAGAGACAAGGAAAAAAACTATCATGAATTTGAATTTGTATTTTAAGGAAAATATTATTGTCATTATTTTTTTATGAAAGTTTTGTGTAGAAAATATTTGTTTGCAAGCAAACTTTAACTTTTTATTTTAAAGTAAGTTCACACCTTGAAAGGATGTAATCTTAAAGTGTAAATGACTCTGATGTATAGATGCTGCTTAGTTTGACTAGTGGATTAAATTATTTATTTAGCGAGTATAGCTAAAAAATACGTTGGTTTAAAGCAAAGACATATTTACAGGCTGATTTATAAGTAACGCAAAACACAAAAAGCTTCACACTTTGTGTTAACTTTAACTGATCAACTTTTTCTTCTTCTTTTATCTAAGGTAAATAGATGTGAAAAATGCTAATGAAGGATTAGCAATCCCAAAAATGCTGCGCTACAGTTTGCTAATGTCTAATTTTTTAAAATTTTCTTAAAAAAAAAACACACTATTTAACTAAAATGTTTTATGTAATTGATTACCATGCTCTTAAATGTTTATGGCATTTAGCATGCTGCAGATAAAGTCTTCCTTCTGCTTAAAGCCTACTCCAAACTTAACCTATGTGTAGATACATGTTACCTGCCTTATGTGGGCTACGTCATACTATCAGGAAGAGAGCAACACTGCTCTTCGACTACTCGTCGAAGTCAAAACTCTCCAAACTATTCTTAACAGTTTTAACTCTTAGATCCGCTTCTCAACCATTTAACTTTTCATATTAATTCAGTATTAGTCACTTAAGATAGAGGCCGCCAATACAACTAGACCGCTGCCAAATATTATTATTGATTGCTCTGATACTTACAAATTTAAATAAGATTTTACATTGAGCCTGATAATTTTAAATGAATCTACCGATGTTAGTAAAATTTTATATTTTTCAATGACATCAAGTAATGTGTTTCTTTTAATATTTGACTTAATTAAAGACTTAACCTTCACTAGAATTAGATAAAGTAGCCATGACTTGTGTTAAAATTATTCATACTAATCTAACAAGTCAGTCAAAGTGAATGTCACTGAGGCATTTAACATGTTTGTTTAAAAATAACAATAAAAATATCCTGAGATAGTCGTACACTAAATATTCCACTTACAATAAAAATGTTATTTTACATGTTATTGTTATTTGTTTCTGTATTGCAGAAAAAAATATATTAAAGCTCTCTAGACAACATTTAGAAAATGCAAATTTTGCAATCTTTTAATTTTTTAGTTTTCTGTTGTTTTGAACGTTTATTATTTATTTACTTTTTTTGTACTTTTGCATTGATGGTCAGTCTTCAAGCAATGAATAAAACAGAAAAATTTAACAATCCAGCATTTAGGATTTTAAAGTCACACGAATATTTGTATGTGTAAAATAGAAATCCTGAAATGAAACCATAGACCACACAATGACAGCTAAGCGTTATTCTGTCTGCATGAGAGAAAAGTTTAGAAAATCTTTGCTCTTCTACTCATACAAAAGCTGGGCAACAAGAGTGACACATGTCAGAAGCATAAAAATCTAAGCTAAAAGTGTCAAATTTTTTGTATCATCCGTGTACAAAAAGGATGCTAAATTTTATTTCTAAATAAAATAGACTATATTTACACATCCATTCACAATCGTTTGTAAGGGTATGTGTGAATGTATGTGTTTATGTCCATTGTAACTGCAAAAGCTTTCGTAAGTAAATTTTTTTTTAATCAAGCTTAAAAGTTTGAGTGAAAAATCATCAAAGTGTAAAATCAACTTTTTTTGTTGTTTTCTTTTTAGGAAAAACTAAATAAAACCATGATTTTGTGGCTTTTTCGCTTTTTGTTTTCGAAACAAACTACTTTATTTAGTTTGATTTAATTTAAGTTTTTGTTTTCATTTATAAGGGGTTCTTCTGAATATTTAGAAATGTTCCTTGTTTTTGAAATCTAATTGAGGTAAAATATTTTGATTACAAATTGCTGGCAGAAAGGATTTATAATTGTGTTAAACTAAAAGTGGCAGAAATTGCTTAAAGTTTTACTTGCAGAAAGGGACATTCGTTTAAGTAAATGTTTAAGCAATTTGATGAAATTAAAAAAAAAACCATTCCGAAGAAAATACAAATTTATGTAGATTTTATTAAGTATATTGTTTTACTTACCCTGAAAGCATTTTCTGTCGTTACTTCATGGCGTTGAAATGTGTCGTAAATAATATCGGATTCTATCCTAGAAAGTATTACGAGTCGGAAAGGAAGGTGCAACTACAGTGATACAACTAATGGAAAACTATTTAGCTTCTCCAAAAAGGATTTAAATTGAGTATTCTGGTAGTGTCGATTACGTGTCTGTTAAAAGTTTAAAGAGCATAACAGCATAGAATATAATAATAAAATTTTGTAAAAACAAAGCTTAGACCAGAGGAAAAATCTAAAAGTATTGTGGGGGAACCGGTTCACAATGAACCTTTTTCATTTTTCATGGGAAATACCTCGCTTACTGCCTTAATTCAAACATTTTTTTTTTAGCTATGCTTACTCACAGCAGAATAAATTGTGAAAAGTTTAAAAATTCTACTCGTTCTGTTGTCTAGGTACAGGATAATAATTACTTACTTTATATGAAGGGTGCCACAGTGTGTATTTCACTTAAAAACAAGTATCCTTTTTTACCAACTGCATATCTGATAACCAACTGTTAAAATTGCAGGATTTTTGGTTCACTGGTGCAGGCAGCTATAGCTCTCCGACAAACAAACATAATTTTTGCTTTATATATATACAGATTTAAACGTTTATTTTTTCATAAGAATAGAGTTTGCTTTAAATGATTTTTAATTTAATTTTTGCAATTTCATTTTATTATTTTATAACTTAAATCCACATTGACTTTTCTTAAGTTAATTAAACTTTTCGTGCGTTTTTTTGTCAAAACATAAATTTGAATTGTTTTATAGTTTGACGTAATCTTTTATTACTCCAAAAACGAAAAAGAGAGAAAAAACATAAAATACAAAATCATCAAACAGTCTTAAGTAAGTTGATTTTGTAACAAAGTAAAAAAAAGTAGAAGACGCAATAGATTTAGAAACAACATAATCATTCAAACAATTAAATGAATGACAAGCAAAATGTGCGTCTAATGTTTATTAGCGACATTTTTTTTTATTTAATTCTCAATTTGAAATTTTATTATAATTTCGCCAAACTGTCAAAAATATAATAGCGTCACAACAATAACGAAGTTGTGACGTAACACTTTAATGATAAGAGTTTCTTTTTTGCCACAAATGCTCAAAATTACAGATTTAAAATCATTTTTTAGAGGTTCGTAGAATAGTAACATTAACAGACATTTACTTTTGTTTGAAGAATTCATTGAAAGCAAATTTTAAGAACGAAATATGTTTACAAACTTCTAAAAATAGTGTGCGAACTCTAGATACTGGTTCGCTACCAGTTTTAATGCAGAGCTTTATTCAGCCATTTCAACCGCAAGAAGTAAATTAAACTTTTAATTAGAGACAATACAGAAAATCGTTATTTATCGTATACTAAGTAATGGATTGAAGGAAGCTAAGGACAAAACAAAGTCCACAAACTTAATAAAATTGCAAGGAAAAAAACTCTTGTGGGCAACTTAAAGCTGCCAGACACAGGTTATGGCAGCTTTTCAAAGTTACTGCTGTTAGACGTTTAAATGGCTAAGAAGGTTGAGTTATGAGCAATCAGTTTATTATCAGCTAGACATTACACCAATGGCCCAGTTACACAGGCTCGACAGCCAGAAACCACTTCAGCTAAAAATAAATTAAAAGACTGTGTAAGAAAATTTAAGAGCAAAAGGCACTTTAAAAGGTTTCAAATGTTAGCGATCAGCCAATATCTCTGCTCAATTATAATTTTTATGTAATAATCTAAGACCCATGAATTACCGAAGCATTTGATTCATAATTATAATCTGCCAAAGTTATTTCAAATATTTCAGAAGGTGCAGAAATTTAAACATCAAGTATTTTTTTTAATAATTTTGTAACTTGATAACATATCTGAATAAATCGAACTTGGCAACCCTTTACACATTCCGTAACAACAATAGCTAATCCTGTCCGCTAAATAAAATGTAATTTTCGTAATAAATAAGAAGATAACCTCTAACAGAGTGAAAAACTAAACATTAAACCAATATATGTTGCGCTACCACATTGTCTGCATTAGTGTAGGTATCCGCTTGTTGTAAAATAAAAATTTTGAATCATGAGTTCAAGTCCCATGAGCTCCATAAATATAAAGGAAAATAATTTTTGGTTAGCTGCCGCTCTGGATAGGTTGTTTAAGCGCCAATTAATTCGAGATAAGAATTCGAACCTGCCAAGGTCTTTAAAGTACAAAAACCAATCTTTTGTAACAGCGGTAGATAAGTTAGTGAAGGTGTCTGTATATTAGAATAGCAGCCGAGATGGTAATAATGTCTATATAAAAACAAGGAAATTTGAAGAAAAAACCAATGCAGTGTTTTGCTAAAGATAAGTTTGGCACAGATGCCGGGTAAGATAACTAAGAAAAGCATGGGTGTGGTAAAAAACACTTTAATGAAAAGTAAAAACTGTGTGTAGCTGTCGCGGCTGAGTTAGTTGAAAAGGACCGTGCTTGTAAAATAGATCATAAATTTAAATTCCACCACAGCGACAGCGTTTTGTAAGCTAAATGGCAGTGCGCCAGTCACAGAATGTTGTGCAGTGGATGGAGTATAAGTTAAGTAACCCAGAAGTAACGAGAATCCAGGTAGAGCCAGAGAGTAAGTAAAAGAAGGAAAGTAAAATAAGATTTTAATTGCAGATGTAGTAAAATTTATGTATGCATGAATTAATAAGCATATCAGTGCCCGAATATATGCACAATTAATGGAGATAGTATAATTCAACAACTAAGAAGTATGTTAATAAGAAATGATAAACTTTTGCTGGGAACATATTTTGTAACGATCATAATGTTCTCTAACAGAATAAAAACCTTGTTAAGTATAATTACAATTGCGTTTAAAATAAGCAAATATATAATGATCTATAGAACTGATTTTGAACTGTTTTTACAATTTCATTTGCTTTGATTTCCTAATTTATTTATTGCTATTATTTGGAATGGATAAGGTGCACAGTCTGCGTAAGAAACCGACTCACTTAGGTTTTAGAAGGTCCCTTTGTGATGCCTGAAAGATATGTGCATTATTACTAGATCCATCCCTAAACCACCCCGAAGACCGGATAGACGGCATTTTCCTAGCAGTATTACAGCCTGGTAGATATGCAGTCTTAGAGTACCGAAAAGAGCCGCTGCGTCACAAGATAGAGCTTGGCAAATGGCGGAGCAGATGCTCTACACTTTCCTTATCCTGATAACTTCAGCAGAACTCATGATATAAAATAATTATACCAACACAGCCACCATTGTACCCAGCTGTCTGGAAGAAATCCTCAGTATATTTGAAGTATTCTTACTATCATACCGATAGTGTAGGTGACCTCTTTCGACCATCTGCTCTACGCAGCCTCAAAAAGTTTCTGATGATTACAGCAATAAAGCAAGCTGTCATCAAACTAGAGAAGACCATTTTTCCTAATACCAGTAGACCTATTATTTTTAAATCATAAGGCTTTTCAAATCTGCTCTACCATCTTTTGCATGATTCTATATCTGCAGAAATAGACTTGGAGTACATATTTTAAAAAGCACAAAATATTGATCTGCCACTTGTTTTATCTTTATCTATACATCAGTTCGACTTAGTCTCCAGCTGCATATTTTTTTTTTTTTTTTTTTTTTTTTGCTTTAAATACATTTCAAAGAAATGTTTCGCTAATGTTAGAAGATTAATAAAAACTTAATCAAATTTTTTTTTTCTTATTTCGTATTATTTTTCATGGGACACCAATACATCGATTAAGTCATTATCTATAACGAGTATTTGCAAATAAATATAAATCTTGAGTATTTTCATGGATTCCAAAAACTTAAACTCTTATAGAATATTTATGACCACCCATTAACAAAGTCTTTTACGGTTATTGTCACACCTGAAACAGGAACATTTGGGCATAGAAAACTTTACTTAATCATCTCTTAACTTTATCAATATATTTTTGCTTTAAACATATACGACTGCGAGGAATTCTTTTATATGGATCAAAAAAAAAAAATATATATATATAAAGGAAATTAAACAAATAAAACCAATAAACTTCAGTAGTTACAAGTAATAAATTTAACACTGATGATTGAGCTTTCAAATGCAATTGATGCCACTGAGAAAAAAAAAACGCTGCTCATGCATATGACTAAAATACACACAAAGAACGGTAATAAATGAAAATACTTCTAAAAACGTAAAAATGACAATGGACTTCAGGATGTCCTTTTGAAAATGTTTATAGTTTATTTGTTTGGTATGGCCTGGTTGAAAAAAAATATAACCCAAAAGATTTATTACCTCAATAATAAAAGGGATTGGGGCACATTTGTATCATTATTTATGACCGTTTTTAATCGGCTCGTATTTGAAATTCTGTAGTCTTTATGGCCATAGTGAGTTTACACGTATGATTCTTATATTCTTTAGCTTTATGTCAGACTATTTAGAAATGTATTTAACTTTTTATTTTCCTAATACCTGTAAAATTAAGTTTTACTGCTTGCGAATGGAGGCAAAACTTAAGTGGCAAATTGTCAGCAAATTTTGTAAGACCCTTAAGTGTTAAATTGGTCATAATTTTACTTTAATAGGACGTTGGAGTGGAATTGTTAAAAGAAAGATAATTACTCTAAAGGAGGAATTTGTTATCAAATTGGAATCAATTATAAAAACATTCAAAACGTCGTTTATAAGTTTAACAATTTAATATAATATAATTAATTTAGAATATGATTTTAAGTTTTTCCGTTTTGAAGTCGGTTTTTTTTTTGCAAAAATTATTTCCGCTGTAATTGGCAATAGTGGCTTAAAGGAAGAAAAGTCCACATATAAAACCAACAAAAAAATACCAACTTATACTATCACTCAAGGGATGACCCTTGCATATGCCCTTGCAATGCCTTGTGCTCGAAGTAGAAAATTAAGTTTTGGAAAGGAGGATAGAGGGAGTGTTTGTTTATGTTCGGTTTTAATCTTTGCACACTAAAATCACAGGAAATACATCAGTTTCCGGAACAGTTTGCTGATTTTATCAGAGCAATTTTTGACAATACAAAATCATCTCAATTCAATTTAACGTGAAATTGTGTTCAAAGGTTAAGCTCTTTTTCGGAAAAAATGTTAAATTGTGAAATTGAAAATAATTCAATACAGACTCTAAAGACTTCAGAGAAATTTAATGTTTGGTTCATGTGACTTAATTTCTTCAAAAATAAACTCGGAGCTCACCTTAATGATTTTTAAGTTTGAAAATGTTGATCACACTAATCCGGGTTAAATACGCATTCAATAGTACGTCGCTATGTACCACATGCCGATCTCTTCGAAAAATAAACCTCACAAGGTCTTACATTTTGACATCTCTCGATTATTTACTGTGAAGCCACTTTGAGTCACTAGTTTATGCAGAAAAACCAGCAGCAGTATTTGTATTTTTCTCGTGGCAAAAAATACTCGAAAAATAATCCACAATTAATAACCCAGAATAATTTCTTGCATGTTGTCATCACATACTAGAAATTATGTATTGTTCCTTGGAATATATATTTTTTTATTAAAGTTAATTCCTTGTAAAAAGTTTCATGAACGAAAAATAAAAACCGATTTTTTAAAAATAACAAAAAAAAAAACATAATGAAAAGAATTTTTGAAAATTATTATAGATCCGAAACTGTTGCAAGTGCATTTAAACGGAATAGAAAAAACTAAATTTCATGAAAACCAAGACAACGCCAAATTTTTTTATGTTTTAATTAAAGATGAAAACTAATTTAAGAATTTTTAATACTTACGCAAATGTTGATATTTATAGACGATTTTTCTTTTTAAGCACACGATTCAATGTCTGAAATACCTAGTCCACTAAAACACTATCTGTTATAAGTTTCTTATTGTGGAATATAATCCACAGCTCGTTGTCAGTTTCCATTAATAGAAGTGTTAATTTCTGTGTTATAATTTTATTCAATTTATTTGATTTATAGTACAAACGAAACGAATAACTTTATATGATAAAGATTTAAAAAATTTTTAAGCCACTATATTTTCGTGAACTACTTTATTCTTATATTTTTGTTAAAAAAAATCAATTATTTAATTCACATTTTTTTACATTATATGCTGTATGTTGTCGCAAATACAACCATAGTAGTTGTGAATACGATGTTAAGGTTTTTATTGTTTAACATCTGAAAACGTAAAATTTTATTTACAAAAAAAAAAAATTGATTTTTTAAATTAAAACCAAAAATAAAATTCAAGTAAAAATTTTCGCAAAATTCATAAAGAGATGGCAATATTTTTGTATCCAAATAAATTTATTTTGATTCCACGATATTTAGTACACTGATGAATAAAAGCTTTAAATCAAATCCTTTCGTGGAAACTATTACCACACTTGTACCACTTTTATAGAATCCAAAGACGTTTTATCACAAAAGATTGTGAATTTAACAAATGTTAAAACTAAAAAAAAAAAAATAATTGAAATTGTTTTCAGTAATGCAATCACAATGATATTAGCTGATGTGTTTTGTATAACAAAAGTTTTTAAAACATTCAATCAGAAGAAATGTAAAGAAGTGCTACAAGTTCGATGGGATGAAAATAATTTTTAGAAAACCTTAAAAAAGCGTGTGCTTCACTATACATCAAATGCAAGCAGAAAAATTAATAAAATACAATGTTTTGTAAAAATTAAGCTTATTAACAGAATAAAAATGTTTGAAACCTACAAATGCTACGAATCGACAACATTTATTCATGTGCAATAATATTGTAAAGGCACATCTGCGATTTGAGCTTAGAAGTATCTAAACATACTACTGGTCGCTTAAGGATTCGTCTGATTTATTTAACTGCGAAATCATTAATTGTAATGAAATGCAAAAATTAATCGAATAATCCAAATCACTCGTTGTTTGTAATTATTGTTTTGTTTTTGTTTGTTTAATTATACGTTCTGATAGAACGGACAGTGGCATGTCATTAGGTCCATTAATATTACCTTGCTCTAGAAAGTGAGACAAAGTTCATTGATATTATGTCACACTATGATTCGACACAATGTTTATCAACGTAGAGTCATAGTGTCTATGTATGTTATAAATATATTTTTTGGTATGTTCCTTAAAACCTTTGTAAGCGAAGCCGGTGTTGCTTATACCAAGAGAAGAAAATTCTTGCGCCCGACTGAAAGCCTGCTACGAAGAAAAAATTTGGTGGCCGCTTTTGTTGTTGATTAAAACATAGAGGACAAAAACTTGCGCCCGGCTGAAGGCCTCCCAAAGCATGAAAATTTGGAGGGCGAGACCATTGTGGTTTTAAGTGCGGACATTTTGACACTTTCATAAGTGACACTAAGTCCATACTGAAAACGACAATATATCCATTGGCAATATGACATTTTTTAAAGACATAATGTCAATGCCAATTTTAAAAGCCACATAATGTAAAGGGACATTCTGTTTATTCTATGTTATAGGACATACCACCGAAACGGACGAATTATATAGTAAAAAAAATTTTATAAATATATATTTTTGCCAGCGGATGAAGCTTCTGCTAAATGGCATTCATTCTATTACGAATTAATTTTAATTAGTTTATCTTGAGAATTTGTAGGGTCACTGTCTCTTCATTTTCATTTGTCGGCAAAAGTCTTGCCGTGAGCCCATAAGTGAAGTTCAACATCAATATAAGGCAGGTCGCTCTGCACTTTCCAAAGTAATAGGAAGTTTGCTTAATCCTTATCTTGTAAAATATCTGAAGCCCAAAAGCTTACTTAGTGACTGGCAGTGCGGCTTCCCTAGAAGAAGCTCTACTGGTGACATTTTTGCTTTCCTTTTTTTTTAAATAGTGTCAAAACGTTCACCATTTCAGCGAAAGTAAGGTAGTAGCTTTAGATATTTCAAAGGTGTTAGAAGAAATGTGGCATCATGGCACCATGCTTTTGCTGTCAGTGATAGCTTCTGTCAATTTATATCGAGCTTCCTTTGGGATCGCATGATAGGAGTTGTAATAGATGAGATCTCATCAAACGAGTTCAAGGTGAATTCCGCAATACCGCAAGGTTCTTTCCTTTCTCCTACTACCCTATTTCTTATTTTTATAAAATACCTTTTGCAGACGGCGGTAGCTTATGCCACTGATTTTCATTTCACGAAAGACTAAGCCTTCCGGAAGTTGGGGCTATGCGAAAGCACATTGACGATATACCAAATCGCGATCTTTTGAGACTATCTGCGATTGGTACCTTGCGAACAGGGTTCAATTAAACGCTCGTAAAACCTATTGCTGTGTGCTTTTTCACAGGCGTACGGCCTGTTATAAATATTATATATATTAAGTAATCAGGATTTCTCGATATTCTTCGCATGAACATTCGACGCGATGTTCAGTGGAAGAAACATATTTTCTGAAACGGTGTAATATATACTTCAGTTCATCTGGTCTCCAGGCCGGTGCTCAAAAAAATATTATAAAGTTTATCGACCGCGTGCAGAAGAGAGTCAAGAAGCTCCTCGGTGACAGTGGGTATCCAGCTCTATCTTATTAGAGTATCGACACAATGTGGTGTGTGCTACTAACACGGAATGTGGTTTTATATAATCAGGGAAATTGTTCCTGAAAACCGTAATTTCCTACTCGCAATGCACTCTGTTTCAAGAGCGCATCCCTTTGTGTTCGTTTGGCAAGTGAGTCATTTTTTAGCCGAACAGTTCGTATGTAGAATAAACTCCCTGCGGAAATCTTTTCTGTCGCAAAGATTCAAATTATCAAATGTTCACAAACACTACTCCCTCTTGCCGTAACATAATTTTCTAGTTCTGGCACAACGCGTTGCATAAGTCTCCTGAATGCTGGTCCCAATATGGAAAAACAGAACTATCATCCACATGACAATTGGAAATTTATACCTGAATAATAGAAACTAAAATTTTTCAATTGGTAATAATTAATTTATCCCTTATGAATCCAAACTAAAATTTCGGAACAATTTATTAAATCGATATTTTAATCGTGTCAGCACTATCTGCGTCAAAACTTTTTCCACTTACTTTTCATCATATGAAATTGGATTGAAAACGTTGTTGCATTTAAGGGTTTTTTGAATTTTTGTTCTTCTTTATATGTATTTAGATTTATTTTCGCAACATTAGCAAATATTTGCTATTTGGGAGGAAGAAATGAATACATGATTAAAGTTGAATCACAGGAATATTTAATTTGCTACAATTGACTGTTGTTACTAAAGCTATGACGATGATGAGGATTGTTGCACTTAAATAACCGACTCTAACATTACTAGGTCATTTATAATTCAGAATTATTTTTACAGCTTTAACTTTTGATTTTAATATCGCCGTTTATATTCTCATGCACTTCAGGGTGGCCTGCATACTCTTGTGACGCCTTTTGCTTCCGTATATCTATTGTTGGCACTTGTATGTTACAATATGAATTAAAATCTTTAGATTTTGCTGAAATTGTTTTTGAGTTGGACTTTAGTGCTCTTAAAACAACCAGAAGTAGAATTGTTACTTAAAATATATTCTAGAAAATATTAAGAGCTTAATAGTGTTTTAATAACCAGACTTAATACCTGATTTAGCAAGAGACGTTAAAAAGAAAATAAAAAATAAAAAATTTATTTTTCAAATGGCGAAATTAATTCCCTATGTGTAAGTTTTCTAGCCTTTTTTTTGTACAGTCTACTACAAATTGCTTTAAGTCTTTAATGTTTCTTTTAAAAGTTTTTGATGCCTTTTATCTTAATGCAAAAAATTCTTTTTTTTTCCTTTTAATGATATGTGTGAATAGAAAAATTTACATTTTCAGCTAATGAAAAACCCAACAACGGACGCTAATGGAAAGATAATTTTGAAATAAATGGGTAAAAAGAAATCGATACAAAGTTGCTGTAAAATTTAATGATTTCACACTAATGACATCTTTAATGTTTATGCGTTAAGTACTTTATTTATTAAAATTTATGTGTATATTTTCTTAGCATAAGTCAAAAAGCATAATTGAGTATTTTGTTGCTCCTGCTGCAGCTTCTGATTGTGTTTGCTGAGTAAAAGAAACAATCTTTCAATTAAATGAATAGACACGTACGTGTAGTTAGTTGTTGCTACTTGAATTAAAGCAAAAAAAAAAAAAATTCTTGTCATCCTTGGAAAAATATAGCGAGCGTCTTTTAAATAGAATATAAGAAAGGAAAATAAAGGGAAGACGAATAAAAACCACAAAATATCAGCTAATTAACGTTAATTTATTAAATCAACTAAAAAGTAAGAGATATTACTTAAACATACTTAATACAAAAACAAAAGCAGAAAAAACATAACAACTTCTATATACGAGTAGTTGAAATAAAATGCACTGATAAAAATAAATTAGAAAGTAAAAAAACATTGAAATATTTCAATTTTAAAAAAGATGACAAATCTTGGTCGCATTATTTATTTTGCTAACATTAGCAACCAATTTTTCTGCTTTTGATTCTTGAAATCCATACGACACTGACCGACCGTTTTACTTTAATTGACATATAATTTTTGCTTCAAAAAAATCTAAAATCAGATTTCTTTAGAACGGTAATTATACATTAATTATATTATATTTTATTATATTCGAAAAAGCTTGTGTCAGGATTTTTTATGTGTTGTAGAACAAAATATGAATGCAGTTTAAACTAAAAAAAAACCAGCAGTTATATGGTCACCCTTTATCATTTACACTTGTTATTGATGACATAGTAAAACAAAAAGCGTTTGTCTATATTTGTTCAAAATAATGTATATATACATCAAATTACAACCATTAGGGCACCCTTTAATTTCTTACTTTAAATATTTATACTTGTTTTTATACTTGATATAGTAATGGACATTCTGTCTAATTTTCAGGAGTCCGCCTGTATCATTTTCAATAACAGGGTCATAAAGATCAAATTACATCAGTTATAGGGATACCCTTTAATTCCTAATTTAAAGTTTGCTACTTGTTGAAGAAGACTTAGCAGTAAAGGTTCTGTGCAAATTTCAATCAACTGTCTACAACTGTTCAATAGTTTAGTCACATACATCAAATTATGTTAATTGTTTGGACACCCTTTAATTTATAATATGGGATTTTTATACTTGTTAGTATAATGATCAAAGTTATTGATATCTTGTTCAATTTTCAAGGGTTTGTCTCTGACGATGCAAAAGATAGGCGCATTTAAATAATTTCACGTCACATATAGGGACACCCATTAATCTTTAGATTTATTTTTGTATTATTTTTTGCTTTTGGGAGCTACAGTATTACTCATTTTTTTTAAATTCATAAAAGTGTATTTTACGGTTCTTAATATACTTAAAAAACGTTGTATGGGGACACCCTTTAATTTTTAAGATTATTAACTGTTTTTAAGCCAGAACCAGTCTGTAAGCATTTGATATCAAACTACAAATATTTTCAAAATCGGTTCAGAAATGATGAAGTTCTACAGGCACAAACATAAAAAAGGTAACATTCAGTCGGTTAATTAAAGCCATTTAAAGGCCATGACACACTATATCTGTACAAAAAGTGGAATAAATAAAATGTATTAAAGTGAAATGTTTAATTTCTTGATTAATCTGTTCGATTAGAAAATATTTTTTCTTATACTTCACAAAAATAGTATCTGTGCAATTAGAGTTGTATTTTATATCAAATTTTTTCTGTGTGAGTATGTGGCACCC
Organism: Cistogaster globosa; assembly: GCA_937654795.1. Taxonomy (NCBI): domain Eukaryota; kingdom Metazoa; phylum Arthropoda; class Insecta; order Diptera; family Tachinidae; genus Cistogaster; species Cistogaster globosa. Next base: position 62,036,908 of record OW569403.1, on the reverse strand, counting down.
AAATACACATTTCTTGCGATTTTTTAAGTAGTTGGTTTTATTATAAAAGAAGCATACGATTGTGAAGAAAAAAGTTATGACACAGGTTACTAAAAACGAAAAAAAAAATAATTTTCGGTAAAGTTGTTTATCCGATTCAAATAGTGCTCAGGAAGTCATTAACTTTTCCAGCGATTAGCGGCCGTTGTTATGACTTAAAGGAGAGAAATACCATTCACAACGAGAAATAAGTTGACTTCTTGCGCTGGCCAAAACAAGATCTTTTAAGGAGCACCCCCTCTGGCACAAGCATCTCTTGACATATACAGACATTTCCCTAACTGCTGTTATTGAATATGTCAAATCTTATTCAAAGATTTTGATTTACAATAGTGATTAACAAGTCTAGCAGTTCTTAGAAGTAACTGAATGTCAAAGACAGCACTTTTAGCTATCGCTTCTTACACAAGATTTTATGACTTTAATTATCTTGAATAAGTGAAAAAATTTTATTTGCGTCAATCAATCTTGTTTCAATTTTTTAATAAATTATAAAGCAGCATGCTAACGTCATCGGAATGTGGCGATTTCGGCTAAGTTTCTGCGGTGACGTTTTGCTGCGAAATTTTTTTTTGCACACGGTCAAAATTTTTAATATTAAAATCGACATTCTTTTTTGGTCTGAGTTTGTTATGTACTTTTTTTGCTTAACAAACTAATGACAAAATTTTTTTCTATAAAAATTTGGTTTTGTTAAAACTAGAGAAATTTTTTAAGATTTAAGAAAAACTACTGATCTGTTCTTCATAATTTTACAGCAACATTCAATCACAAAAATGTTTATAAATAACTCTTAGTTCCTGCATAAAAAAGTAAAAAAAAATAAACAAATATGAATGCTATATTCGGCTGTGTCGAATGTTATATACCGTTCACACTGTATGTAAATCTAGTTTAGTGAAGTAGTAGAAAGAAAAAAAAATATTGCGGTGATAGAGATTTAAAAATAAAAAAAAATTAAGTACGAAGTATAATTTTACATATAGATGTCATCGGCTCTTAATAGGTTCATAATTTTCTGAAAGATCTCTTCAAAAGCTTTAAAATGGTGCCTATATTGACAATATTGACAGTTAAACTTTTTTATGAAAACTTCAGAGGCCCCTAACTTGGTGAATATGGGCGAGCGCCAATTTTTTCACTTGATGTTTTTTTTTATTTTTTAATTTTCTATCGCTCCACATATATTTTTGTTTGATTGGAGTTACTTCATTGTTGCTAATGATATGAAAAAATTAGAGGTAGGCGTGGTGTTGAGCCCACTGCCTCAAGGCACACGGACCCTCACGTTTAAACCACAAATATTATCTCCACTTATGTTTTCATTGTATATTCTCTTATACTGTGTTAATCTCGTTTTTAATTGCTTAAGCAATTTTGTGACTTCATTTTTATTTATCTTATTGGAGATCCGATGACTTCAAATGCGTTGAAAAAACCCTACTTTTATGCTTTAAAAGTTTGATCCATAGCTTTTAGTTTACTTAATTAGATCTGTTTTTTTATTTCATAACGGCATTAATATATCTGTGGCACAAGCAATAACAGTTTAAATCGTTTTTTGGAAGTTTTCAACAGCATTTTAAATATCGACTTTAGCTGTTTGGATTTGAAGGTAAAAAATACTCAGTGTTTTAGGTACAAAGATGAAAATTGACTTGCATTGTAGAATTGAGTGTTAGAAGTTTAATATTAGCAGTAACTTAATTTGTTCTTAACTCGACTTTAGCTGTTATTGCTTGTGGACGCAGATATTACCATTACCTTTTTGATCAGTGTAGCTGTTGCAAATTTATTAAAACTTTAAATGCTACGAACATTTTTGGATGCTGAGAACAAGAATTTTTTTTTTGGCCTCTGCAATTTTCCACTGAGAAATACCCGGGCGGGAGCTTCGGTTTTATTTCTAACGTTTTTTCTTAGACTGTTCGACTGTGATCTTAAAGACTTTTAGTTGACCTTGTCAACCTGAATTTACAGCTTTCGTATATGACCAGATTGTTTATTAGTGCGATTCCCAAACCATTCGCCCCTATTGTTTAAAGTTTAGTAAAAAAATTAAAAACAATAGTAGGGTTGCAATCGTACTTGCAGTGCCCGATTAAAGCTTTTAATAGAAAAAGGTAACTAATAGACAGGTTTGACTTCAATCAAAAAAAGGCAAGGAGTATGGGTATTAAAAAAAAACATATTAGCGTCTTTTAAAGACCGGAGTGTAACATAATGTTTGATCTTATTTGATGGGAATAATCTTATTAACAACAATCGTTTTGCCTCAAGTAATCTTAAATTCACGTTTGCTAGAGTACTTAGCCAGATTAACCAGAAAGACTTTTAAATTTCTTTAGTTATGAAATTGATAACGCACAGACACTTAAATATTACCCATTAATGCCAAAAAGAGGTGATACAAAAGTCTCATCAGTGCTTCTCTATCAATGAAATCTGCATAACCGCAGCATCGGATGGTAATGACTAGCCTGCGAATTTATTTAATATATTTCTCTATTAGCAATGAAAAAAATTAGACTTGATTTATATACAAATGCTTCGATAAAAAAAAGCCCTTCTTATTTTTTTAAGTGTCTTTTTCATTACAAGCCAAATTTTTTTAGAAGACATTTACACCCACAACACAAAAGATGTCTGTTTTGTTAGTAATTACTTTGCGCAAATCTTTTGCTTTTGCTATCTTAGTTACGTAAAATTCAATATTGTTATAATTATTTTTATTATATTCTTCTAAAGTAATTTTTTATATTTTCAGCTGTGGAATGCTGAAAACCACACACAGTAAATATTAATTCAATTATTTTAGTGTAAACATTATTTAATACCTTCAACAAGGAATTCCTGCACGAGCGACCAACTTCTCACTCGATTTTAGTAAAAAAAACCATGATTCATTTGGGGGCACAAAAATAAGAGATTGAAAGTGGAATCTTTTATTTTTGTATTTAGTTGTTTAAGAATGTTTAAGAAGAAAAAGTAAATGAAGTAATTACGTTGCAAGAAAAGGAAAAATTTAAAGAACATTTAATTAGTAAGGTGTAGATTTAAGATTGAAAATGAAATATAAATTCATAAATATATAATTAAAATAACGAAAATTTTATATAGAAGCAGTAAAATATTATCAATATAGTTCAGATTTATTATTATACCCTTTACTACAAGTGGAAATTGGTATATCTAAATTTGACATTCCATTTGTAATTCTTACAATATCATTTTTGACCCCATAAAATATGCATTCTGTATTCCGTCTATCCGTCCATGTTCGTGTTGAGATCAACTTTGCCAAGGCACTAGACGAGCTAGAGAAAATTTAAATACGCCAATCGATCATACATAGTTTCAAAAATATCACCGAGACCAGTTCATGTCCTTCGAGGCAGCGGGCAACACACTAAGTCTACCTCTAACTTTCTACATCTTTTTTTCAACTTTCTATTGTATTGCTGCAGATGGTTGTATTTATTATTTTCTAATTAGTAACGAAAACCACCCAAATAAATACTAACGAAAAGTGATGAGACAAGAAATCTAAGCAAAACTTACAATTTTCAATGCTTAATGGTAGGAAGGCTTTTCTTCCGCCGATCTATGCATATGTACATGTGGTTATACATATATATACAGTAAAGCTATCATTTGACTTTGTTGTTTATATTTTCGTAAATGACAATTGTCATAGATAAGACTTGCATTAAAAAAGTTGGAAAAAATGTCATATAAAAAATATCGTGAAACTTAATATAAACAACATCAAAGTTTCAATGTTCATTAACTTCAGTGGACTGCATCTTTTAGCGCTGTTTAACGAAAGATGTCAAACTATAGCTTGTGGTCTCAGCTTAAAGTTAAAAAAATCAGCTGCTCCTACCTACTCCTTTCCAAAAAAAAAAAAAAAAAAAAAAAAAAAAAAAAAAAAAACTATAAAGTAACAAAACATGAATTTTCGATCATGCATGTTGTTGCCATAATTCTTTACTGTTTAAAATTTTTCATAATGTAATATATGCACGTAAAGAAAAAACATGGTCGAGGTAACCATAATCTAAGAGCAACATATTATGGTTAAATTATATGCTTGTTGTAAATATATATTAATTTTAAAAACAACAATAATATGGTTGTAATTGCAACATATTGATGTCTAATATGAAAATAATATTGTAAATAATAACCATAATAATGCTGAAAGAATAAACAAATTATAATATAAAAATTAATATATTATGATTAAATAGAAGCACACCATGGTCAAATAAATGCACCATAATGTAGTATAAACCTACTCTATAATGAAATTTGTATTACAATATTTAAATATTAAAATTTTTAGTTTAAATAGCATTTATTTTCTTCTGAAACACAAATACACATGTCTGGTAAAATTAGATTCTAATTATTTAACGTTTGTAGAAAAAGAATAAGATCTTCGTATTCGTATATAATATTGGACTTCGCCATCACTACCAAATTAATTCAAATCCTGTGTGCCTATAAAAAACCAAGATTACATGGAATGTACTTAGCTTTAGGAAAATTTTTTACAGTTTTTTTTTTTTGTTTTTGGTTTAGATTTTATTCGTCTTTGTATAAAAAACCAAAAAAACCTTTGCCAAATATCCTAATATGTTGCCGTTACTTCCGAAGGAAATATTTTAAATATTGAGTTGGATACTTCTAAAAAACATTCTCTTAGCAACCTGAAATTAATAATATTTAACAGTAAAACAAACTAAATATGACAATCAATAAGCGATATACTTTATATAAATGTACTTTCTTCTTATTAGGGTTATTATTAATCATATAATTGCTTTTGCTATTTGTGTTCGTTGTTTGCTTGACTACACACCGGATTTTAGGAGAGTTTGAACAACAGATATTTTTCGATATTTTATTTTTACACATTTATAATAATATGATTACTTCTGTTTTTGGCATCTCATTAACTAGGGTGTCAAACGATCAAGTTTTCATTTAAGTTTTAAAATTTCTCTCATTTTTTAACCAATACACTCACACTTTAAAAACTTGCTGAGAATTTGCTTTCAAGTTTTCGTTCAATTGATTCTTTCAAATTGCATTCAAGAAAACAGCTGATTCAAGTTTTTCCCTTCAAATGTGCATTAAAAATTCTGCTGTCAATATTTTCTTGACATCTTGCTTAAAAACTTGCTTTGAAATTGCATGCAGCCTACGTCACACATTTAAATTTTTGTGAATTTTGACAATCAGTAGTGTAAATTTCTTGAAAGAGAATTGAACAAAAGCTTGACCGCGTAGCTGCACTGTAAAACGAGTTTCTTTACTTAGAATTATAATCTAGGAAAAGAAAAAAACTCTGTATTGTCAGAGCAGGCTATTGTGCCAACTGATTGTTTCTCTACGCCAAATAAGTCATGAATATTTTTCGTTACATTTATTCCTTTGAAATTATTGGATTGGTCACTTACATCTGACGTTATTGTTATTCCACAACTATTTTCAGCACGTGCTCCATAGTATTTTTGTATTTTTTTTATATACATAAGTACATATGTTGCATACTTTTTTGAATGCTTAATGTTTTTTATTTTCAAATGTTATTTTTCTTAATATTTTTTGGTTTAAATTTTTGTTATTTAAAACTCTATTCATTTATTCACTTATTAAAAATATTATTTTTTAGCACAAAAATTCTTCAAAATATCTTAACAATTATTATATTTTTTTAACCGAAAGCATGCAAGCGAAACACAATGCTGAACTGATGAAAATGTCTTCGAAGCAAAAAAAAAAAATTATTTTTATATTCCAAACATTTTATGTTTATCATTATAATAAATAATATACTATTGTTATTATTAATATAAAATTTTTAAATAATTATAAAACTTTGGTTGTGGTAAGAATTTAAATATGGTTCAAATCAACCATGTTGCTTTTTATGCGTTATAACCATTTAATGAATAAATGTTAACAAAAACTTTTTTATCGTGAATAAATTATTGTTAAAAACAACACAAATTTTGTAGCAGCAAACATATTTTGTTACAGAAAACAAGGATTGTTTGTTGCGACCATGTAACAATCATGTTTTTTTTTCTGCGTGTGCATACTAGTCAATAGCTGAAATTCAGAAGAGATTAAAGTTGACACTGTGATAAATGTGGACGCAGTGAAGGAAGGTATGGGTATAACAAAACGATTGCAATATGGCAAGAAGGTTTTTCGAAAATCCAGCCAAAACTGCAGGCGTAATTGTCTCTATCTAAATGCCCCTATTCAGTGATATCATTTTTTTTACATTTTAATCGAATATTTGTATTAGGTATGCTGTCCGAGAAAGCTCAGGAAGCGAGAAATATAGACTATAAAACCTATAGATTAAATCATTCGCGAAGAATTGGACGTATAGCCGCTAATAAAGATGTAATGCACAATATTTTGTTGTCTTCAGACCCATTTATAAATATATTTAGCTTAAAGCTACAAATCAAAAAATTGGAGTACGATAATGATGTTAAGAAATTCTTAAAAGACTATGATTAGATTATTTATTCATATTTGTGTTATTTTTTTCTATGGGAACTGGGCGTAAAAGTGGAGGGATCAGGTATATATTTTCAGAAGTCCATTCTACATTTATAGTAATTATTTTCTGTGAAAATTGATATGATGCATTAAAATTCAAGAGAGTTATACCACTTTTTTAGCGCAAGTAGCATGGGAAGTGGGCGTAAAAGTTGTCAGATATTTTTCAACTTTCATAAAAAATCATTCTGAGTGCTTAAAAATGCTTTGTGCCAAAAAACAATGCAATAGGTCAAAATTTAATTTTCACTTTGAATGGGACGTAGAAGTGAGCGGATCACTCTGGTTTTTTCATTCTTGATTCAAACAAAAAATTTCTATATTCCAGGTTTCATTATCCTTCGACAACTTCTTCTATTTTTAGCTGCTCGTTCTATGAACCTCAACCAAAGTGCGACCGAATCTTATAGATTTTTCTAAAAGCGCAATTATTTCATATAGCGATTTTTATCAAGTTAAGAGAGTCTCTTCATTTTAGGTGTGTGGATAAAGGATAATAAATAATTGCTTGGAATTTATTATGATGGTCCGATTTTTAACACAGGAATAAGCTTTTGTTTTGTTTTCTTTCACGCAATTCTTATTGCAGAAATTTCGTGCGCCAAGTAAAGAAAAATAAAAAGTTGAACTTCTGATATAAACATCGTTATTAAAACATAAAGTAATTACAGCAATTATTGAATGTTTGAATGTTTTTTGCTGCGATCTGCCGATCTCTCTAGTCCGACCAATTTTTTAATAATTCGACTATAAAAATAGAATAAAATAATACAAAATTTGCTTTTTTAAAATTTGTTTTTTATATTAAACACTTCTTTCTCTTTTCGTATTTTGAAAAAAATTGTTTGTTGTCGAAGAACCAAAAAGAAAAAAAAAATAGAAAGACTTGCGCTATAAAAATTCTATATCAATTTGCAAGTTGTGATTAGCTGAGGTTTATTTTTCTAGAAAATACAAAGAAATGCAACGAATTAACAATAAAATTAAGACAAAAAGTCGTCTATACCATACAGTGACTAAAAAAACGTCATATTCACGCCTTCTATAAGACTATCCTCTGATTTCTCTTATTTTTTTGTGTTTATAGTGATACGTATTCTATATAAATTTCAAGAATCAAAAGTTTTAAAGATAACGTCATATATACACATACAGGGACACCCCTTTAAGATTTGAGTTTAGCTTTATATAACATTCAGTTTTTGGGATCTATAGCAATTTGTGAAAATTTAAAACTCCTTCCACTTACCAATTAAAAAAATTCAATAAAACCACGTTTGTTTATGAGGACACCCCTTATTTATAAAATTGATAAAAATATTTTCTAAATGGGAGGAACTTTTAAATAAATAGCATTTTTTGGTTCTGAAGTGAGGTACAAAAGCACAGACGAATTGATTACATTTTACTTTTTTTAAGTAGAATAAAAAATAATTAAATAATAGAGTTTAAGTTCTTAACTTTTACTAACCGAGAATTTTTATTGTCAAAGAAAAAGCACACATATTCGACTCCTAACAAACCGTATTCTTGACAGAATTCGCCTTAGTCATCTAAAGCTTAAAATTATACCCTTGAGCATATATATCTCAGTTTCAATTTACCCAACTTTAAATGTTAAACACTTATAAAAACGTCTAGTTATTTTATTAAATTCATAAATATTTGCCAGAAATTAAATTAATTGCATCAACAATTATACACTTTAATACATTCAAAATTTTAATACAAATTTCAATAAATCTCAGCAAAATGATAATCAGAACAGAAAAGAAGAATAATAGGTAAAAATTCAAACAAATATAAAGCTACTAATATTGTATGTCTGAATGTTTTAAAATTATGAGTAGAACAAACGATGTGGAATCAAATAGTAATTCATATGTAAAATGAACAAAATTGATTTGTTACAAACATTAATACACCACATAGAAAGTAGAAACAAACCGACAGGCATAAGAATAAACTATATAAATAGTTTATATATCCCTTGTAAAATCTCAACTACATCAACATTGTATGAAATTAGAAAATTTCAGACAGGACACATCCGAACGAAGTCAAGCAACAATTGCATAGAACGCACAAGCACACACATAGACACATGCTGGTAAATTGATTACCAATTTGTGATTGTAGTTGTTGAATATAAATATGTAAACTAAAACATAAAGTACTATTGTCTGTTACAACAACTACAAAAGCAATAAGCTCTGAACGTTATATAACATTGAAAGTTCTATCTCCTTAAATAAGAAAAAATAAATAAAACATTGTAAGTAACTGGTCATTTATCTGACCAACAAATTTTAGACGAATAGAACGCACTGCAATATTTAAAATAACAGAAGAGGACAAAACTTATAGCACGATTTAGGGCAACATAAAACGAATCAGCTTGAGAGGATAACGTAAAGTTTAGCCAAATAATTTCAAATCTTGGCAGATTTCACGAAAAGAATTTTATGTTAATGATCAACCAATATTAAGATTGCTATTTTCAGGGATTCTGTGTGAGTCACCTCGTAAATATTTAAAACAAATTCTTGAAACGACTTTTATTTGTAATTAGTAGTGCGATTAACTGGCGAATCGACCACAAAGAGATAAATTCTAGCTTAGAGGAAATGTTGTGCACATGAAATAATGGTCGATACTCGAGTGAGTCAATAGAACTGGATGACCGATGAGCTTCTACCCGCTCTCCAATATTTACTCGATCAAGTAGTCTTTGAAGCAGCTTTGAAAGTTGCAAAATATGTTTGTTGTCAAGAACATCATATCACTTACAATTACACATTCAACTGAATATCTGTAGGAGAGCAAATAACACTAGATTTTCCTAGAGTTGAGTGAGTTTTCTCAAAATTTTGCAAGATGACAAATGACGACCTAAGTGGTGCAGATGAAGCAAGAGATGATGACAAAATGTGATTAAGAAAATTTTGTTTTACAAATCTCACCTCTCGCTAGCATCCATTTCTTTAAAATAATAAACTTTCAAAATATTCTAAGGTAAAAAATAGCAGCTTCGTGGGTTCAATCGCAATATTTCGTAAAATGAATGACAAACACTTTAGGCAACTGTATGAATCGAAATTGATTTTGCTTGAGATCTTCAATACTATTAATTGCGTAGACACGGGACAACAAAACTATGATAGAGGCTAACACAATGGAAAATTATCATGTCAAGTAACACATGCGATGAAAAAATAAATTTGACTAAAAATGGCTACCATCCATTACAAAGATAAATAAGGTCTCCAAATTAAGATACAAAGTTTGGTTCCTGTTTACCGTAAGCAGTTATCAAATAAATTGTTAGAATTATAAAGAAAAAATTTTTCGCTTTTAAAACCAACATAAAGAGTGGTTAAGAAATTTTTTCAGTTCCTAAATAAATATATCTTATATCGATTTTCCATATTCTTATTTCAAACATTTTTGCGAGCAGTAAAATGCGATGTTGTAACAATATCACTCACAATGTAAAAATTTCAGTTTTTTAAGCTTTTCTTAAATAAAAATTTTTTTTTATAATAATGAGAATATTTTCTTTTAAAAGACTTTTTATGCAATATTTTTCTTTATATCACAAAAAACAATAAAACTATATTTAGTGCCGGATGTCATTATGTGATAACGTCGTATTTTTTACGACCCAGAGGCCGCATAAGAACCATTCGTGGCGTCACCTTTCATTGCAGTAGCAATAAAACACTGAATAATCATGTTAGATGTTCTAATCAGTCAACAAAATTAAATAAGCCAATGTCTCTGGTAGCTTCTTTGTCCCCTCTGCACGTGATTCAGTAGCTCCAAAATTCTAACCAGTGCCGAATACTGCAGAGGGCTTGTATTCGATTTTGTATATAATAAATATAAATAGTTATAATAAGACAGGATAAAGTATTTTTTATAACATTCCAGAAAATAAAGCAACGCGCTTGAGTTGAACATCACTGTAGATCTTAAGATTTTAAAAAGGTTCTTCCTCTGAAGTATTTATATGACAGATTATAACAAATGAGCCCGAAATTTCACCAGCATGCTGTTATAAGTATACAACACAAGTCTTGCGAGTATTACAATCAAATTAATTCAATCCATACAGTGATTACTCGAGATTCTGACAACGTTTTGCCTCATAAACAGGTTTGCTTGCCGGTGAATGATAATTGCTGCTGTCGTAAACAAAAGAAGAGATAAAATAGGAATAATTAAGTAAAATAAGATACTATCTTATACAATACGATCTTAGGTTCTACTACACTTTTTCTGCGGCTAATTGAAATATTATTTAAAGCAGACCATCTTTTTACTGCAAATTTATATTTCTATCGACATGTGTCGTACAATTTGTTTAGAAATTTCAAAAACTTTTCATTTTTTCAAAATATTTATAATTTTCAAGTTTTGTTCCCGACTGTTTATTTAAAACACTGTCTTGCACCGTACATAAACACAAACATTTAAATTCGCTTTTATTTGGACAAATGTTCATAGATATTGGCTTAAAATGATTAATGTTATTGAAATCCTGCTTGTACAACTAAATGATTTACAACTCCGACTCCTAATCAAATGTTTAAGTATTAACAACATCAATCGCTGTTGTATTTGTTATAGCAAACACAAAGAGAAAAAAATATAAACAATTGAAACATGGAATATATAACAAACAATATTACAGCAGCATCAATAATGTTGAATTTGGAAAATTTCAAATTGCAGCTTAACTGCGTACGTATGCGTGTACACCAACTCAAACACTTGTGCAATCTTTGTCACAGTAAGTTGCATACATATACAGATATTAATATTCAACTGTAAAATTTCTTTACATAGCTCTCTCTCTCTCTCTATCCCTGGCCAATGCAACATTTAGTATATATTTTGTTGTGTGTGTATGTGTGTAAAGTGAACGTGTGTACATTTTAATGTAAAATTATGCATATGCACTTAAATACAGTTTAGTCCAGTCTTTTGGCATTTTATAGTTTGATTTGATATGAAAATTTTGAAAATTTTATTTAGTTTGGTAAGAGAATGTCTTTGATTGTTAACAAATTGAAATAAAATGGATTCAATTTTACTCAATGAGTAGATGAATGATGGTTGGATATACACATTTATACATATGTATGTACATGAGTTGAAGTATTAGAGTTATGGTTACTGTAGTTAAACGAATTATATTTAATGATATTTTGGAAAACGTAATGCAAAATATGATTTCAATTAAAGCCATTGGACAATTTTGATTTGATAATATTTTTGTCAATGAGAATGCAAGGTGGGTGACTTAAAACACTTTGTTTTTTTATAAATCAATTTAAAGTTTAGTGAGTGATACACCAGTTTTTAATATTTCTGATCGCAAATATTTTATGGTTTCGAAAGGAAAAATTGTAAAAAGCAAACGTATTTGTAGTAACAAATTAGGAAAGATTAAACAAATAAATATATCTAAATGAATATTACGTAAGCTATGAGGAAAATAATATGAAATTAATTTAGAAAGAAATGAAAAAAAAAATACTTTACGTTAATTTAATTTTTATGAAACTGGGAGATGAAATATGTATAAAAATGAATTAAAATTTATTTTTGGCTTCAGTTCATTTTTAATTTTTTAAAAACTTTTTTAGAAAGAAAAATTCTTTTACAAATGTATGCGGACGTTTTTAAAAGAAAAAAAAAAACAAACATCAACAGAATGTAATGTTGCATTTTCTAAACTGCTACGTCCTTTATCAGCATTCTACGTATCTACCTTAAGTTGTGCATATTGTTAACATCATCTTTTAAGCTAACAAATTTTGCTAATAATAATACGAGGAGTTTTGATATCAATTAAAAAAAAAACAATAAAACAAAGTATTTCTTCACTGTTGTCTTTGTATCTTTCTTGTTCATTTGTTTTTGCTTTGTACCAAACATCGGTTAATCAAGAATGCAATTTTTTGTTTACTTGCAACATATTTCCTTCTAAAAAGTTTTTAGAAATAAAAAAATTAAATACTTTATGTACAAAATATTTTCTACTAAAGAAGTGCTAAAAGACTCTAAGTGTTTTTTATGCCTAAACTTCTTTGGAACAAATATCAAAGAATATTATTAGGACAAGACTAAACGCGATTATTTGTGTTAATTGCAAGAATAGTATTTTCCACTTTGCATAATTTTTCGTACGTAAACAATTGCATATAAATTTATATGAAGAAAAGTGTAAAACATGTAGAAAATACAGTGAACTGAGAAGAAAAAGCGAGGTGTTAACTTTTAGCTTAGCTTTTATCTGTCACTTTATTTATTCTTAGTTCTTGAATATCCGATTATTTTGAATTGTTTACACGATGTTTTACACAATAGTCCCTCTTTTAGCTATCTCAATCAAGATGGGCACATATTATTGTTACGTTACCACATTTCTCGAAAATTAATGCTGTAATGTTTTAAGGTTTGCCAAACGATTTCTTGCTTTTACTACCCTGATACCTTTACCTATTGGCGCCTTTGCCAATTTAACTAACGCGGTGTCACAAAAATTTTTTTCTTCTTCAATTTAAAAGAATTCGAGAGATTTGAAAAACTCTTTTTTTATTCGCATTTTAAATGAAATAAGTAGAAAACAACTATTTTCTCTTTATACAAAAAGCTCGACTTGAATCATAGCCTTCAGTATTATTTAAGATGCCACTAATATTGTTAAGTAACTCTTTTATTAATATTATGTCAGAAAGCCTTGACCAGAAATTATCTTGCAATTTAAAAATATTTCGTTAGAGTTTCATATTTGCTATTGCTGTATTTTCGCCTTCAGCTCCATTAAGCGTAAACGATTTTTGCAACTTTATATTAAAACTTTTAAGTTAATTGGAATTACGTCATTATCTATGTAGGTCGTTTATATTTAAATATTATTATTATTTGTCTTATTTTTTATACATTTTTATTATTTTGCTTTTTAAAGAAATACATAATAACATTATTACAGGGTTTGCAATTTTTTATATATAGATTTTTGTAGAAACGAAATTACCATTAGTTACGCTACGTGCCATTTTTAATTACACGATGATCTTTTAATTTTACCACTACATGTTTACATTTAATCATAATTTTACAACTTTTAATTATATTATGTTGAGGTTTAAAACATATTTTGTTTTGCTGGACAACAATATAGTTCTAATTCCAAAAATATTATTAGCTAGTGGTGCACGCGGAATCGTTAGCTTCCCAGATTTAGAAAAGTGTTTTTTTAACATTTATTGTAGAGTTCTTTAAACAGTGTTAAAAGTTTTTCATCCACAACAATTAAATGTGCTGACAACTGTATTATTATAGCAGTACGAAATGACTTATTTTTATTCTATATTTGAACTATGATTCTAATGGAACTCCTTACAATATTTTATTTAAATTCATACAGCAGTTTTACGTCATGCGAACACAAACACACGGACAGACATTCCACATCAAGTACTAACTACAACAACAACAAAAAATGTTTTACTATATATAATTTTAACCAACTTTGGTCGACCCTTTTTATTTTTATGTAGAAGTAAATAATTTTTTTGCATTACTTTTCGATATTTCATCAGTTTCATTCATATTCAGTGTAAAACCATGTAATACAATCATAATATAATACTTCTAGATCACAGCTACTTCGATTTTTTTTCTTGCATAAAATATTTCTCCATATTTTTCTTCTCCAATATATAATTTATAGGACCTATGTCTATTTCTTTTTTGCAACACAGCAGACTTCACCTTAAACACTGGCTTTTAATATGCGATTAAATACATTTTATATTACAGCTTTTCGCATTGCCATAAGTATTGCGTTTCACTATGTTGTTGTTATTAAAAATATCCTATGAATCTTAAAATTTTATTGGGTAAAGTATAAGAGAATTTAATAATAACTATAACATTCGTTATAAACCGAGAGTTATCAGAACGCATAAAAGCTGTAGCAAAGTTGTCAGTTATGGTGACTTCTCGCCAAACGGGACGATAAAAAATCCTTTTTGGCATTACCAATTTTAAATGGCGAGAGGCGAGATATGTGGCGGTATTTAAAATACTTGGCGAAATTTTTAGCTAAATTTTATTTTGATTTTCTCTACGATATTATAGTATGTAAGCAAAGATGGAAAACCTGCCAGCTTTATATGTTTAACGTTGACTATAGATGCTTGTATATACAAATATATAAATATTTTTGAATTAAATGACAAACAGTAAAGGCGTTTAAAGAAAAAGCAAGTGAGATACAAAATCTAAATTGTTAAAATTACATTAGAAATGGCATCGAAAACAAAAATAATTAATAAAAAAGAAAAAATCAATGAATTGGTACAAACTTTAAAAAGGAAAATCATTTATAAAATTTCTTCTTTCAATATCAACATCAAGAAAAATTTGAAACGGAACTTAGCAAGCTTATTTTAAATGTAACTAATAAGTTGAATTACAAAAACGTTGTTTCTTTATTTGAAAAAGTTGCTGAAAATGCTTGATTGACTTCCAGAAAACATGTCTTTTTTTGCAGTTTATTGCTAATTTTTATTTTTAAAATGCTGGCACTTTGTGGGGAAAACTTCTCCTCATAAGTTGGAGTCCTGGCCTTAAGTTTTCGATTACCAGGATGCCGATGGATTTACCATTTTAAGAAGTTTTCGATGGCCGTACGTAATATGTTGATTGTACCGACAAGTAATGCTTGTATCGAAAGAACTCTTTCTGTATTAAGTTCTTTGAAAATTAAGTTAAAAAATAAAATGCAATATGAATTTCTTATTTCTTTGCCATTAGAATTATCGTACATGAATTCAAGTTACAAATGTTGTAAGGAATGAATAATACAAACAAAATGTGCCGCAGTAAGGACACAAAAGACAATATTAACATTTAACTAAACATGTATGAAAGTTTTGACTCAATAATTAATATGAGTTGTTTAATAAATTTTTAAAATTTATTAAAATATTTTAATATACCACTATAATTAACTTAAATCATTGTTTGACCTCACTGTTTTAAATTTAGCTTTTAATTTTTTTTTTATTTTTTTTTGTGTTCTTATTTTTATGTTTTTAATGAAAATTTTTTTAGCTATAAGCAATGCCGCTATTAGACAAGCCATTTAGCGAGAAAGCTCGAAAAAAACTGGCAACACTGGCTGTAGGTGATGTATGGACTTTTTTCTATCAAAAAATGGCAATATCTTCTCATAGATTTTTCACTTAAATTAATGGATTAAATAGATGACAAAGAATACTAAAGATAAAAATTGCCATCCAAAAAATATTACCTTTTTTGTTAATAGTTTTTATTCTTAATAATATAAAAAAAGAATATGAAATTCAGCAGGACTTAAAAGCGTTTGTTTGCCATTTGAAATTTTATTAGAATTTAATCTTTTTGTTTCTTTTGCGACTAAAAATTTAATTTTTGTCTTTAATTTTAAAATAAAGCAACTACGGAGCTTACAACTGAAAATCTTACAACAAAACAGTAATGATAACGTTAGTGTTGATCAAAATATTACATGTGCTGTAAAAAACGAGACACAAACACTAAAACACTTAATCATAATGCTGTAAACGCATACTATTACAAATGTTTTGAAGGTTTTTAAGTTTAGAAGCAAGTTCTTCTTATACAAAAAATTTTAGCTTCTGGGATAAAAATTTTACTCATACTGTCAGCATGATGTAATTAAGAGACCATTGTTTATATTGCTGACAAAAGTGAAAGATGGTATGACAGATAACATGACTGTTGACACTTTTAAAGTATTAAATATGTGTGTATGGAAGAAATAAAAGTGAAGTGAAATGAAATGAATGAAAATTTATCACACAAAGTGTCTGGCTAAAAAAAAAAAAAAAATACACGCAAAAGGATTTGAAAAAAAATAAGTATCGACTCTAAAGACGTGCTCAAAGAAAAAACCCACATACTCATACATATATATTTTAAAAAATATTGCACTTGAAATTTAAAAAGGATTTTTTTTTTGTTTTCACTTAAAATGGTAGTAAGTAGGTGTTGGCAAAAGATCCAAATTAAATATAGTATTAGACAACAAAGAGTTTTTTCTTTTATCATCAGCAAGTAAATTTAAGAAAAGTGTATTTATATCCTTTTAATAAAGTACTCATGTGAAAAGTTAAGGGAGGCAGGGGTGTGAGTGCGTGTTTTTAATGAAAGTGTTGAATTTCGTCTTATAAGCCTTTTTATCTTATTACCAAAAATAGACGCTATAGAGGCTGATGATGATGCTGACACTTAATTGTTGCTATTATTCTTACCTCAAGAATTGTGTGCGACACAAATGAATTTTCGAACATGTTCTCTCCACCTCTAGAACGTATTTTTCCCTAAAAATTGTCAAAAACCTTAATAAGTAGTCTTCTAAATTGGCAGGCACTAATTTGAAGAAAATAAGGTGGGGACTTTCAAAATATCAACAATGTCAACCAAAAACGCTGAAAAGCATAAAAAGAAAATCAGTTGAAAATGTTATTTTAAGTGTGTGGCAGTATTTCAACAAATTAAGTGTCTGCTTGTTTGTTTGTTTGTTTGTTTGTTTGTCTTTATTTATTTATTTATGGAGTGTAGCATGCAGGTTATTTTTGAATCTATTTAAGTATGTTTTCCTTGTTTGTGGTTGTATCACTTTATTTTTGTGGAAGGATTACCTGAAATAACTACAACAAATATTAGAGCAATTATAAACACTCACACACACACCAATAACTGAACGCTTTGTAGGCCAACATACAGTCTGTCATCAGCATCTTTTAACATGATTCAGGCTGAACATAAATTATTAATTAATTAATATTTTAAAGTCTTATTTATATTTTCTTTATTTTAGCTTCAAACTAACACTCTTTTTCTCTCGAACGATCCTTTCAAAATAAAAAGTGTCAAAGTATAACTGAAATTTATATTTTTCTTAAATACTTTTTTTTATCTTCTAGTCTGATAGATTTATTCAAAAATATTTTAAGGGATTAATGGGATCAAGAAAAATCGGTAAGCTAAAATCGGAGATTGGCTGTTTATGCGAAGTAGCTGAGTCCAGGAAATTCCATTATATTTTATATTTTGATTACTACAACTATAATAGCACAATATGTTGTGGTACGATCACTATAGCCATAATATGATGAAGCAATGTATAAATGAATTAAAAATAACTTTTTCGACTTTAGGTTCATTTATTAATTGAATCTTTAAAAATTTTCAAAATGAAAAATTAATAATAATAACAAAAATAAGACGCTAGCAGAATGAAAAGCAGTATTTTCTGGACCGCCATATCCTTCATCAGCATTCTTTGCATCTATCTACCTTAGGTTGTGTACATTGTAAACATCATATATTTAACCAACTAATCAATATTAATTTGGTTGTACAAAGTTCACACACAAACTAAAGCATATCTTTTTTTTGTTCTCGTTGTAATTCATCTTGTACATTTGTTTTTGCCTTTGTACCAAACCATCAGTTTTTTCACATATTCAAATTATATTTTTAATCATTCAAACTTGTGTTTTTCACAACTTTATAAATGCTGTTCTAGTATCATATTAACCAAGGCGTATTGAACAGGTGACTGCATCAGATCTTGCGGTCAACATATGTTTTATCTTTTAGGTGAATTTCGTTTTTGTAAAATCTTGTTAAGCTGTCAAAAACATCTGGCAATATTGTGTATGTATTTGTGAAAAATAAGATAGCCACAAAAAATATATTGAAATACATACATATATTGCTAGATGTTTTTGATAGCACAATAAGATTTTACAAAAACAAAATACGCGTAAAATCTTCTGCATTCACCGGACGTCAATACGCCGTGATACTAACTATTGATCAGTTCAGTATGAATGTAAGATTCGGTGTACCTTGCGTATTTCTATTCCAATTTTGTGTTTTTGTAAATTTTTCCCAAATCAGGATTTGAACTGTGGATATTATAAATGAATTAAAAAGTACTTTTTTGGCTTTAGGTTCATTTATTAGATAATTTCTTGAATGCTTAGAAAGAAATTTATAATATTAACGGTTTAAATCTTGATCGGAAAACAATTTACAAAAAAAAACAATGTATTGCTATCAAAAATAAAAAAAATTTCGTTATAACAATACTATAAACACGTTTAAATGTAATTTGTTTAAGTTTTTTTATAAATTAGTTAACTATTTTTTTTTAATAAAAAAATTTGCAACAAATCCTTTTAATAAATAAAAAGTATAAAAAAATTAAAAGGCAATCAGAATTTTCTTAGCGCATTACAATCATACTCCATTTTCACGTTTTTTGTAGTTACTCGCTAGATTCCTTTTATTAAAAATAATCGCTAGCAACTATTTTCTTTGGATTCACTTTATTTATTTAGCTCTATTTGATTATGTAATCGACACTGATAAAAACTCACTTTTTGCTACTATCAAAATTCTCTGTTCTTTGTTGAGCTTAATCATATCATCTAAAACTGTCATTTCTTTTAATTGGCGTTAAAAAAGTTCTAGATTGTCCGACTATGAAAAATCTGGCAACTGCAAGCTAAACATGCATTTTTCTTCGAGAGAGTCAATGAGACAAACAAAAGAATGCTACAAAAACAACTAATAGAAACTCATCGTTTTGCTTTTTGAATACAGGTCAGTAACTAAAAAATATTACTAATTGTTGCTAATTGTTACTAGAACGTGTTCACGTAGTCGAAATACTTGCAAGGAGGGAGTAAAAAAAGAGCGTAAAAATCTTAGAGGGGAAAAATTTGTTGCAAGTTCTGGCTAGTACAATATTTACTTACAAGATTAGTCAAACAGCTGTTATTTACTTTTGCTAAGAAAATAATTTTCTTAAACAATTGTTAATAAAAGAAATTCTTGTAAAATTAAACAAAATAAAAGTATTAAGGAATTGTAAGAAAACAAAAATGATATTATATTGTTATTTATCATTAATTAAGTTATGAAAGTATACAGCAAAGAAGTTTTAACCAACAAAAATTTAGCTTGGAATCTTCTAGCTTTGTTAGTATTTTTATTGTTTAAAAAATAAAAAGTAATCAATGCATTTTGTAGTTTTAAAAAATAAGTATTTCATAAGAATATCATGAAATTATTTTATTTGAAGGAATCAAGCACGATTAAAGTATACTATTTTTTCTACTACCATAAATAACTATTTTTATTTCAAGCATTTTTACATAAACCGATTGCTAAAGAAGAGCTCACAAAACCGAAGCATTTTGTTAAGAGTACAAATACAACCTTACGGTTGCGAAGTCGGTTTCCGCATCTTAGTAAAAAAATAAATAAAATGAGCTGCGGCGACGAATGCGTATTTTATTGACATTTCATGTTATTTGTTTGATAATTTCTTGTTTGTTTTTATTGAAAAACAGTGTAAAAATTTTATTTTATAACAATAATTTTCTTACTGAAAAAAATATCTTTTTTATTTATTTTTAAATGACTTTTTACGTTTCTTCTTTCCTAGTTGCACACTAAAAATATTAACACATACAATTTTTTATACAAAAAAATAAATCAAATTGTTGCAACATGCTGAAAGAAAAAAAAATTAATAATTGAGAGCTTGAAAAAAAACGCAATGAAATTAAAATAACTTTTAATTTCTTGCGGATTCGTTGAGTGTCCGCAACTGTGAAATTGTATTTATACTCTAAGTCCTAGGAAAAATATTTTTTAAAGCATTTTCTGTTTTCTTTTTATCATTATTCGATTCATAATAATATATTATAGTTTGTTTTATTGCTTTTATAAAATTATAAAGCTTTGTTTCAGGTTCGCATTTTTTAGCTAAAACCAACCATGTTGCATTGCTTGTGCATAGTAACAAAAAAATTAAAATCGTGACTGAAATCTTGTTTAAAATAATCACAATTTGTTTGCCGCAAATGCACATTGTTACAGATAACATAATATAGCTAGTATAACAATTTTGTAACCATATTTTTTCCTTGTGTGTAATATTGGAAGAAGACGTGAAATGAAACTAGTTTGACTGTTAAAACTTTATCACTCAGTTCTAGTTGTCTTAGAAGTTGACTTTTTATCGATTGTTTTATTATAAAAACATTTTTATTTAATATTGTGTTTTATAAAGAAACATTTTAATTTAGATAGCAATTTAATTTTTTTTTTTTTTTTGTACGGAAAATATTTTTAATTTATAACTTTAGTATTAATTTTAATAAAAATTTATTTCAATAATATTTTAAATGTGTTTATTTTTGATTTTTTTGCTGTCATTTAATTTTTTCTACATACTGTAATCTTGTATAGATTTAATTACTTCCAGCACATACATTTTTTTAAGCCCAAAGTACAAGCACACACATACATGTCATTCAATTTCCTTTAGATTCATTTACACTAAAATTAGTTTCATTACCATATACAATTACAACATTATTATAAAACCTAAACAAATGTAAATATGTACGCTATCAACTACACAACAAACTATTGCACATTTAACATTACAAATTTCTCATTATATGTGTGTGTGTTTGTGTGGGTGTGTAGAGTTTCAATGCGTAACTGTTTTTCAAAATGCGTTAATGAAATGTAAACTAACTGTAGTGTTAGGTTGAGTTAAACGTTTTATATTTTAAAATCCCTGAATGTTTAAATGGGTTTGAGCCAATGTGAATGTGTTAACTTGTCATAAATACTCGTACTATCGCACTTGTTGCTTCTTCATTAAATAACAAAAGTCCTTCTTAGTGTGCGTTTTATAAATATTGTATTTGTAGTTGGTTTTAAAGTGATTATGTGAAACCACAGGTGGATTAAATTAAAATGTCTATAAAATTTAATATTCAATGTATGTCGTCACTTGGAATATTACATTTAATTATTTAATTGTTTTCAACTAAACACTTAACTTTTTGGTTAAATGTTTGAGTATGTGACGTTGTGCATTATTAATTTGGCATTTAAATAGTCTTAAACATTTATAATTGAAAATTCATTTAGGGTTAAATTTTAAAAACTAATAATGTAAGCTGAAAAGTTATTTTATTTTAATAAGAAATAATTAAAGATTTTGTTATTAATTTTAACATGCTTTTTGTTTTTAATTTTTCTTTTTTTATTAGCAAGTTTTAGGTTTGCTTTGGATTTTGTGCGTTGGAATAAACTTATGCTTAAACTTTTAAATTTATTTTGTTAAAAAAATTATTTTGATTATGTGCATGTGGAAGTGGAAGTAAAGTTCTTTTTTTCTTTCGATCTTGCACATATTTATCAGGTATTCTACGTGGGTTAACAATAAGTATATGTTCTTGCATGCATGGAATAGTTAGTGATTTCCGGGCCAGTGGAGAATTTACGTAAGCAACAAACCGAAGAAAGAGCAGCTTTTCACATTTTTGTGATTATTTGCTTAACGTGATATTTCTAAGTAAAACATCTGATGTGCTACTTTAATTAAGCTTTTTCTTAAATATTACTTTTAAGACATTATTTTATAATAAAAGAGGGAAATTTTGGTACAAATATAAGCCAAAGGTGTTTTTTTTTTAATTTTTTCATTCTATGCCATAGTGTTAGTGCTATTTGAAAAGGCACATTTCTATAGAAACAGAAAAAAATATATTTATGAATCTTAGCTGCTCCTGAGTATGGATTGTTTTATTTCAAAACTGAAACTTGAATACTCCCTCCTCTGCGATATTGATTGCAAAATATTCTCATTTTGTCCATTGTAGAGCAATGCGACTGAACTTTCATATTATTATAGCCACTGTTGGCTTATTTTTTTAAATAGACATAGAATGCTCTACCTGTTACAAAAATATCTGATTATGTTTAACACTTTTTTTAATTGGAAAGACTGTAAATGACCGTTTTTCCCCTTCTCTCTCTTATCAAGGCCTTAGCTCTACAAACAAATATTGATAAGCACCTATTAAAATCATTTAATCGAGACTTTATTAAAATTGATTCAGGCGCATAACAAATTCCTCTTCTCTTTATTCTCCCCGTCCCTCTTTCACCATGAGGACAAATAACTTCCCGTGTTTGAAATACCACTAAAATCGATTTAGTCGCTTAGCCATGATTGATGCAAACACAAATTAGTAAACAAACTAACTTAAAAGGGATTTATAATATACAAACAAGGCCTACAACTTCGTCCGCGTATCATTTCTAATTTTCTTAAAATTAAAATTTAGAAAAATTTGTTTTTTAAATTTGTTGCAGAGTTCTGCAAGCAGTGTTGAAAATTTTCCATCATCAAAAATAAAATATTCTAGCAACTGTTTTAGTCACTTTATACCAGTGCTTTCACATTTGTATCTCTAGTTCTCTAAGGGACTAGACACAGTTAATTTTAGCGACCCTTGATGTTACTGAACTACTTCAGTTGTATACAACATTACGTAACAGAACTTCTGTTAGGCAGAGAGCAGAGACAAAATAATTTTCATCTATTCTAATAAAAGTGAAAGTAATTTACTAAGAAATAAGGATCTTATAGTATTTTGCACAGAAAAAAAAACAAATAAATAAATAAATACATAAAAACAGGGTTCTCAAAAAAATTCTTAAACATTTTACTCATAAATACATATGTTTCCTCAAACTAAAAAACATCTTACAAAAATACAATTTTAATTTCGCTAAAAGGGAAGAGAAGGAACATATTGAAATCAAGTTATTTCAATTATAAATACAGTTTTATATAGAGAATGAAAGAGTAAAAACATTCAGTTGTGAAAACATTAAATGTGGTTAGTTATCAAACAGACAGTACACACCTACAAAACCTGAAGTGATGTAGATAATATTTTATGTAAAAATTACATAAATTCTCAGGTGTGCGCAATACATCAACTCTAATATTAATCATAGTTAAAAGAAAAACATAAAATAAAATTATGACGAATAAGAGAGTTAAACACCTCCCATTTTAAGGTGCACACAACTACAGCAGAAATATGTGGAGATAAAGGTGAGAATTGATACAAAATAAAGCGACTGCAATAAACACCTGATATTGAAAAAAAAAATCAACTTTCAGAAAAACAACCGCTTTTAATAACAATAAACACTTCCAGTTGTCCTCACGAATGTTGGAATAACATTGAAAAAAATGTGATTTACTATGTAAAACCCTTTTATTTGTAGGTGCTATCAGCAGTTGGATAAAAGTATTGTATATCCGTTAAAAAAAGAAAGGAGCATGCGCTTATGTTAACTTAGGATAATTATGTAATACACTTTTATCCGCTATGTTAACTTAACATGTAAGTACTCTGTTAACAGAAAGTTTAACATTGTAATTTTAAAGTCGAAAGATTTTAGTCAATCAATTGGTTTTTTTAAATGTACGAGTTCGTAATATTTTAAAATAAGTTTTATATTTGTTTACAATAATCATAAACATTAATATAAATGTGTTAGCAATAAAATAGAGAAATAAAATTTTAATACGGAAATTAACAAAACTTTTTCATGAAATTTATTATTTTTATTAAAATCGAATAAAAAATGCTCTTCCTGGGGGAAGTAATAACCTTAATTTTTAATTCATATTGTTGCAATAAAATTTCAATCAAATACATTTTAACATAAAATTCCTTCAAAATGACTTCCTTTAATCATGAAAAATTTTTAGCTTTATTTTTCGAAGCATTAAAAATAAATGAAAGCAATAATTTTTGTAAAAAAAATTTTATTTATTATTGTAATACTTATAAAAATAATTTTAATGAAAAACCAATCCAAAAACAAATTTTTTTTTTTAAATTTTTTATTATTTTTTTCCTTTTGTTAACTGATTTCAAAAAAGTAGAAATATATTTCTCTTGAATTTTTGACCGTCGAACTTAGTAACCTTCAAGGCGGTTTAAAAAAATTAATTAAAACAAGTAAGAGTGCTATATTTGGCTATGCTGAATCTTATATACCTTGCACCATCTATGTGAATTTAGTGAATCTAGTTTAGTGACGCAGCTCCAATCAAAAAACAAATATTGAGGCAACAGAGAATTAAAAAATAAGAAAAAAAAATTAAGTAAGATATATATTTTTTTGATAAAAATGCCATCGGCTTTTAATGGGTTAAACGTATTTAACATATATTAGTATTTTCTGAAAGATCTTAAAGCTTTGAAATGGTACGTATATAAATATCTTTACAAATATAATGCACAATCGTACATTTCTAAGAAAATTTCAGAGGCTCGTAATTCAAAAAACATGGCCGAGCATCAATTTTTTCCCTTGATGGTTTTTTCTTATTTCTTTTAGTTCTCTATCGCCCCACATATTTGTTTCATTGTTTTAAGTGATGTGAGAAAATTAGAGGTAGGCGTGGTGTTTTGCCCGATGTGACCGATCTTGCAAAAGCACTTCTTTCGACGTTATGTCTGATCGATTGGAGTATTTAAAATTTTTCTAGCTGATCCAGTGCCGGACGAAAAGACGGACATCGCTCAATCGACTTTGCTATGAATAAGAAGTCAGAATACATTTGATGGCGTCGGAAATGGATACTGTAAAAATTACAAACGAAGTGACTTTTTACCTCAATTAAATAAAATTAAGAATATGCGTTTTTATTAAAGAAATTATTTGTAAAAAGATTTGTTTAAAAAACAAAATTCAAACAAACAAGAAATAGAATAATACTGTTTATAAGAACAGAAACTTATGGAATGTAGGTTATCGAATTGATGTAATAAATTTATTGTAACACGTGTAACTTGAAAAGTAATTGGCGTCAGTCTGGCACATAACACATCCTTATTAACAAATTTTTGTAATTTTACTACAGAAAATCATATTTTAAGTGCGTTCAATATGTATGCATGTAAGCATAAAATCTGTGTCTAATATTTTTAACCAAATATTCTTAAAGTTTCCTTAAAAACATTTTATTTAAGCAAAAATAATGCAGTTCTTACATAAAATAATCACTTAAATTTAGATAACTTTAATATTAAACTTTAACTTATAAATTGTATTGAGTACTTAAATAAATATTCTTGTAAAAAAAGAACTAAGTTTTATCATTTATATAAATCGTATTGCAGTGATAAAGCTTAAATTGTAGTTACTTTCGATTGCAATTATTTACTTTCTGATGCTGTAAATAATAAAAATATTATACATAGAGTTTTTCTGTTGCTATATTTTTATGGTTTATTTAGACATTTTAATTAATTATGGGCCATAAAACTTTCATGGCTTTTTATATCGTCAGATTTATTTACGCATTTCATAGGTAAAACAATAAATGTTCCTTTTAGTTTTCTTTGCAATAAAAACAATTTTTTTTATTGTATTCTATGTATTTCAAGAAACTGATTTTTATGATCACTAAATGTAGTAAATATTTAAGGTGGTTTTCTGTTCCTTTTAAGAATATTTCTAAGGCGTTTTAGTTTCATAAAAAAATCTGCTGTGTGGTTTAGAAGACAAAATCCCGGAACTCGTTAGACCACATAAATGTAACTTCAGGGAAAAGTAGCTAAGCTTAATCAAGGTAACACAGTCATATTCATTATGAAAGCTGATGAAAGCAGGAAATTAAAATATTCATTTTTATAATTTACAATTTATTCATTTAAGATTTGAACTGTGGATATTATAAATGAATTGGAAATTAATTATGGCTTTAGTTCATTTATTTTAATTTCTAAAAACCTTTTTTTTAGAAAGAAAAATTATTTTACAAATGTATGCGGATGTTTTCCAAAGAAAATAAGAAAAATTAGACGCTAGCAGAATGAAATGCTGCACTTCTGGACCGCTACGTCCTTTATCAGCATTATTCGCATCTTTCTACTTTTAAGTTATGTAATTGTAAACATCATATATTTAACTAACTAACTTTGTAAATAAGAACACGAGTAGTATTCAAATCAATAATAATTTGGTTAGACGAAATTTACACACAAACTAAAGTATTTCTTCACCGTTCTCTCTAAGTTTCATCTTGTACATTTGTTTTTGCTTTGTTCCAATTGTTGAAAAAATTTGTTTATAAATTGTTTGTTAAATTTTACTTAATTTACAATTTTTTAACTCTTTCAAATTAATTGAAATTTTTTTAAATTCTAAAATCATTTTAAAATTTTGACAACAACGTCGAACATAAATAAAAACTTGCTGGGCTGTTAAGACCACCTGTAAATTAATTTGCCTTGTTTATGGCTTAATCGGAAGTTGACAATTCTCAATTGACAACTCCCAAACATTGAGTAAAGTATGGAGTATTCTGTAGGTAAATTTCTCGCTATTAACTTATCGCCAAGTGTTGCTTTCAATAAATCGATGGTTGCGGTCGTCGTATGGCACTTAGCGTAATAGGACCAATGCCAACCATATTCTCAATCAAAAAGTCATTGATCCTCATCGACCGTAACATCATATCCGGCTATAGTTTTTAAGCAAAAAGGTTTAAAGATGCCCCCAGCGTGTAAACAGCTTCGAAGGTTACATTTTTTGCATGAAGTATGTAGGGCTGTTGTCGATTAGCTTTAATTAACTTATGGAAATTTTATTTAATTAAAAATCCATTAACTGATTTTCAAAGTACAAGAGGATCTTATACAATTCTATGTGTGTTATTTTTAAAAACCCATCCATAGTGACTTCTCTAATTTTTCTTTATCTTAAGCTTCGATTCTTATTGGTCATCTCAAGTAGTCTACTGAGATTTGCATATTTTACAATATTCCAAGAATCCACACTACTTAAGTCTTCTATGATCTGAAAGAAAACAAAAAACAAAGCTTTCATTATGGCAATGTGATAATGCAGGGCTTAAGCAACGTTAGTGAAATGTTTTCCTCTTCCTTGCTATACCATCTGTAGATGCCGTCGTCACAAAGACGAATTTTTTTCAAAAAACAAATACTTGAGATCATATTGTTCTGTTATGTTGGTTACATACATTCTTAGTTCAGACTCACTCATACATAACAGTCTAATGAGATCTTTATTTCTTTTTTCCTCCAGCAGGATTTCGTCCGTATACATCCAATGAATCAGTCCACATTGTTTCAACATCGCATCGAAATCAGTCTTTTATCATTTCATATACAGAAACAATACCAGAGTATACATCTTCAGGACTGACACTTATTTTTATTAAATAAGTCACCGGTCCATGCTAATTCGTCTTTACAATGCTGCAGTGACTGTGTACGCGATACAGTTTTAGTGTGCGTTGTTTCCAGAGAGCTTGTAACTCTCTACGTCACCAGTTGACTTCCTCCGATTTGATAGAGCTCTAGAAATAGCTTGGCAATCTTTTCAAAAATTGACATAGCAGCTTCATATAACGCAGAAATTTCGGCTTGAAAAATGCTAGAAAAGTTTTTTAAGTGTCTGACCTTAGTCGTCCAGAGATTTCCAATCGTTTCTTTTTGGATAGATTTTATCCTATTATCCATTGCTTCTCCGCGACGACTGTCCATAGCTCTTTAAATCCATCTGCCGATTCTATTTCTTGGTTGAATTCTTAAATCAGATTCTTTAATGTGTTAATTTAATGGGTCTTTTCCATTTACTCCATATTTCAATAATTGGCCCCCATATATGTATGAGCAATAGGAATTAATATTGTTTTACTTTTCTTTTCCCAATTATAGCTTGCCGGTTCCTTTATTGCTTCAGTAAATAATTTTGGAGTTCAGAGCTGGATATAAGTTGTCTTCAATGAGCTGATGTGAAAGTTTTGATGAATAATAAATCTCGAGAGCCCTGTTTCTTAAAATAAATTTAGAGTGGGGATGTTTGGTGTATCCCTTCTACCGGCAAGTAAGAAAACAAACCATTTAGGCGGACGGGTACATAACGCTTGTAATATTTTCCATAATCCATGATGTTCTTTACATCTTTCAACAGGGGATGGTAAAGTTGAAACATGCAGGAGAGGTTAAAATTGTTTACACCTTTCTTACGTACTCCACATAAGTAAGCAAACGCAAATGTGAGTTTTTTCTTTTTTTTCCAGCATTAAAAAAATTTGCAGCTGCGAACTACCCAACTTTGAGATCTCATAGCGCCATCCCTGGAAGGTGGATGTTACCCAGCTGCAAGACTTTAGCTCAGAGGCTCCTTTGTTATGCTCATGTAAATTTTTGGATCACTCAGCATAGAACTCAAGAAGTGGCTAAGTTATTTCTAAAATATTTGGATTATACCCTACTGTTTAATGTTATGTACAAACAAAATGCTTGCTTTCTTATCTATAAGTAAATTAATTGCCGTCCGAATAGTTAAACTTTCTTTCCAAAAAAAAAAAAATAAATAAATAAATTCAAATTATAAGCAGCTTTAAAGCTTGATAACTTTTGAATTTGATATAATTTTCATTTAAAAAAACTAACAAGACACGCAATCTGCTCGCCTCATTTTTAGTTTAGAGGATGTCTATAAACATTAAAAAAGATTTAAACAGATAAAATGTGGTGGTAATGACTTTAAAAGCCACACAGAAACCAGTGCTGCAACACTAAAGAAAACCACTAAAAATAAAGTTAACATTAAAAAGGAAATTGTCTGCAAAAAAGTCGTAATAATTATAATTTACAAGGAATCATACAGAAGAATTAGAGTGTAATTAAGTTAAATAAAAACTAATGGTATAAAATTAAGACGTTAAAAAATAATAGAATGACATTAACTATTTTCTTTAAAGCATAAAAAACAGAAATCCGTATTACATTAAGATGAAAACGAGAGTAAATTGTAATTAATCATGTCACTATTTCGTGACTCAACAACAATGACTGTCTATTGTCACCTTAACAATCTTTAACTACACAAGGGTGTATGTTGTCATCGAAGAATTTTATTTTGGAATTAAATTTAACATGATTTTGCAAAATTAAAATTGAAAAGTGAAATTTTTTTATAGAAAGTGATTATGGCTCATTAATCTTAATAAAGTTAAAAATTTTCAAAGTAAATGTCATTGAAAAACAAAGTAATTGACATCATTTCACGTGCTGGGAGGTGTTTTCCTCTAACGAAAAAAACCTGTTGGATGTAAATCTTAAAGTAAAGTCATCAAGATGTGTGTATTTGGTTAACTAAAATTTTAAATGAAGGACTTATTTACTTTTAGGTATTAAATTTAAATCACCTTCAATTTCATACTGTATTGTGTTGTGTAAAGCTTTTTAATAGAGTGTTAATATATGTGCATTGGGAAACCTTGTTGTTTAACCATGAATTATGAGTCCTTGTAACAAAATCTGTGTATGTTTCCAAATAAAACGACTGTGTGCGTGCATGTGTAAATTGTTAGTTGTACATATGTGTTTGTAAGCCATTTTGTGGTTGGCAACAACCACTTTTATTAGTTGCATTAGCCGAAAACCTAAAATTGCCTGTAACAGATGAATGTCGTTTAAACACACAAACACACTTGTGTATTTCAATGCACAAGAAATTATTTCATTACACTGTCGTACCTTATGTGGTCATCGTTAAATAATCTAAATAGTGATGTAACCAACAATTTTTTAGTGATAGTTTTCATAAAAATTTTAAGAAAATATCTTCTTAGAATTTATTCAAAAAGCTCTTTCAAACATCATGATTATAGTTGAAGCCTGTGACTGCTAAAAACGGAAAATTAAAGTTATCAAACCTAAATGTAAAAAACGTGAAAATTAGAAACAATTTAACGAAAAGAATCGGAAAAATCTAATGCGTTGAAATTTAGGGCGAAACAGATCAAACATAAAAATTGGATCCAAAAAAAATTATAAGAAAATCACTTTGGATGGTAATGTAGACTAGTGTTTTTTTTTCGAAACTTATACAGGATAGTTAAAGCTCTTCTTACCAATTGATAGAGAAGTCTACCGCATATCATTTCGTTGCTCGATCGCTGCGTCAACCTTATAGTTCAGTATTTATATTTATGGCATAAGAACAATTGTGACAAAAGAGAAACTACTTTAATATACTGTTACATTTTTCCCTTCAGGACTAACGTACAACTTTTTTCGAGAGCAAATACCAGCACGGCAGTAAACTAAACCATCCAAGAACATTTAGTATCCTGATGCACAGGCAAAGACTCCAGTAACTACTATAACCACTTTTTGCTCATTTATAGCAAACTTAGAGCATTTTTCACCATGATATTTTTTATGAAATTAGTTTCGAATATATTGATACTGCGCTGTTTAATACACGAAACACATTACAACATTTTCCCTCTATAATTTTTGGCCTTGTTATGGCGTATATAAGAGGAAGGATATGGACATTAGCACCAGTTACGTTCTCAGATCCATTGACTGCCGGTAATTTCAACATAATGTGGATTATATTTCTTACTTGAATTACTAATATAAAAAATGTAATGAGATCAGAGACATTTTATAACAATGTTGTAAATATCGAATCGATTTTTGCGAAAGACATTTTTGAAATCTCCAGATGTACCGAATAATCCAAGAACAAAACGCCCTTATTAATTGGAGAGCGTCAATCTAGTGAAAAATAAATATTTAAGCTGCAAGTAGCATAGCAGGTAATGACTGTGGAAGCTAGGAGCTGTTTACCATGAAATAGAAGAGTATAGTTTTAAAAACCCAAATCAAAACACACACTGAGTAACAGCACCCAGCTGGGTTGTAGATAGATGGCATGCTATTAGGACGCTTACATTGCGCTAGTACCCATTTTAAGTCTTTTTAACGTGACTTGGATCAAATTAATTATCTTAAAAAACTTCTAGTTGGTCACTTTATTCAAAACTCCGAAAACTACTGGCACCTATTTCCTCAAAATAATTGCATTTCTGAACGACGACAGCAGAAACTAAATGGAAGTGAAATAACCTGTGTTGATGTTAAGTATGATTAATGTTAATGATAAATTATTTATAAAAAAAATTTCTTAAAAACGCAAGATTTAAGAAAAAGGAGAAAGGTTGCGTTTAAAGGTAAGAAAAGTTGGAATTGATTTGCGAAGGTTTAGGAAATATATTTTGTTTTCTATTTATAAATTATTTTCATTTATGTATAACAAAAAATTTCGCCGCCTTCAAGAAAATTCCGCTTTTAATACAAGTCGGCTAACATACACAGATCTTTTAGGTCACAATGTATGTAAATCTAGTTCAGTGAAGAAATTTCCATAAAAAAAAGACAAATATTGCGGTGACGGAATTAAAAAATAAAAACAAAGATTAAGTACGATATATAATTTTCCATAAAAATGTCATTAGTTCTTAATGGGTTAAGCGATTTTAAAAAATTAGGTATTTCCTGAAAGATCCGTTCAACAGCTATTAAATGATACCCATACTGCCCACATTGACAATCGAACTTTTTGATGAAAATTTCAGAGACCCATAACTCGGAAAATATGGGCCAACGCCATTTTTTTTTACTTAATGTTTTCATATTATTTTTTTATTCTCTATCTATTCAAATTATCTACCGCTCCATATAATTGTTTTTTTAATGGATTTATTTCATTGTTCCAAATGATATGGAAAAATAAGAGACAAGCGTGGTGTTAAGCTTACTGCCTCAAGGGGAAAGGACCAATCTTGCCGATTTCAACTCTTTCGAAACTATGTCTGATCGATGCCCTGACAAAGTTGATTTCAAGAATAACATGCAGTAGAATTCAGAATATATGTATATACTTTGTGGGATCAGAAATGGATATTGTATTATTAACAAGCGGAATGACAAACTTAGTTACACCCTTTTTCCACTTTTTGTGGAGAAGGGTATAAAAACGGTCTTAAGTAATTTCAAACAAAAAAACATATTTCATAAAATTCTTTTCTTTGTGGCATCTGCGGAAGCATATAAATAAAAATAAGTAAAAATGCTGCCATATTTCTCCAAATTACCAAAATTTTTACGGTTTAACTCGCTCTTAAACAGTAATTGCTGTTATAAGCGGCATGAAATTATTAAACAAAACGCCGAACAGAGCAGCTACTAGTAGCAAAACAAGTGTTGTTTAACAGTACTGTTTATGTACGTAGCTATATGAAGTTGACTAAGCAAGTGGAATAAGAAAATAATAATTTGCTTCTTTTATCTTTTAGTAAGAACACAATGAGAAAATAAAATTATATATGTCTTTTCTTAAAGTTTGTTTCATCAAATATCTTTTGTTAAAATTTTAATTTATTTAATTAATATCTCACTTAACGTTTTTCGCATTGTTCATGTTAAAAAGTGCAAAGTAATACAAAACAAAACTTTAATTCTCACCAGATATTGCTTAAAGCTGTACTAAATTTAAAGATATCATTCAATTAAGGGCAGAAAACCTTCCGCACCACATAAACTAATCAGTGAAAACCTCACGTACATACTTTTGCTACTTTCCCTGGATGATTTGCTTTCATAAAGCAATTATAATGGAAGACTAATAGCTACTAATAGAATTATACAATGTAATCGATAAAGTACAACAACAGGAGTTTTTTTTTTCTCTGTAAGAAAAACAATAGACAAACATAAAGGAACAGATTCACACTTTTAGACAACAACTACACTTACTTTAGAATAAAACTTTTAGACACTTTGGAAGACACATACCTGCACATAGAAACACACAAATAGATGAGTAAAAAAAAGAGGAATAAACTAGTGAATAGCAGCAATTTAGTTCGTTTCAAATGGAAGTTGGAAGTTCAATTCATAAACATAAATCATACTTCCTGTAAATCTACACATGCTTCACAAACACACACATTCTATTAAATTTTCCTAAAAGAAAACGGCAATAAAGCAGACAAAGAAATCTTGTTTGATACAAACAAAAAAATAGAAAATTGCAATAAAGTTCATACTGCTTGGAAATAAAACAAAATATACTAACATTCATACACAAAGATTAAGTGTACGTGAGTGTATGAGTGTCTGATTATAGTGTCAAAATCTAGAGTATTGCCTTTAACATACCTTCATACGAAATCTCATACATAAGTATTTTTCATTTTACATTGCGAGTGTAGATATTTTTTTCATTTTCTTTTTTATTTTTGGTCAACTAAACCATTAGTTGAATATCGAGAACATCCGTGTTAGACATTGTCTTTAACACAAAAAAAAAATTGTACAAAGTTTTATTTCCCCTTGATGTGTGCTTGTGTTTTATTTTTTTGCACTCACTTATCATGTACCTTTAAAGTGTAAAAAATATGGATTTGGAACAGTAGTACAAATTTGAATCGAAAATTAATTCGTTAATAATTCTATTTTTTTTTTACATTAACCAAACTATTGATAAAAATTGTTTTTTTTTTTCATTTACATGCATTTATTTATAACCACGAATAATTTTTTTTTTTGTTCCCGCCAAGTTATAGAAGACGTAGTGAATAACTTTGAAAACCAGTTTTCTTAATAAGAATTTTTCATTAACAAGTTACGTTCAGTTTTTGGAACCAGAGCAGCACTAGGTGCATTCCAACAATCAAACGAAAACAATTCCATACGAGTCGTTTTGCATCATCTCTCGTATTTGAATATGACTATTCATTTCGATAAATATGGATTAACTTAAAGTCCAATAAAGTATTTATGTCACATCATTGACCCTTTTGAATATAAGCCAGACCCAGACAGGATTTTTAAAATAAAATGAAAACTTAATAAAAAAAAAAGAAATAAAAACTTAACCAGACTTCAAAACGTTAGTGTCCTCTAAACAATTAAATCTCTTCAAGACTTTTTGTTAAAAAATAATACTAGAACCAACTTACACTACAAAGTTTTTCATGAAACTAGTTTCGTGAAAAGTTTGTTTGCAAAATGTGTACTGCAGCAAGAGGGGTAATCAAAATTTGAATTTTGAGGGGATATTTTTACAATTGCTTTGAAAATATACAAATTCCAATGGCATAAAAAAATATCATCGTTTAAAAACGCGATTAATATCAAAGAAACTTTTAAAGAAAATTAAAAAAATGGCTTGTTGTTAAGCTAAGGGTAAATTACGACATTTGATAGCGAACGAAATTACCATTTAAATTTTATTAAAGTTTCGATTGATGTCGAATGTCTTAATTTGGCCCCGTCTTCAGACTGTCTTCATTCATTCATGGCATTCGTCTTCAGACTGTAAGAAGTCATTAAATGTTTAATGTTTTATAAAGCAACTTTATACATTGATATTTGTACAAGGCTACTTCCATCAAAACAGCGTTTAATTAGGATTTTGTTATAGCTTGTACTCTTGAATATAAGAATAGTTTCATGCACTGATTACGTGCTGCAACAATCTTTAGAAAAAGATCCAGCCATACAAAGGGCTTTTCGTTACAATCAAACTTCATGGCCTAGGAAATCTAAGAATTTACATCAACACGTTTTACTACTATTTTTCAAACGACGTTCATTGCAATTAAATGTAAATAATTCTGGCCTTTTCGGGGAAAATCCGGCCCTTTAGAAATATTTTGTATGAGAATTTTTTAAATTTTACACAAGTGGTTATCAAAGTCAACAGCGTATGAAATTGATCACAGATAGCAATGTACACTGGCCAACATCGATCAGAAAACTAAAAATTTTTATTGTATGTATGTTAAATGTCTGCAACAAAAACTTATTTTTCTATCTGCAACTTGTTCATATCTAGAAGTCTTAATAATTCTTATTTGTGATAGTAGACTCATTCTCAAAATGGCAAGACTTGTACCAAAGTAGAAGTATTGACAGTAAACCCACCACTCAACATATTGAAGATTATACAAACAGGTTTGGTTATCCAAAATTATGAGCGTAAAATTTTAGTCATTTTGTAATCAACGAGGCAAGTGCAATGAAGCATAGAGAAAGCTGAACGTTACGCTATCATTATTAATACGTAAATTAGAAAATTATATAATGACAATTTAAAATGTAATATACATCTTTAAGAATTTTTGTGTTAATACCGTTCGACGCCAAAATTAAGTTTCGCGAAGCAAAATTATTTGTTGGTTGGAAACTAGTTACGGAAGTCTAACTTACCAAGCCCAAAGAGTTCATAAAAATATGATGAATTTTGAATTAACCAACGAGTTGCTGTCAACTTATAGAAATAACAAAAGGAAATCGTTACATTAAAATGAATGACTCAAGCACTAAAAATGTCATTAATGCAAATTAAATTTTGAAGCTTTACTTTCAACTAAATATAGATGATTCAACATCTTACAATTATATAAAATATAAATATTTTATAACAAAATAAATTTTATTATGTTCAAATATAAACATTAAATGGCTTAAATTAAATATCATATTATAAGTAAAGACGTTTCTTTTAATTATATTATAACTAATAATAAAATATTCCACTTAAAATATTATTGTTAATATGTTATAAAAGTTGGATTGTGGTTCGAATTGTTTTTACTTAAAACCAACCATGTTGCAAGTTTTGTGCACAGCAACCATGCAATGATTAAATTTTAACATAAAAATGTTTGTCGCAACTAAACTGTTGTTGTAGGTAAATATTATTTGTTCGCCGCAACAATACATTGTTACAAACAAAATAATATGACTATCGTAAACATAACACTACCATGTTTTTTATTTTCGTGAAGGAAGAGGCGTGTTAAATAAACAATATTACTTTATACCTTAATTCACATTACAAGAAGTCTTTATTAGTCAGAAATCCAAATATCGCCATTATTGTTGCAAAGCACTTCTCGCCATCTGTACGAGTACATATTTTCACTAAGTTTTATGTAGGAGCCACTACCGTAATATTCTGTTCAATCGTTTTAAGATTTTCCTTTATTTATTTGGCTCCAAAACCTTCTTCTTTGACTGTTTTGGATTAACAACAAAACTTGGCTTCAACCTGGTCCAGAAGTGAAGTGACAATTAAAAAAATATCTTTTAAATGCAATAATACCATAAGAAAAATTGACTGCACTTTGCTCAATTCTTAACAATTTTTTAAAATATTATATATTTTCTTCTATATATTTCTACTCACTGTCCCTTGTCAAAGTCTTGAATTTTAAACAAAACTGCGTTCTTAACAAAATAATTCTACCACTTGTGACACGGTTCCTTATTTTTATTTTTTATTAAAAAGTTAAAGTATGGGTCCGAAATAAAAAAAGTGTGATGTAAAGTAAAAGTACAAGTATTTGAACATTTGCAGGAGTTTAATACGTACTACATGTTACATCAAACATACGTGTAATACTTACTAAAGCAAACACACATCCATACCTATGAACATGCAATATAAGTAACATATGTTGTGCTAATATGTGAAAGTTTTTCTTTCTACTTTTCGACCGGAAGTCAGGCGTCATTTTGCTGACCATTGCTAGATTATACTTTTTGCTTAAAGAATGTTTTTTGTGTGTGTGTGTGTGTGTTTTTTTTCTCATATAACTCTGCATAAGCTGCCACTATCTTTTATTTTAGTTTTCTTTTTGTTCCTGTTTCTTTGTTCACCGTTCAATATTATCTGCATTCAATATGTGAATAGAGTTAGCTAAACAAAAGTTTTTATATGAGTTTTTATTTTTCACTTAGTTCAAAGCAGATGGTTTAATGTGTGTTTGCGATGACGTTGTTAATAACGATGATGTTTTCATACGTTGGGAATTAATAACTTTTGTAGCTCTAAGCTACATTAATAATATTGAAGAATAAAGGTGACTTTTTTGTACAATTCCAAAAAAAAAAAAAAAAATAAAAAAATTGAAAAGTTGGAATTCTTTATTAATACTAAACACATTATTGCTATTGAGAAACAGCTGAGACTATTTATTTAAAAAAGAATGGCAAAATTTTTACAATTTACTTTAAAAGTCAAGTTATTAAAAAACAATTTTTCCCTTCAATACAAGGGATCAATTTATTAAAATTTTTAGTAAAACGGTTATTTTAAAGAGTGTTTTTTTGAGCCCGTTGGAACTTACATTGTAAAAAATAGCACAAAAAACAAAATTGTAATGAAGAATTTTTTTATACGAAAGAACAGAACATGACATTAATATTTAAAAATGATTTCGGACATATGCCACCGCGGCTGATCATGATAAAGCGCATTCAAAATTTTCAATTACTGCTGGCCGTATGTCAGAATAACACGAGCAGTGCTGGCCATCAAGGCGTCAATTCTTGCTGCTTTATAAGCATATACCAGTGACTTTACGAGAGGTATCGAATCGCACAACCATAAGGGCCAATTGACAGGTCCATTTTCTGAAACCAACTTATCGCCAAATTCGGATATCAATAACTCGATAGTTGCGGGCCATATGGTAAGTACCGCAATCTTGTTGAAACCACATTTCGCCCGGAAAAATGTCATCTATATTTTCAAACAAAAATCATTAATCATGGCGCGATAACGATCTCCATTAACCGTAACGAGAGATCCTGCCTTATTTTAAAAGGAATTAGGTCCGATGATGCCATCAGCACTAAACTACACCAAACGGTCCATTTTTCTTGATGCAATAGAGTCTGTAGGGTATGTTATGGATTGGTCTCACTCCATATGCGGCAATTTTGCCTATCAACAAGCCCGTTTATCCAAAAATGAGCCTTATCGTTGAACACAATTTGGCGATAAAACAACGGGTCAGTTACTAACTGCTCTAGAGCTCAATCGGCGATAGAACGAGGCATATAATATTTTTGTGGATCTTATACGTGTGTAGGCCTGCAAAATTTATTACGTAGTGCACGGACAGAGACTTAATTCCTGTGACTGACGGCGAATCGATAACTTTGGACCTTCAGTACGCACATTCCTTCGACGTGTTGGTGTTATTGCATCCTATAGAGATTATGTGGTATGAAATCTATCCACAGTTCGACGGATGGCTTGTTCATACGGACGGACCATAAATATTACGAAGTCTTACATAAGTTGCTCGAATCGATGACGGGGTTTCAAAATAAACTTAGATGATTTGATAGCTTTTCAAGCGTAAATCTATTCATAATTATTTGTCAGAGTTTACTGAAAATGACAAAAAAAATTTTCATCAAAATTTAATTTTTAGTGTTATTTTTATAATTTAAAGTTCTATCTGGTATAAAAAAAACACCCATTACTTTGGCGTGCAAAATTTCTAACGCAATTTTTATATTACTTTAATAGCTTTTTTTATAATTCTGAAATAATTAAAACAGTTTTCTTGTATTATTTTATGAGACGTACAAGAGAAAAAAAATGTAATTTTCAAAAACACGATCGTACTATTAATCGAAAAACGAGTAATAATTGATTACAACGTTGAAGTTAAGAAAATAATTTTATTAAAAATTCTCTTTGCATTAAACGATATAAGATAAAGTTTTTAACAAAAAACAAAACCTAGGGGTGGACGCGATTCATCTTTTTTTTAATTTGATTTATGGATTGCGCACAACTCTTTGGCCTACAATTAGAAAAGAAAAATGCTAAGGAAGCCTCAAGATGAACTAGGCTTTTTTTCTAATACTTCCGTAAAAATTGAACAATTTAAATGATTCAAATGAAAAAACATTTAATAATTTAGTAGAATTTTAAGGACAACATTCTCAAAATCCGTCATTTGAAAAACTCTAAAAATTCAGGATTTTCTTGTTTTTCTGAAAATTTAAATTTTTATGTTCTCTTATTGTAAAATATTTAATCAGTAAATATAACTCTTTCGAGTTCTGCAAGCAACACAATTTAATTTAATACCTGATTCACGCCGCCCTAAAACAGTTTGAATTAGATTTCCATGTTAATCTATTAATCAAATAAGATATTAACTAGATTTGCTATTGAAATCTATAAATCTAGTTTCCTAACTTAATTTTGACAAAATCTGTTCAAAATCTTGTTACTTTTAACAATACAACTGTTTGTTTTTAAAGTGAAATTTTATTATGTCTCAAGTGTTCGCAGTATTTGTGAATCGCGTTTTAAATAAATTTTTATATGGAGCTTAACATTAAGAAACAAATTTCAGCTACTAAACTTAAATTATCTTATAAGTTAACTTGCATATAATATATATATATATATATATATATATATATATATATATTTGCTGGCAAATTCAGAATCCAGATTACATAGATTTAATAATTTTATTCTTAAAAATCTAGCAAATTTTTTATTCATGTAAATGTTTTAAAAATAATTTAATTTTTTTTTTCAAGTTTACTCTTATAATGCTATTGGCGCGAAGTAAAATATGTAAAAACCGCAGAGTTTCTAAGAAATTAAGGATATATTAAATATACGAAAACTATTAAATTTTTAAAACGGAAAATTTTTCAAACAAATGCGAATAATTTTCTTTAAATTTTCATGTTTTCGCCCTCAACAGAATATTTTGGTTCACTTTTTATGTGTTGAAACCATATTTCAAAGAAAAGAATTAATAAAAAATATGAAAAAGTTTTAAACAGATTAAAAATACTAAATACGAAAATAGGAAAACAAAAAATAATTCCCCAGATTTTGAAATTTTTTGCTTGATATCTCTGGCCATAACTAATGACAGGTCGAAAACAAAGTGAACATTATTTTTCATACAATTTAGGATTTTTTTCTTCCATCTATGGAAGAAATACAAACACCCATGAGACAACACAGTCAGTTTAATTTTACGATTTTAGCATCGTCAAAGTGTGGTTTACTTTAAAATACATATTTCAAATGCAACGATTATAGTTAAACGTAACTAATACTTGACCATCAGACGCACACGATATCAAGTAGTGCTTAGAAACTATAAGTCTGAAGTACGACCTCACCTGCCGTTATCAACAAGATGATTACATTTATAAATAAAAACTTACATTTTCTACCTGTATTACCAGTATTTTTTGTACTGATTGCAATAAAATATTGAAAATAAAGTTGGGCAGAGTTAAGTTTACCCAAAATGCTTAAAAACTTCATCAATATTAAACTATCAATGAGAAGCGTATCGTATCTGTGCTACAACACTGTTAAAAATATTGTAACGCCAGAATTTATTTATATCACTTTATTTACTCTGCTCTGAAAAATTTTACTGAAAATACTGTTGAGTCTTTTAATCGTTTGTTTTTTTACTGCCATACTGTTCGGAACCGCGCTTTTACTTACAGGCGGGTTAAAACGTTTAGATTTTTCTGATATGGAAACATCTGGCAGACTTTTTATAGAATTTCATTTCACACTGCTATTTACATTCGTTTAAATACGAGCCAACAAAAAAATCTGCAGAAAAATAAACTAATAAATTTATTAAACGTTTTAATGTGTGCGAATACAATTAGCGATTTTTTTATATTGAAAGACTTGTACTCAGCATTTTGGGTAAGTTGTGTAAAATTATTAATTCTACTTCATTAACACTTACTTCGAAATACGAAGGGTTCACTGATTATCAATCTACTACTATTTGAGGCAGCAGGCTCGAACACAAAAATAGAAGTAACAAATTCCATCAAAATTTCAACTGATAATACGGCAAACGACATCGGAGCTTAATGAAGCTAAGAACTTTATTTTCCTTTGCTGAACTTTCTTTAAATTTATTAAATTAGATATAAAATGCAATGCAGAATTTTACTGCCATAACCAGTCTAGATTTTTTTTATGAAAGATGTTACGTACATAGAGGATCCGCAAAGAGTTGACCATGATAGAAAAAATATTTTCGCCATTAATACAAGAAAATTTAAATATTCTACGTCACCTTGTGCCAAAACAATAAACATAAATTACCTCACATAATTTGTTGACACAAATAAGCCTTAAGAAATAGAGGAATATTTTCAACAGGTTGCCTTAATAATCACATTTAAAATGCAATTGAACGAGCAATTGAACAATCTCCTTTACTTCACATTTTGTTTTGTTCCCAAATGTTTTAATGTTTTGCAACAAGTGTTAATATCATTTAAAGTACTTCCTGATAAGTACTTACATTCAAAGACAATTTACTTTTAAATTATTGGATGATGTAACACGTAATCAAGTGCGTGAGATTCACCTCAATTTAATCTTATTAATTCATTGACTTAAGTATACTGAGGAGTGAAAAAATTAGCATCTTTTGTGTAAATTCGAATGGAAACAAAGAAGTTAAAATTTTATTTAATATATTTTAATTTGGCAAGAAATCAAATGAAAGCGTTTTGAGAGCTTTTGATATATTGGAATGTGTTAGTTTAAATACAACGTCTGATTGTTATAAATCAACTTTGACATATGAAATTTAATAAAATTATTTATTTAATTATAGATTTAAAATATTTAAAAAATAAAGCATTTACAATATGAAAAATAAATAAAATTCCTGTATTTTATATTCAAAATTCATACGTAAAGTAAATAAAAATACAACCACACACACACTGTATTTTTGTGTTAAATGAAGCACGTATGAATCTGAAAAGTTAATAATAGACAATACAGAACATAACAGAATTTTAAATATGCCGACCACATTGTTTCCGTTTAATAAATCATTTCCAAACCATTTACAAAATACCAGCCAAACAATCGAAATGTTTAAAATCAGAGTAAAAAAAGAAGCAAAAGTAAAAAAATAAAAGTCAGACGGCACGAATGCATACAACGTTAAGTCAATCGCAACAAATTGGTGGCTTTTCACAGGTGTGTGGTCTCTGCCTGATATTGAAACGAATTCATGTGGAATTTTAAGTGGAAGTAATGCACCAAAGTGTTGCACTGTGTTGGTTGTGATGTTGAATAAATCTATTTGAGCATTAATTCAACAGCTATGAAAACAAATAAAATCGCTTGCTGGTGATAGGATAAAAGATAAATACAAGGAAAAGAGGAAATATATTTTTAACTATTATTATTAATGCGATAAAGAAGGCATATTTTTATTGAATTTTGATTTTTAAAATAAATTTTATCTCAGTTTCTAAATCTTAAATGTTGTTAACAATAATAATAATAATAACTCGTGCTTTAGAGAAAATCGTGTTTATGTGTAACCTCTGTTAGGGCTTTGGGAAATATTAAGCTGTAATAAAATGTTGCCTTTATTTTTCTTCTAATTTTACATTAATTTTATAATGTTTTGTATATAAAATCATGCACAATTGCATTCAAGAAAAACACTGCAAATTAATTTTGGATTTTTTAACCATCTCTTAAAAAAATTAAAAAAAAAAAACTGTAAAGAAGGAAAGCAGTTCCGACTTTCTTTTAATAACTCCGGCGCTTGAACTTTTGGTTTCAATACCTGGTACAAAAAAAACAACACAAATTTAGATGCTAAAATTATTAAAAGCTCCAATTTGGGGATTTTCAGTATAAAATTAAGGAATTAAGAATTTTTGTTGGTAATAACTACAATCTTCTTTGTTATTTACTGTAATTGGTTAAATAAAAAAATAATAACTTTAAACACTTACAAATAAAAATTTTATTGCCATTAAAATGTTTTCAACTCCTTGAGAA
This sequence comes from Cistogaster globosa, assembly GCA_937654795.1. NCBI lineage: Eukaryota > Metazoa > Arthropoda > Insecta > Diptera > Tachinidae > Cistogaster > Cistogaster globosa. Next base: position 61,993,807 of record OW569403.1, on the reverse strand, counting down.
GTAAGGATGTTGTTACTGTGCATTTTGCACTGTCTTTTTATTGACAATAGCAAGTGAGCCTTAAAAATTCCTGGTTAACTGACAAGCCTTAGAAAAAAAAAAATTGAGAATAATCCGGGCTTAGTATAATTTTACATGCTAAGAAAATACCTTTGAAATTACACATATTTATGGGCCTGTATAAATTATAAACTTCTACAAAGTTTAATTCTATTGAGATTTTTTTACGTCATTCAAATTTTTTTTAGCTTTAGCAATATTTTTATGGCCTTGACAAAATAAAATTTATAGTTTTAGCGTAAAAGCAACAATTTTTTTTTTTGGTTTCTTTTTTCTGGCAAAAGGTATCAAATGTGACATAAAACCGTTAACATTTTCCTAAAAAAATTGCAAGTGCATGTCTATTTAAAAAAGTAATATTTTTTTCTATTTTAAGTTGAGTAAAGCCTTTATGCCATACATTAGTACGTGTTAACAACTGAAACAATAAACTGTAATTGATGTGCAATTCAAAACCATGACATTACGACTACAAAAAATATGACTTCGTAAAATTTTTTTGTTTTTAATAAAAAAGTTCGCATACAATAGTTTTTATATTTGTGTTAGAGATAGTTTTTTTATAACAATTATTTGAATTTGAAATATGTTATTGTTGTAGTTGTTGGTTATTTATTTTATTGTTGACGAAAAGCAGAAGCCCGAAAAACCGTAATTTAGTAACTGCATAAATATAAATATGTGTAATAACTTTGGAAAATATTCTCAATGGTATAAAGTCAAGTTAAAAAAAAAAAAATTTAGTTAAAATAGAAAAAAATTCCGCATAAGCCCAATATAACTATAAAATTCTTAAATTCAATTCTTTTTAGTTATAGTATTTACGTATCCATGGCTTTCTTAACATTATAAAACATTACATAATATTTTTTAATCAAATATAAATAAAATAAAAAATAAATTTAATTTGTAAACACTTCACCACAAAAAGTGAAAAAAGCGTGTAACTAATTTTGTCATTTCGTTTGTAATTTCTACAATATTCATTTCCTATCCCATGAGTTATATACATATATTCTGAGCCCTTATGCATAGCGAGGTCGCTTAAGTGTTCATGTTCAAATCAACTTTCCCAGGGAACTAGAGAAAACTTAAATTCGCCAATTGATTAGAAATAGTTTCAATTTTTTTTTTGCAATTGAAAATCAGCAAGATCGGTCCATGTCCTTCGAGGTAGCTATTTTTGATCCCGATTAAATTATTAAATCACCGATATTGATTATTGAGAAAGAAAGCACATCTCGATGGCCATTTCGGTACCGCTTACTTATTTCTTCAGAAAACTTCTCACACATATTTAAATAAACTAAAGATTTTTGTCCAAGCAATAAAGTAAAAAAAAACATGTTAAGCTAAGAACATTAATAATAATCAACAATGATTTTATTTATTTTTATCCTCTTTACACGGTTGACTTTTTTTCGGCTCTTTTATGCAGGTTAAAACTGATGAGAAATAAAATATCACAACAACACTACGATAATTTAGTTTTCTTATGCGCGGGCACTCGCATATTAAATATTAAATAAATAAATAAATTAGTAAAAAAAATGTTGTGCTATTTTTTATGCCGATTAAGTTAATAAATTATCGATGTTGATTATTCAGGATGAAAGTAGCATGATATTTTTTAAAATTAATTAATTTAAATTAATATTCCCGTGGCTTATTTTCTTTTAAATTCAATTAAATTCTATGTTTCTCAGGCAGACCCTAGTGATATGACCAAGGCTGTCTTCTCATTAAACTAAATAATTTCAAAGTCATGTTCAATATCAAACTCGGTAACACTGATTTTATTTTAATAAAGACCCAGATGATTTAATAAAATAATTTGTATTTTAATAAATTATTGAAAAAATTAGGTGGACATCCACTTTCAATATTTTAATTTTGTACTCAGTAGATTTTATTTTTAATGGACTCTGTTTTCCTAATTCGATTTTTTTTTTTTTGCATTTTTATAGATCTGACTTCATGTGTTACACTTTAAAACGACCTAAAGAGTTTCGAACTTGTTTATAGATTCGCGTCAAATAAATATTTCTTTCATTTAAAATTAGTTGTATTTTTGATTGAAATTAATTATAAGTCGAACAATTTTAGTATTTTAATCAAATAAAAAAATTTTTAGTTCATCCTTTTATATGTTTAAATTGATGTATGGCCATAGCGCTTAAGTTAAAATAAAATTAATAAAGGTTTTTCAGACTATGCTAAGAATGTCATACTATTAAACACTTTTTTTTTGGGATTACTAATATTTAAAGAAAGATTTATCTGGATTTTAAAAGAATATTTTGTACTACGAAAATGAAATATATAAAACTTTAAGCAAAATTTTCTACGTTTTAAAATACTTCACATATTCTTTTCAACTATTTGCAATTCACACGGATTTTTTTCAATATTTATTCAGTTTCAAATTGTATGTTCTAAAAAAATCATTTTAAATATCCTTTCAATGTCAACAAATTAGTTTCGCATTTACGTAAACGACAAAGTGTCAATATAACAACATTAAAAAACATAAACACCTACAAACACATACAGTCATAAACAAATTCTTCCTGCTGACATAGAGGTAATTTTAAAATTAAACGTGTCACATGCAAATCAAAATAAACGATAAACTTAACACATACGCACACACAAATAGAAAGTTTCATCGGAGGATGTTGACATATACGCAATAACGACGAAACATATAACATTAGGTGTATATGTGTTTGTATTATTTTGACACAACCTCTCAAAAATCAATGTAAATACAAGACGACAATTGCTACAAATTTAAAGGATAAACAGGATAAAAATCGAATTTAAATGATAAAAAAAACACAAATTTAGAAAAATTTCTCCTAAGCCTTTGCTGCAAAAAAGTCTTAACTCACAATTTTAAAGTTCTAAGTGATGTACCAACTTCATTGAATCCTCTAAAAAGTTTAATTCATACTTTTAATTTTAATGCATTGTTCTCAAATCGAAATTTTTGAGATATGACTTTATTACAAGAAAGGCTGGATATATTAAAGAAATAAAATAAAATTTTAAAAAAGAAGGAGCACAGTGTTGATGCTGGAATAACGAAAAGGATTTTATTATTGAATATTGACAAAAATTGTTACTCTCCACATTAATAGACACACAAATAGAAGAAACAGTTGCAAAACATTAAAGCCAGCTAAGCAGATTTACTTTTGCCGATATAAAAAATACGTTAAACAAACACACACATACACACCTATATTTATATGCTGAAAAAAACTTAAGAATTCAAATTCACTAAACATGCATATTTAGAAAAAATAATCATCAAGGGTTGAAGTAATACAAACTGTTCAAAGATTCCTTATAGTGATCGCAATTCGATTTCTTAACATAATCGAAATTTAAATTGTCATTTTTATGACAATTTAAATTTATTTATACACACACCACTAACTGTTAAAATTCACACATGCATATGGGTGTATGAAGGCATTCATTTACATACATTCATATTAGTGCTTCTTAGCATTTTAGAATGCGTGGGCATCATTGGATTGCAGATAAGGTGTGAAAACTCATAAAAACTCAAATAATCTACAGTTTTATATTTTTGTATCACAAAAAGGGGACACCTTAAAATTAAACTTACAGCGTGAAGAAATTCCAAGCTTTATTTAAATACAAATTTATAAAAAAATAATCAATATTTTTTAACTTTTCAATACGTTACAACAGTAACATTAAAATGCATTTTTAATGTTACTAAATAATGTTAAACTAAATAAATCCTTAAAGTACGAGCTTCGTTCATACACTAAGGGTTCCGTACAATGAAAGTTTAAGGCGTCTAGCTATAACGGTTCCTTTAATTTTAAAATTTATTGTTCACACTTATTTTTTAGCGGACATATTTGTACACACTCTGTGTAAGTTCTTGATTTCTGCCTAATTCGGGTCAAAAACTAAAGCTGTATACGTTTAAATCTCGTCACTATAGCAATACCCTTCCTTTCTTAGTTGCAATTGTAATTTTTTGTACTTGTTCTTTTAGAGGACACAATTAAACTTTTTATGCGTCTATTTCGACTTAAAAGCAAAGCCACATACGTGAAAATATCGTCACTGGATAGATTATGCTTACAGATTGGTTCCGTTTTAAAACTAAAAGGGTGTCCTCAAAAAACTTACATGTTTTTTAAGTGTATTATGAACTGTAAAGAGCACTTCTTTAAAGTTAAAAAAATGCGTATTACTATAGCTCCCAATAGCAAAAATAAACAAGAATAAATCTAACATTTTAAGGGTGTCCTCATGGATGACTTAAATTGACTTATATGCGCCTATATTTTAAACCGTTATGGACAAACGCTTGAAAATTGGACAGGATATTTAATATGATGATAATTACTATGTCCGTTAAAATAACTATAAACATTTCAAATCATAAATTAAACCTGTATTACTAAGTCCCCTATAACAACTGGTATAAAATTTGAATTTAGAAAGTAAAGGGTGTTTCCACATTTGAAGTAAGTTGACCTATATGGCCCTAGGATTAAACCGTTATATACAAACACTTCAAATTTAAACAGAGTAGTCACTAATTTGTCTGGTTAATAAAAAAGTGTAAATATATAAAATTATCAATGATAGGGTGTTACAGTAGTTGCAGTTATTTGACGTATATGACCATACAGTTCTAGACAGTTGATTGAAATTTGCACACAACCTTTATTGCTAAGTCCGCTATAACAAGTAGAAAACATTAAATTAGAAATTGTAGGGTGTTCCTAGAGCTAATGTAATTTGACTTTTATGCCTTATATTTGAAACCGTTACAGACGAACTCTTGAAACTTAGACAGAATGTCCATAACTATATCAAGTATAATAACAAGTATAAATATTTAAGTTTAGAAATTAAAGGGTGTCCTAATGGTTGTTTTTCGATTTATGCGGCTAATCTTTTAAGCAACTATAGACTAACACTTAGAATTAAAAAAAAAATTGTTTTACTGTGACAGCAATAAAAAGTGTAAAAAAGGATGACGACGTATCTACTAAATTTTCTTGTTTAATCTGCATTTAAATTTAGTTCTAGGAGATATAAAAAATCCTGACGCAATCTTTCTCAAATATAATAAATTTACTGTATAATTACCGTCTCGAAGAATTATGATTTTAGGTTTGTCTCTTTTGAAGCCGGGTTTTTTGCAAGAATTTTTAATATATTGTATTATTTATTATATTAATAATATTATTTGTAATTTTTTATGATAATCTACATTTATTAAATTTGTTTCCTTTTAGTATAAATACTTCTGGCTGCTGTAGTCAAAGTGCTTAACACGTTGACTACAAACCTGGTTCAAACCCTGTGGCAACCTAAAAATGATTTTTTTTTCTACTTAATGGTATAAATACATATTCAGAATTAACACTAAACATGCAGCCTCCTTCGTCGGTACTTCTTCAAAGCATATTCGCCAGCGAAGTAAGATAACGAATAAAGTGGCTATATCTATCTTTCTCTTTTCACCACCTGTCTTATCTCTCATCTATACCTTTCCTAAAGAATGTAGCATGGTTACAAAAATAACTAAATAGGCATTATTGCCGGAAGTGCTACCTTCTTCTCTTTCTAAAAAAAAGAAAGAAAAAAACTTAAGGATATTTTTATAAGATATTTATCATTCAAGAGTTCATATCATATGTTTGTACAGAAAATGAGAGATTCTCATATCTCAAGACAAATTGATAAAATGAAAATTACAAATTGATAAAATGAGAAATACATAACATTTTTCCTGTTTCCTTTACAAAACGTATAAAATAAATAATAAATCCTTCGAAATTCCAATCAAATTATTGGTACTAAAGCAAAGCTATAGAATTCGTGGTTCTTTTACCAAAGTAAAATGTTCTTATTAACATTAATGCAAAAACTTTTGACAAATTTACCTTTTCTACATACATATGTAACATAAATGTAAATACATTTTTGCTATATCACATAAAAACAGAACTACTTGCTTTATGTAAAAAAACCAATGCTGTTTTTATAAATGTATTTAAATATTGGAAACAAAATTGTCAACACAATTCAAAATTAAGCTAGCTTGCCGAATTGGTACATGCTGTACTTGCAACACAAGTACTTGCTACGGTCTTGACCAAGTTAAGTTCTAAGCCATCAAAAAATTAAACCTTGACTGGCTCAACTTCTCAAAACGTAAAATAGAAAACACTGAGTAACAACAGCTTAATTTTGTCCCAAGCAGAGAAACTCGTATACATATATTGTTTATAAACTATTTGCGTTTTTTTTTTCGAACAAAACTTTTTTCATTTCATTTTGTATAACTATTTTTAGGTTATTGAAATGAAAAAATTATTAAACTTCTTTAAAAGTACTTTTTTAAACCAAATAAAACAATTGTTTTCTTTTGGATTTAATGTGTGTGTTTTTTTTTTTTTTGTTCACTAATGGATAATTTGTTGTCAATCTTACATGAATTTTTTTTGCCGTGCGTACACGAGCTAATGTTTATTTTTTCGTATACATTTTTTCCGTACACATAATCAAAATAAAAAACACTCAAACTTCACTGTCTTTGATGTACGTTCTTAGCAGTACTGGTACATAAAGAATAGCTATACTCGAACATTTATGTTCGTGCACGCAAATAAATATTTAGACAAAACGCATGAAAATTAGAAAATTCTGTATTTATTTTTAATTAAATATACAATTGAGAAAATTAAAAATTTAACTAGATTGTAATCTAAAAACATAAAAGGCTTTAACACGTGTAACAGCATTTTTCTATAAAGATGCTCTTTTCAATTTAAAAGAAAAAAATTTAAGTTCAAAGCTAAATACGTACTAAAGCAAATTAAACTTACAATGATGTTTTTAACACAACTACAATTATTTCTCTGCAACTATATATTTTAACAGCAAACATAACATGGTTCTTGTTTCCATTACATAACCATGAGTTTTTTTCTAAGTGAACTAGTGCTCCTCCCGTATGTGCCGCAAGACAATAAAAGAATTTAATTTTTAAAAGTTTGATGCGGTAGATTTTCATTTGCTAAGAACCTCTAGTCGAGAGCTTTCTGTAAAAGCAAATCTGTTTTAAATTTCTGAAACTGAATTCTTGTTTCTTTTGAGCACTTCACTTATTTACTCTAAACACAAAAATGAACAGATTAATAATAAAATGAGATTATTATATATATCATATTGATAGTGTCTAATTTTTTTTTGTGGAATACGTCCGCATACATTAGTAAATAATTTTTCTTTCTAAATTATTTTCAGAAATTAACGTAAAAAATCATCTTTATGTGAAAAAGAAAATTTTAATTCATATGTAAAATTGTTATTTTTTAATTAATTCTTCAACAAATATACAAAATTGTAAATTTTAAGATGGTTCCAAATATCACCTTAACTTGGTAAAAAAATATAAATTTTATAAAAGTACACTTAACTCTATTTATTTATTTAATTTGATTTTATTTATATTCTTCTTATTTTCTTATTTTACTTGCCACAAAAAAGGAGATTATACGGAAATTATATTTTCAATTTCATTTATTTAAGTTTTTCGTAACCACACAAGCACGTAGAAAATTTAGTTTATAATTCTTTTAAATGGCAACTTCTTTCTTTGCATACATTCGTATGTAATAATTGTAAGTGTTTTATAAGATAAATCTATATATTTTACGTACGTAACCAGAAATGATATTTACAAATAAAAAATAAAAAAAATATTAGAATTAGAAATTCATATGAGTTGAAACTTTAAAGCTACACAAACATGGAGACTTTTAACTTAGAAAATAGAATGGAACAGTGTAGCTGAAGGTGGTTACAAATTAGCTTTAGCTTAGAATTTTTTTTTAAGATACGAAGAGCGGTCAGAAAATTCAATTAAAAATTAAATTAAAATTATAAGATATGCTGAAATCTTAAAATAAATTTTCATAATTTTTTTAATCATATTATGATCATATTATTTTAAATTATGATTATAATTTAAACATAAATAAATAAAGTTCTATTAAAAATGTAACAACATTATTATCATCATTTGTAGCAATAATGTGATTTGACTATAATCAAAATCAAAATATGACTAAATTATACAGCTGGGCAGTTTCAAGAAAATGACTTCTACTTATAAAAAAATAAAAATACTTAACAATTTTTTCAAAATTAAATAACGAAAGAAAATAACAATTCTATGTATAAAATATTAAAATCCTCCGAATTAATTAAATAGCGACTATAATGGGAAATTTTCAACATTTCAAATGTTCGGTACAAAAACAAACTAAATTCGTGAGAAAAGAAAGAGGATGCAGTTCGATTATTGGTATTTTTTACCTTAAATACCATCAGATGATAAAAAACCTTGTAACTAACAATAAATTAAAATCTGTTATCCTACTTATTTTAATATACGGACGTCGTGCACGATATTTAATTTTATTCATAAAGAATTTGAAAATCATCCAAAGACTTTGGTGGAATTAGTATAATAATTCTTGAAAAAACCAACTTCAAAACAGACAAATTTAAAATCACATTTCTTTAGGACGGTAATCATACAGGAAATTTTATATGTCGTTAAACAAAATATGAATAGAGATGAAACAAGAAAATTCAGCAGTTATGTAGTAACGCTTTATTTTTTAAACTTTTTATTGCTGACACAGTAAAACAAAATTGGTTTAAATTCTATGCGTTAGTCTATAACTGTTTTAAACATTGGCCATATGCATCAAATTACAACCATTAGGGCACCGTTTAATTACTAATTTAAAATATTTGTACTTGTTATTATACTTGAGCTTTTCTGTAACCGTTTAAAATATAGGGCCATATAGATCAAATAACATCACACGCTTTAATTTTAAATATCAAATTTGCTACTGGTTATAGCGGACTTAACAATAAAGATTCTGTGCAATTTCAATCAACTGTCTACAACTGTTCCACAGTTTGGTCATATACATCATGTTTATGTCTGAACCCATATAGTTTTCCACCCCTTGCTTATGTGTGGTGCCCGAATAACATCAAAGAGTGATTGACAATTTAGAGGCGCTAAAGTCGGTTTTGCTTCTTTATGGTTCTCCTTTGCTGTTTTTGGGTCGTTATTGTTCGTTGCAAAATTGTACAAGAAGCATTTGCCATTTTTATTATTGTCAATAATCGATCTCTTGAAAAAATATATCAAACAAAACAAATAAAGGTCAATCTTTTTATATAAATTTACCAAAGTGATTTATCTGGTTTTTTTTCTTGTTTTCACCAGCAACCACTTTGGTAGGTAAACACCTAAAAGTTACAGCAGGAAAATTATCTGTGGACTTCTGTAAGCTCAGACGTTTATACATCAAATAACAGCAACTATTGTAACACCCTTAAATTTGTAATTTTAATCATTTATTCCTTCTGTTTAGTTTTCAAATTTTTTTATATAACGGTTCAGGCGACAGGGCCATATATGTCAATTTACTTGAATTATGGGAACACCCTTTAATTTCTAAATTCAAATTTATACTTGTTGTTATAGCAGACTTAGCAATACAGGTTTTTGTAAGTTTGAGCTGTCTGTCTATCACGGTTAAGAATTTGTCCACATACATCAAATTACATTAACTATTGGGATGCCCTTTAGTTTGTAATTTCGAAGAAGTTTAAACTTCTTTTTACATAGCAATCGACATGCTGTCCGATTTTCAAGCATTTGTCTGTAACAGTTCAAAAGATAGGCGCAATTAAAGTCACCTATAGGGACACCCTTTAACTTTTAGATTTATTTTTGTATTAATTTTTGTTATTGGGAGCTATAAAAATACGCATCTTTTTAAACTTAAAGAAGTGCGCTTTGAGGTTCATTATACACTTAAAAACCATGGGGTCACCCTTTAATTTTTAAGATTATGAACTGTTTTTGAAAACGGTACCAATCTGTATGCATAATCTTTTAAATTAGTTCTGCAGGCACAAACATAAAATAGCAACATTCAGTCGAATTGATAACCTCATTCTTTTTTTAAGTCGGTTAAAAGTTGAAAAAATATTATTACACTTTTAGTATTGGCAGAATTTAGCAGATCTTTAGTTGTACTTCAAAATCACGTTCGTTTCATATCACGTATGATATATCATTATTTAGCTCGATATTTTAGACCGCAATGAATCCATTTTTGGTAAGCGATACAAGCCCACCCAAATATCTATGCAAACAATAGATTATAAAATGTTTCTCCTTAGGTGTCTACAATGCGAGCAGCAATGAAGCCTTGTAAAATGACCTAAAACATATGAAAATATTTTTGTTTTTAATCGGGAGATTTTTCCTTGAAATTCGATTTAAAAAAATTCTTAATATCATTTCCCACTGTAGTTTTCATTCCAGTTCAACTAAAACTTAAAACATTTACATATGAATAACCATTCATATATTCAATTTAGAAAAACAAACCTTTTTTATAACTATTTTTTTCTTTGTAGAAAAACCTATGAACTATACAAGCGTAAATTGTAACTACTCTAAAATTATGTTTAACTAAAAAATTTTGTTAGTGAATTCAAATCAAAATGTATACGAATGAGTTACTCACTTCTATTTCTTAAAGCAAGAAATAGAAAACACATTCACAAACAACGGAGAAGAATTTTAAAAAACGTTTTAAATTTAGAAAATCATGAATATGCAAAGTTTTAGAAAACCAAGAATTTCAAGGAAGGTATTCTTAAAAGTAAATTGAATTTAATAAAAAAAATGTCATTTAAATAATTGCAAAATCAACAAGGATACCAATATTTATTATTTTTGTTTTTCTAAATATAAATTTTAAAATAATAAATAAATATAAATTTTATATTCGTACCTTCCACTAGTCTAAGCAGCTTTAGAGAGATGTTCCAAGTTTGAGGTTTCAGTTCTCAACACTTTGTGTAAGCGGGATTTTTGTCAGGTTTGCAATGATTTGTTTTTTTTTTTCGATTTAAAAATCCAAACTTTAAAGACCTTAATCTAGTTTTTGTAATATTCATTTAGTTTTTCTTTAATTGCGTTTCCAGCAAAATTACGCAAAATTAGTTTGTAAAAGTAACAAATTTTAATTTTTATTACGCATTAAATATTTGCAGCTGCTTCGAAAATATGGATTTTAAAAACTAGCGTTGCCCACGAGTTGGTCCGCATATCATTTCATATATTTTTTTAATTTCAGTTTAACAAAATATATTTTTAAACATTTGTGTAAGAGTTCTGTAAACAGTGTTAAAAATTTTCTAACTATAAAATAAAATGTGCTGACAACTGGTTTGGTACCATTTTACCGATAAAATTGGGTGACTTCACATTTGTATCTCTATTTTCTCTAAGAAATAACTTATTTTTACGAAACAAAAAGTGTTCTATATTTAAATCAGGGTTCTAAGGGACCTGCACACAAAATTTTATTTAAATCTCTTCAGCAATTTTTACGTGAAGCGAACACATACAAACAGACAAAAATTCCAAAAATCCATTCAAAAAATATTTTATGCAGAGAAATGACCCGTGCCTATCTATTTGCTTTAGTCGTAGCTTGATATAATAAATCTAGTAAAATTTTAATCCTAACTTTAATTTTTTTCAAACTATTCATCACATGGCGCCAGGTTAACTTAAAGTTGATCTAACTAGAAAAATTTTAGTTTATTTGATAATATAACGGAAGCTGATTTTTCGAAAACGGAAAACATCCAGATTTTTTTTTTTTAATTTAAAATTTGAAACTTGTGTTGATGTTTTTAAACCAGAATGAGCAAATTCCTGCTCACAGTTATAAGGAAAATTTGTGGATTTTTATTGGGTTTTTTTTAAGCACAGTAAAACTTAAGAAGAGCATAACCATCAAATCAGCGTGCTCTGGAATATAATCATGAAAAACGCTACTAATTTTTCTAGATTTACTTTGAAAATCAGGCATCAATCCCCGCAATTTAGAAATGGCGTTGTGATTTTTCTTAACAAGTTCTCTGCTCGAGCTGTGGAGAGATTTCATGCCAATTAATCGCTAAATGGTTTAGTTATACCATTACGTTAGAGAGAAGTATGTTCTAAAAGATTATCGTTGCTTCAAACGAAAGTGTGGAAGAAGATCCAAATTTATCGACTCGTCGTTGGTCGCATTGTACGGCGACTACAGCTCAGTTTAAACTCTAGCTGGAAAATTGGTTTAATTAGCAAAATGGCCGGATATGGAATAAAGCTAAAGTAGACTAACAGACTTTACTAAATGCAGAAAAAATTTACTACTTGGTGCGGTTGATCCGCTTGTGGAGTCATTGGATCTTGTTTCTTCATTAATAAAAAAAAAGTCGAAGCTCGCACAAAGATCGTACCGTGATCAATGATTTTTTGTCTCAAGGCAATCACGATAAGTTGATTTTGAGAAACATAACTGTCAACTGGCCTCCATGGCCATGTGATTTCACACCTTTCTGTTATTGCCCGTAGACCCACGTGAGGTCATTAGTTTGTGATGATAAGCCAGCAATAATTCAATCATTCGAATCCAACAGTGTTTGTATTATTCGTGACATATGGCCGGCAACGTAAAAATTGGTTAAAATTAAACGTCAAGAATACTACGGTAGCCACATCGTCAAAATTCTTTTAAAATATTAAGGCCATGTATTAATCATTTGAATAAAAAGAATGATAAATTCCTAATTTTTTATGTTATTTTTGCAAATTAAAGTTCTATTGACCCTAAAAACATTATTCTACACCACAAATTTCTCTACCTGGTTCCACATCGATATTGCAGCTTATGATATTATTGCCAAAACAAAAACAAACCTTCATGTACAATTCAACTCAGGATTCCTTCCTAAAAAGTTTTTTTTTTTGTAATTTAGTTTGCGTAAATTGGAGTAAAAGCAAAATTACGTATACATGCAGAACTTTTTTTTTGTAAGTTTAATGTGTTTCTTTTAAGACGACGGATGATAAGATGAATAAAAAAAATTACGTTTCTAGAAAGTTTAGTTAAATATTCACATAAAAAGCACAGACACTAACTCACACAACACTCCGGTTTAAAATAGAAGCGGAATTCCAACCAGTTTAGTCTTATGCAAGAAAAACAATATTAATTTCAGCATCACAAAAATGTGCGTATATGGTTTAATCCATCCATTGGTGCAAATATTAAATATGGGTTTATTTTTCCTAAGACGAAGAAAAAATTATATTTTAGATTTTGAATTTTAGAACAATTTGTTATTTACTTTGAATAAACATTCCCTGTTATTGTACATTCATAGACGAATTGGTTGAGAGCGAAGTCCTTTTTTGAAAGAAAACTTTTTTGATGTATGTTTAGCATAATATAAAATTTATAGTTTTATAATTTACTTTTAAATAAATAAAAAAACAAAAACAGAAAAAAAAACGGAAAAAACATACATATATTTGAAACTATAATTGTCGGTAATTTTTTTTAATAAGAAACAAAATTATAGCCATTCATATGCAAAAGAGCTGATAGTGTTTAAGTTTAAAAATGTTTTTTTTTTTATTTTTTTCTTAAACAAAAAATACAATAGTTTCAATGTATTTAATTTAATTAGAATTAAAATTTACCTTGTTCTAAGTTTTGTTCAGAATTGTTTGGCTAACAGCATCTTTTGCTTCAAGTATCTGTCATCGCCTATTAATGCCTTGCTGCGACCAATTTTATTTTAATACATACAACGGAGTACAGAATAGCAAACCAGACTGCAATAGCATTGACGATCTTTAGTCATCCTATTATCTTATTAATTTTCTTAATAAGAATTGGCTACAGAATTTTATTATCTGTAAAATAATATGAAGATATTCATTCCCATTTCATTGTTGACTTAAGCCATATCGTCATGAGGGCTTTACCTAAACTTTTGAAAAGCTAAACATATTTTTCTTTCAGTAAAGAAGTTTCAGTGACAGAGAAATAACAATCAACACTCTTTTTGCATTTTTCCTAAGAATTCTTTTTAAAGGTTTAATTCTTGTTAAGCACAAAAAATAACTATTAAAATTTGAAGACGATAATCAATCCCTCCAGGCAAATCTGGCAATACCTGCACACAAAGCTAGAGGAAAAAAAATAATTGAATTTCATTTTTAATAAAAATGAATCATTGAAAGTTTCTTAATAATTATTATTATTTTTTTATTTTTTGTCCCTTAAGTTTAAGTTTTTTTTTGTCATTTAATGGTATGAACATGTTGCAAATATAAGCGTTGCATGTGAATTTCGGTCAAAACAAAACCGTTTTATGGAAAGTTGTTGAATTTTATTTAACACACAAAACTTCCTGAGCTTACAGGCACCTGCCTTGTGTAGAATTACACGATCTGGAGTAACAACTAACTACCGAAAGTAGTTGAATGGTTTTGCTGGCCGCATTACACAAGGCATTGAAAAACATGTCGTTGGTACTGGCAAATCTGTGCTGAATTTCATTTTCAATGAAAACTGATTTTTTTTTACAAAATCTATGCATATAATAAAATAGTAGCGGCTTCATTTCTTTATATGAAATATTTTTTGAAATTTTGGTGTTGATGTAGATAGTAACAGATATTGAATACAAAAAAAATCTCTTTTTAGAATTTTTGTCTCTCTATCTCCGCATCTCGTAAGAACTGCCAGATGGATTTGAAGAAAAAATTTGTGTGGAGGTATTTTAAAACCCTGATTCAAATATAAAGTAGAGATTTAAAAGTCACCGGATCTTACCGGTGTAATGGTACTAAAAAATTTTTCAGCACATTTCATTTTTATAGATGCAAAATTTTAACACTGTTTACAGATCACTACAATAAATATTAAAAAATATATTTTTCTAAATTTGATTTTAGGAAAATTATAAATGACACTCGGACGAAGTCGTGGGCACTGCTGGTGTATAAAACTTTTATTTTTGGAATATAATTCTACTAGAGCAAGTTACAAACAAATAGATTTTTTTTCAAACAATAATGAATATAAAATAAGACAAAAATGTTGATTGAAACATGCAGCATAATTCAAAAAGAAGAGGATATTTAAAGTAAGTAGCACAAAGTTTATAAGATTAGTTTTAATTTTTTTATAGTATTCAAATAATCTTAAAAAAATTTTAAGTCTGATTTAAAAAATATGCTTTTAATCAAAAAATTTTAGATCCATATTAAATTTTTTATTTGGAATCTTTTTTAATTAATCTACTCTTATTGTGCTTGAGTTCTTCAAATATAAATATTTTATAATAATTTTAGTACAAAAAGTAGCATACAAATATGCTTTCCCCGCAGTAATACATTTTATTTTGTATTTTTTTTAATATTACATTGTCATGAAAATATATTAATATATTTTTAATTGAAGGAATCAATCACAATATAAGTAAATTATGGCAGAAAACTTTAATATAAAAATTACTTTTCCAATTAAAAACGTACTGTATTAAATTCGAAATGGCTCACTTTTCTTGGTACCCTTCTTTAACGCGTCATTAATATAAAAATAAATCAAATATATCGTTTTTTTCGAATGGCTCCTAATGTGTTTATTTTAATGGCAGACATTTTTCTGTGGCACATTTCACACGAAATACATTTTAAATGCCGTGAAGAACACCTTTCAGGTGGCTTGCAATGAAACGCATGTGTTAACAAAAAGTAAGAAAATTTTTTTTAGTTTAATTTTTTATTTCTGCTATTTGATTTTTGCCAGACAATAAATTTTAGCATTTTAAAAGCATTTTTGTGAGGTTTGCCAAGAAAATCAGAAAATATAAATAGTGAATTTTTCATTTCAGGTTGAAATTTTTTTTGTGTATTTCTTTTGTTTTGTTGTTTTTAAGTATCATTTAGTACATCAAAATTCTTAAAATGTGCCTGCAATATACTACTGTTTGTATTTAATAACTTTTTTTAATAACAAACAGTAGTGTGATAAAATGAAAAAATTAAAAGTAAAAATTTTAATAGTTTTTAGAGGAATCTCCGATTTTTTAACGGCAGAGATACCTGTGTATCATACCATATCACAAAAGAACAAACAAAAATTTATGCCAAATCTTTTATACCCTTCATTATACATGTAAATCTAGTTTAGTGAAATAGCAACAATCCAAAAAAAATATTTGGGCGACAAAAAATTAAAAATTAAAAAACAAAAATTTAGTACGATATATAGTTTTACATAAAAATGCCATCGGCTCTTAATGGGTTAACCTTTTCTAAGAAATTTTACTATTTTGAAATATAATTTCAAAAGCTTAAAAATGATACCCATATTGATATCTTAAAAAATATGGTTCACAAATGGTAGCTTTCAATGAAAATTTCAGAGGCCTATAACTCGAAAAATCCGGGCGAGCACCAATTTTTTCACTTAATACTTTTTTCTTATTTTGTAATTTCCTATCGCCCATATATTTATTTTCTTTTTTTTTTTTTGTATTGGAGTTACTTCACTAAACTAGATGTGTTCCAAATATGGAAAAATAAGAGGCAGGTGTGCTGTTTTGCCCGCTGATTGTTTAAATTTTTTCTATCCTTGGCAAAGTTGATTTCGACCCGAACATGAACGGACAGGGAAAAATTTTTGCTTGTGAGCAAAAAATTGTCATCAGCGTAAGTTCGAGCATCTGGGGTTCTGAAACTTCTAGAGCGATCATTAAGAAGGCTTTGTATGTTCAACGTGTCACTGTATAGTGCACTATATGGCCTGAAGGCGTTAATGGGCAGTTTTTTCTTTTCAAAGTTGATTGAAAAATTTAATGAAAGAATCGACAGCCCTCAGTATAGTCCTGGTGGATATCATTTTTCATTTACAATTGCCGAACTTTTTTCTTCGTATTTTAATAAAAGTTTCCAAGTAAAAAAGCGGCTTGAAAATGATTTTCTCATGTCGAAAACGCTCGACAAACGTACCAAATAAATATTTATTAACGACGGTGGGCACCAAAAAGTATGACAACAGCATCTTCATCTTAATTATTGAAAAACCCATTACGTTAACGGAGCGTTACTTTGTGATAAAAATTAACCCCATAGAAAGAATGTGGGGCAGTTGTGATTGAGTTGATAAAAAGAAGGACTTGTTGGTTAAGCTTCAAATTATGTGAGTGCATGTCCAGCGACAGTAAGATTTTATTGTGGTGTTGGTGATTGCCTGAGTTTGTTAAAGCGCATGTTTCTAATGCAAAAGATCGTGGGAATAAATCCACAGAATAAGAAATAAAAGAAATGTAGAATGAATATAAAAGTAACAAACAACTGATTTGCAGATATTTGCAAATAATAAATTATAATTTAATTTTTATTGAAAGCCAAACTTAATCACATTATGCTGCATTATGCCCCCACTCTTCGATTTTTGTAAAGTCTTTTAAAAGATGATTTAAATCTTTAATCGTTGTTTTAAATTTATATGTATAACAACAGAATTTATGGACATCAAAGTGGAGTTCTTAGGGCGAACTTACATTAAAGAAGATCAAATTTAGTTCCTCAGCTTTAATGGCCGCGGCAGCAGCTTTAATAAATAAAACGTATATGAAAAACATTAATTGCTATTAATATAAAATAACTAATAAAAGGAAAAAATATTTTTGCCAAAGAAATAATGCGTTTTAAAGTCATTGAATTAGGTTTTTTTGCTCGTTGAAAAGCCAAAAATTAAGTCATAAAACTAAATTATGCATGTTTTTAAGATGTTTAAGATTAATAAATAGAAACGAAAAGATGTTTTTAGCTAAAATGAGTTTGGGTAAGAAAAAAATAGTTTTTCGCAAAGAAGTAAATCTACACATAAGGAGCTTTTGTTACAAAAAGGCCATAATTCAAAATTGTATATTTCAGTTACCCACTTATGTCATTAAAAAATTCTATATATTTAACCTTCTGCGTATAAAAATTTCTCTTTGACCAGCAATAAATTTAAGTAACGTTTAAAACTTTAAAAGACAGGTGTAAATTATATCAGTTAAAAGCTTTGCTAAGAATTGCAAAATTCCAAAATTGCAAATTACTGAAAAATTTTGCCTAAAAATTAAAAATATTTTCACATTCACTTAATTTTAATACTCACTGTTCTAATTAAAAAAGTGTTTATAATTTAAACACGTATTTTAGTTTGTTTACTTATCTTCAGATTTTATTATTGCCTGTTCATCTCTCTCTCTCTCTCTCTCTCTCTCTCTGAATTGTCAGTTTCTTTAGATCACATGTTTATTCTAAAAGTATTTAACAGAAGATGTTCTACTTTGTTACTTTTCTTGCATCGATTGAAGACAATAAAGTTTTTTATTTTATTTTTGGGTCTAAAGCCTATACGTTATTTTGTTGGCATAATTATTTCAATTATGTTTTAATTTAATATCTCTCTACCACAGGTGAAAAACCGTGTATCTCAGTTTGTCATTCCGTTTGTAATTTCTTTACTTTCGTATTTTTCAAGACATTGTTTTTTGTAAAAAAATAATTTTATAGTAACAATGCTTTTAAAAATATGAAATGTGTGTGTGGATTTCAGAACATGCCTTATAGTTGAAGTACAAAATATTCAGTACTCCCAACTGTACAACCGCGCAGCACATGATGAAGTGTTTGACCAGGAAGAAAAAGAATCCAAACAAAAATTAAGAAAGAATCGCCAGTGTGTAAAATAGTGTTTAATAGAAAAGAGAAAAAACTTGTAATAAACTTTTGAAAACCTGAAAAGGAAATGAACCAAAATATTATAAAAGTTAAATGCGTATGACAGACGACATATTTAAATGACTTTTCGTCAAAATGCAATAGCATGTGCGCATATTTGCATTTTTTTATTCATCTATTGTACAATCATCTTTAACTTTTTTGTATTCACTTAATAATTTTCTGTAACCTTTCTTGCTAATGTTTTTTTTATAATATTCATTTCAGCAACTCCACAATTCAGGCATAGATTTTAAAAATTCTATAAATGCAGGCATTTAATCTGAATCCTCTATCTTTATTGATTTATTAATTTTCTTTGAATGTATAGAATACTTTTGCGCTATGTTTTGCGATGTTGCCTCTACGAAATTAAAAGTAAAATAGAATAAGGTTGTGCGACATGTCTACCAACGTTGCGTCCGAGTTGTACAACTTGCCAAAAAATCAAAACATTTGATCTTTCGTACAACCAACACGCAACTTCATACAACTGTACCACAAACATTGCAATCTGTTGCACAACCTTCTTAAGTTGTACAACAGGTTGCAACGTGTATGGCTTGCATAAAGGTGGTTTTTTTATAGCTAATAAAATATTTTTATTTATGTATATTAAAAAAATTATTTTATCCTTTAGTAATTATTAGTAATAATTTAAAATAAATTTTTTTTATTTCTTACCACTATATATTGAGAGCACGAAATATGTCTGTTTGTTTGTGTGTTTGTTGGAAAGCGTTAACGTACAAACTTTTTAAGGTGAAAATAAAATTTACTTTTGTTAAAAAGATATTGCTGTTTAAATAAAATTATTGTATAACTGCGTAGGATAAAAAAATTCTAATGTAGTGGAAAAAAGTTTAAACGTAAGAAGGGAAATTTTTCTTTGAAACGTAGAGATTTTTAAAATTGTGAGCTGACACCAATGTTCACAATAGTATACATTAATTTTAAAAATATTAAATACAAAAGTTCAGCTCAAGTTTATTTAGCAATCACTTCTTTACAACGTTATTAATACAATAAAAAATTAATATTTTTATTTTTAAAATACTAAACTTTTTTCTTGTATAATTTTATTGTTATTACCAATTCATAATTTAAGCATCACCGTTCTTAAAATAAATGAAACTAGCATATTTCCTTATATTGTTTTAATATAAAACTTGTTAAACGCTAACCATTTTCTGCGATGGTAATATAAGTGACGACAAAATATAACTTAGAAATCAACAAAATCGTAACTAATTTTTCTTTGAAAAACTTTTAAGCTCCCTGGACACTCTTTGCTATGTTGATGCTAACAGCGTATTTAAAAAAGTCTTGTTTTGCAATA
Organism: Cistogaster globosa; assembly: GCA_937654795.1. Taxonomy (NCBI): domain Eukaryota; kingdom Metazoa; phylum Arthropoda; class Insecta; order Diptera; family Tachinidae; genus Cistogaster; species Cistogaster globosa. Next base: position 61,973,657 of record OW569403.1, on the reverse strand, counting down.
TTTATCGCCAATAGTACAACAATAATCAGTGAAATATTTAAGTCCCTAGATAACATCAAGGCCGTTCTGAAGAGTGTGTGTAATTAAATGTCTTAAACTCAAAATAAAATACCATTCTAGCAAAAAACAAAAACAGAATTCAAACCAGATAAACTTAAAATTATATTTCTTTAGGACGGTAGTTATAGATTAATTATATTATATTAAATGCGAGAAAGATTGCGTCAGAGTTTTTTTAAATGTCGTAGAACAAAATATGAATGCAGATTAAACAAGAAAATTCAGCACTTATGTGGTCACCCTATATTTTTACACTTTTTATTTTTCAAAAGATTGGCCACATACATCAAAATACAACCATTAGAACACCCGTTAATTTTTAATTTTAAAATTAATACTTTTTATTACACTTGATATAGTAATGGGCATTCTGTCTAATTTTCAACAGTTTGTCTTAAACGGTTTGAAACATAGGGCATAAAAGTCAAAAAACATCAGTTATAGGGACACCCTTTAATTTCTAATTTCAAGTTTGCTACTATTTATAGCGGACTTAGCAATAAAGGTTCTTTGCAAATTTCAATCAACTATCTAAAAGTGTCCAACAGTTTGGTCATATACATCAAATAAAAGCTACTATTGTAACACCTTATAATTTATAATAGTAAATATTAATACTTCTTAATATTCCAGACAAATTAGTGACATTCTGTTTGATTTTCAAGTGTTTGTATACAACGATTCAAACGTTGAGGCTATGTAGATGAATATACTTCAAATATGGGAACACCCTTTAATTTCTAAATTCAAATTTTATGCTTGTTGTTATAAAGGTTCTTTGTAAATTTTTTAGCTGTCTTTCTATAACGTTTTAAAAAATTGGCCACATACATTAAATTACATTAACTATTGGGACACTCTTTAATATATAATTTTAAATATTTATATTTGTTATTATAATGGTCGAAGCAATCGACACTCTGCCTAATTTTCAAGCGTTTGTTTATAATATTTCAAAAGATAGGCGCATATTAAACAATTTACGTCACCTTTTGGGGCAACAATAAAATTTTATATTTATTTTTGCTATTGGTAGTTATAGTAATATGCATTTTTTTTTTTTAATTTTAATGAAGTACGCTTTACGGTTCATAATATACTTTAAGCACATATATGTTGTATGAGGGCATCCTTTATTTTTAAGATTATTAACTTTTTTAAACGGGATCAACCTGTAAGCATAAGCGTTCAAAACACAAAACATTTTCAAAATCGGTTCAGAAATAACTGTGTTCTACAATCACAAACATAAAAAACAGCATTCAGTCGAATTGATAACCTCCTTCTTTTTTTTTTAAATCAGTTAATCAGGACTCTTAATATGCTTCCAGTACATCATGCTGCTAAAGCTGGCGTGGTGAAGAAGAATAGGTTAGAACAAATTTTTGAGTCATGCAGCGTATTCCTTTTAAACAGGCCAAAAAACTTTATCAACTGGCAAAAAATTATGATCTCGGACATGAAAACGAATATTTGTTCTTTAAGCCACGGTTATAATTTCTACTGAAGGAGAGTAACTTAAACATTAAATTAATTTTTACCTCACGTTTTTTACGTCCATCTCACAGGTTAATTTTGGCTGAACCATAAATTTTAATTAAAATTACAACAAAATTTTAAACCTTTCGTATATTTTTTATAAAATTATAACAGATTTTAAAATGAAAAATTAAATTAAAGTTGAGTTACAAAGTTTTGTTATGGACCTGCCCAAATAATAAATTTATATTAAAATACATCTGTATATTCTCTTCTTAATTGACTACATCTCCACTCAATTGAGTTGTGTTATTTTCTCTATATTTAAATCCACTTCTAACAGCCGTTCCAAATGCTAGAAAATCGATTTTGTAAAAACCATGTGCCTTCTTTCAATATCCAAACAGCAAACGTACTAAGATTTTATAGATAACAAAAAATAATAAAATAATTTCAATTTTAAACAATTTCAAATCAAAGTTACAACTAAAACACCTGATTCCACATTCATGTTGCATAAAAGACCGTACAACATTAAATGGCAACACAAATAGCAAACGTGGCAAAAGGAGACACCCCATCAAAATGACACATACTGCATGCAGATTTTTCAATCAGGTTGTTTAAAAAGACACCCTTTGTTTTGCAACAAGTAAAATTACACATTTTTATGGGATTTTTTTTTTTTTTTTTGGTTTATTTTTTCTTTGTCATGTGGTTGGTTTGGTTCAATCATGGTTAATAGCAGCGGTGTAATGGAATGAGTGTCTTGAAAAAAACACAGATTTCATTGTTTGCAAAATAATTGCAGAGATTTTTACAGCTGATGTCTGTCTGTCAACAACAAACAGAAAAACAATAAAATTATAATACAAATAAACACTGAAGTAGCAATGAAAGGCACACGAATAAAAATTTAAATTAAAATCTAACAAATGGTGTTGTTGTTTTATTTTTTAAGGTGAGCAATAGGAAACTTCGTAGCATATGCTATTTTACTTAACACAGAAATTACTTTAAATCTTTTTAAAATTTAAGTCAAAGTAAAATTTCTAAAATACTATTGACCACTTAAATTATTTTTTTTTCTTAGAGCTCCAGAGAGAAGAAAATGTTTCCTCTAGGAAAATATGCCAAAACTATAAAGAAACCCTTAACTTAACTTTGTTTAACATACTTATACTTTCTTAAATTCAAATATCTCACCTTAGTTCAATTGACTTAGATTCATCATTAAAGTTTTTCCCTATTAACCATTCCAATCATGAGATTTTCCTTCATTGTTACATTAAAGGAAGACTATCAAACAATGCAAAAATTATGCCAATAAAGCATATTCTTTTGTATTTTTATAAAGTAATTAACAAAAGCATCCAACAACCAATGAAACGTTTAACCCGGCAGTTCATTCGATTACAGTGGGCAACTTTTGAACAACTTAATTAAGAGACTTGACTGAAATTTTATTACAACCCTGAAACTTGCAGTGTTCTTAATTGTCTCTCTTTGGTGCTAAAGAGGTGTTACGATAACAAAAAGATTCGGCAACCCCATAGATATCGAGAAGCTAATGTCGTTATCCATGTTTGTGTGTTAAACGGTGTCTTTACTACATGTTCAACAACAGCGTTGGTTGCGTTAGTAGAAGTGTGCAATTTTTTTTAATAACAAATCAACATGACATGCGTCAGCGACATGAGTTTAAAGAAATAACTTTTGTGGGATGATTTCAAATTCTAGATTAAAAAAGGAAGGCACCTGTTTATAAGAACAACAAGGTGAGATAGTCAAGATGCTTGTATAATGAACAAGAGGCCGTGTAAGATAGCGACGAATGAAACATCATAAAAGGAGCTTGGCAGTCGTGGCTGGAGGGTTCTAAATAGCAGAACAGGAGATTGAAGGCTGATGTCTCTGCTGAAGCTACAGCGTATTGTTTATGAGATCTAAAAAGTTGCTCATGTTAAAGGCACACGTTTGTTAAAAATACATATAGAAATTTCGGTTTTGCTATAGTAACAACGGAAATGGGTACGTAAGTTTGTAAAAGCGTATATTAGATACAGGAAAGACAAAAGTGAGCAAATATAGGCGAATTCACAGAGAACGAAAAATCACTTATTCTTTTAGTCATTCCCTTTCTAGGGCTAAAACTCCTACTAAATGGGATATTTTGATATGATATTTGAATTCTCTAAAGGTCGTTAATTTGTTCATAAACAAAATTAAATTACAGACTGCAGTACAAAATTAATCTTGGCTGACGCTAAAGAGTGTAATATGATTGATTGATTAATTTTTTTAGGTTTTGCACCTAAAAGTCTGTTGATTTTAAATGTTTTCAAAGTGCTGTTTAATTGTCGTTCCGTGATATTTACTACCGATCATGCACGATAAGGTACAAACTCAGTCTTAAATTAATTTCACACCTAAAATTATCTACACATTATGGTCACCCCACTGTGTCAAGAAATGAAGCCGTAGAATATGTTACATGAAGAACTCACATTTTTACTAAATACTTGCAATAAACGTTGGAATAGATAAATGAGTGAATGAATAGGTAAAAATCAAATTGCTTGAGTAGGCAAAAAAAAAACCATTTTAAAGGTTTATTCTTCTTTTTGTTGCAATTATTTTCATTGTTAGGCTAAAGCTTTTTATTAAAACCAAACAGTGCTTACAATGTGTTGCTGCTTAACATTTATGTGGTCCATGCTCTTCTCTATTTACAATTGAAAGTAAATTTTCACTGCTAAACTGGCGTAGGAATCAGGCTCTTTAATGGACAAATATTTCTGCTTAAATAAAGGAAAAGATAGAATGAAAAGTGTTAAATTTTTTCAATGTTTAAGATAACTAATCTAAGATAATTTTTAAAAAAGTGCTCCATTACTATTTAGAAACAACTATTTAATAATATATTTCGAACTGTGACTGTTTGTGCCAAAAGTTATAAAATGCCAGTGACATCAACAAGATGTTTTTATCGCAAAAGCTTAAAATAATTAAGTAGAAACGAAAATAACAATTATTTAAATTCAATTTCAATTAAACACAACTACGACAATTTGTTATGATGATGATGTAATAACTAACATATTTTTTATAGAGAACAAGCCATGCCCGATGTGCTTTGTTTTCTACATCAAATCTACTTAGGCACCCCAGGCTAGAAAAATATGATAATATTTACCAAAAGTATAGTTTTGTCTGGACTCTTAATATTGTTTAAAAAAGTATTTCTATCAAAGTGAAGTCAAAAATTAAACGAAAAGGTTCGAAACTGAAATAAAACTTAGTCAGCATCTACACGATGATTTTTTTATAATTAAAAACATGTTTTTTATTTGTATTTTCTAAAATATCTATTACTGGCCCGATTTTAATTTCTAATGCATAGCGAAGTCGATTAAACGATGTCCCTCTGTCCGTGCGTGTTAGAGTTGAAATCAAGTTCGCCGAGGCACTAGATCAGCCAGAGAAAATTTAAATACGCCAATCAATCACACACAGTGTCGAACGAGGTGCTACTTATTACATCAGCAAGATCGATCCATGCTTCTCGAGACAGCAGGCAAAAGACTACGCCTAGCTCTAATTTTTTTACATTAATTGGAACAATTAAGTATCAGAAAAATGAAGTAATAAAAAAATATATGGGCCGACAGAAATCAAAGAAATAAGAAAAAAACATCAAGGGAAAATATTAAGTCTCGCCCGTGTTTTTCGAATTATGAGCCTTTGAAGAGATTTAAAAAAATGACTAACCCATTAAGAGCCGATGGCATTTTTATGTAAAATTATAAATATGTATTACTTGAAATTTTTTTCTTATTTTATAGTTCTCTCTCAGCGCAATATTTGCTTTTTTGATTGGAGTTACTTAATTAGATTTACATAGTGGTGAAGGGTAGATAAGATACGACATAGCCGAATACAGTACTCTTACTTGTTTTTAGTTAATTTCAAATGATTTAAAAAAATAAGTTAAAATTTCTTGTATTAAAAAAAATATGTATTTATTGTAACGAATGAACGCCTCAAGAAAGTTCATCGTTTACATGTCATAAATAAATTTAAAAATTCATCGTATAAGTGAATATGATTTTTTTCCATAAATTTAAAAGAGAAAAAAGAAAAGAAAAATAAAAAAGCGCATATCTTAAAATCGTCGTGTAAAAGCTCCAATTAAATTTTCTTTAAACAAAGTAGTTGCTCAAATAAAAATGAATACTAATTTTTTCTTAGGAGGATAATTATAATCTGCTTGTTTGAAATTACACCTCCATCACTCTGATTAATTATAAAATAACATTTTTCTGAGCATCCTCCTCAAGATTAGAAAGCCTTACTATTGTGGTAAATTAAATAGAAAATAACTAGTAACTTCTAATTAGAGAGGTACGCTTGTCCCTCTCCCATTTCCAACAGGCTTTTGCTTCAAAAAATACATTTACCTTGGAAAGTGTCATTTTGTAATTTCTTAAGTATAAAAAAATTAATATTATTTTCGATTGGCGTCTTACCGTTTTAATACTAACTTCCACATTCTTGTTCAAAAACTAACTTTTTTCAATGAGACTTGAATGTTGTGTTTTCTTTATTTACTTTCGATGAAGGATGGTAGCCCTTCCACAGACATCTCTAAAGTTTTCAGAACAGTAGTACATTTGTTTACAAGGAGAAAATTTATGGTTTTATCATTTTGCTTCAACACAGATCTGTTTTTGAAATATACTTCTAAAATTATATTCGTTACCTCGTCTAGCATGTGTACTTCATGCAAAATATTATCATCTGACAATATGTATCCGAAAGGAAATTACTGAACCACCATATAATTTTTAGCTGGTATTTTCCTTCAAAATATATAGCGTCAACTTACGATTCGAAAATTTTTCGACCAGGAGGGAATAATTCCAGGTTCGTTTTTTTCTGTCTGCGTGGAAGGCTGTAAGAGCTCAACGCATGCACTAAGACTCAGGCTAACGTTAAAGGGATTCAGGAGAATTTTCTCTAAAACATTTTACTAGCTTTATGAAATACTAGGAACTAAATTATTTTAAGACATGAAAACAAGACCGATTTAGGTTATCAGAATCATATAACAAGCGAAAAATTTTAATTTTCTCTCTAAGCTCTTTACTAACATTTTTAATTTCATTTTTACTGCCCACAGGAAAAAACACTTAATAATTTAGAAAAAAATTTATTAAATATTTACAAACAACAAACATAAAATAGAAAATATATCTAAAGAAATTATCAAAAATTATCACCACCTTTAACCTTTACAAATTCAACATTAGGAATGGACTTTAAGTATTCTAGCATTTTTATATCCGTCTTTATTTCCGGCATATCAGGCCATTTAATCATGTGCAGTAGACGCTCCAAATCATGATTCTCGCTGCCATACAAATATATACCGCGACAAGTGGGACATTTGAGATTTTTATTTTCACAAAGTTTTTCCAAACATTTAAGGCAAATGAAATGATCATTTTCACAAAATCTGACATCATGCCGTATGTACTCAAAGCAAACAGGACAGATGAAATGTTCAACACATAAGCGATTACTACACTCGTCTTCTTCTTTCCATTCAATGTCCTGAGGTCTAGGATATATTTTGTCATCACTATCATCATACCGGCCAAAATATAGCCGTAAACGCTGTGAAGGCATGGTTTCATTTAATATTTCCAAATATTCAAAATCAAATTCCAAATTGTAAATTTCTTTTTCACTGGCATTTTGTTTATTATCTTGTTCGCTAGTATAGGGACCCCAATATTCACAATGACCATCACGCTTAAGACCCAGTTTGAGTTCATATTCCACTTGTTCCGATTCTCCTACATGAAATACTCCAAAATCGATGCCGTTACTTCGAGGATTTTGTGTATTGCGTCGGAACCAATAGATACCGGTAGTAGTGACGAGCACAAAAGCTTCTTGCTGCAGATCATTGAAACTAAAATCAAAATAAATATTTCCTTTGGGTTGACGCAAATAGCTTCTGTGGTCAGATTCTATATGATAGAATATCTCATCTTCAGAGCCCCGCCATTGACATGAGGTAAAACGGCAGCAGATACTCATCTTGTATTAAATTAATAACAGCGGTTTTTTTAGTGTTTATTTAGTAAAGCTTTAACTGCAACTGAATGCCAGCATTTTTGAAACCATCCCTTTATATTTAGACGAAATATTGTAAACGAAATAGTAACTATTCAAATATTTATGTGTTTGTAAGTTAATATTATAAAAATAAATTATTACCTAAGATGACTATTATAGTCTTTCTGTACCTGTTAGTATTATTTTCAAATAATCCCTAAGATCCTAGAAGCAACAACTTAGGTAAGATTATTCTTATTGCTTTAGAGCAGCTGAAATGTAAGTTTTTGGTTGCTCTTCTAATATTTTCCAATACAATCAATTTTTTTCGTTTCGGTGCAGAAGATTATTAGAAACTAAGGGCTTTGTTAATGTTTTGGCTACTTAAGAACTTTACAAACACGTAATCCAATAAGTGTTTAAACGAAAAAGACAGTCATCAAACGATTAACACCTGGGTTTGCCAAATAATAGCAGCCCTTGAGATTTTAAGTTTTATTTGAAAAACGGTTTTGTACTATTTTTTTTATTGTTTTATTTTAATTTTATTTTATAATAATATTATTTATGCAATGATGATAAAATTTATAAGTTCTATAAGTTTTTAAATTCTGTCGAAATACTTATCAAAATAGAGTTACATCAAATACAACAGGTCCCAAAAACTTTTCAAAAATCTTGTTCTCTTTTACGAAGCCGAATTTACTTTATGGAAATCTGATAAATAGTTTCAGGGTTCCACATTTCTTTTTTATTTCAGGCCATTCTTTCAATCATTAAAAAGTATTTAATGCTTTTTTTTCTGAAAAAATAAATAATTTTAAAATTAAGTTTTATCTTCTAAGAAAAACTTCAACTCTAAAAAGTAGCCCTATTAAAAAAACAAAAATTTTCAAAATGTCTTTTATACATTTCTTTTAATGTATTAAAATTAAATAAATTACTTAAATTAATAGTTACCAGCAAAGGAAATGTCTGCAATGGCCTTCATGCATGTATTTTCATATCAAATATTATAATTATTAACAATTATATTAATAAAAATTATATTAATAAAAGTTTAAGTGGCAAAGGGGGGAGCTTATGTAAAAATGAATACATTTTGTTAGCATTTTAGTGATGTTTTTATGTTTAGTCTTAGTAAGAAAAGTTATCGATAATAGGAGTCCTTTATGAGTAATTATTAAGGCTGTATCCCTTTAGAAAATTTTGTTAAAAAAAATATACAATTATAATAAAGAGTATTCCCATTGTTACAATTATATTTTTTTTTGCAAGTTATGTAGAATAGTATTTATTAATAAAATCAATGTTTCAGTAAAAAATTTCACATTCCTGTCTAATTGTACAGCGAATATTTTTAATATTAAGTTTGCAAAAGAAAAAATCATTCATTCAAAAGTGATAAATTTTGTAACTCATTATGTGCTTTTCTCTTCTCTTTTCTATCAAAGCTGTCGAATCTTTTGTAAAGAGTTTTCTAACATTCATCTCCCATGTAATTGAAACTACTGCTAAAAATTTAAAAATTACATAATTACTAAATGTAGTACATTTCTTTGATACCAACGAGTTTTCATTCCAGAATAATATCTTGAACATGAAATGCATCTTCCCATTTTGTGGTGTTGTTGATCATTAAAATTGTTTGTTTTAGAGTTCAGGTAGTTGGCTTGTGTTTAACAAAGTAAGAACATTCGGAGAATGTCACAGTCTAGTATGGATTCAAGTCAGACATTGGTGCTCGACATTGTGAGATACTAACACTACTCCTCCTGCCCGTAAACCAATTCAATTGAAAAAAACAAGTTTTTAAACATCTGTACTCTTTTTCTTTGGATGCTAATTCGTTCCTCTACCTGTGAGCTGGTTAAAACAAATAACAAATAAAACAAATATGTGCCAATGTGCCAGTACAGCCATACAGATTTATTTGACTTGCTTTAATGGGTTTAGCCCTCTCATATGCACTTGATATTTAGGTAAGAGCAGAAACTTGGCTTTTATCTGATTTAAATCTTGTATTAATTTTTTGACACCTTTTTTTCTTAAAAACTTGTCTTTTGTTTTTGTAATAGAAAATTCATGATTTTTAGAAATAATAACTTGGAATATTTCGCAAGAATTGATGGCTAATTTAAATGATAAATGACAAGACGAAGAGTTAATACAACAATATATTTGTCCTCGGAATTTTTCATATCTTTCTACTCAGTGAAATAATTATTTCTCATAATTTCCTTCTGCATACAAAAATGTTATTACAGTAGCTTTAAATCTAAATTGTTTTAATATATTTGATAACAAAATTCGACAAATTGTTCCTTAGTTATGATTACATTACTTTCTCTAAGAGCCCCATACTTTAGATAAAATAAGAAAAGCTTTTCCAAAAGATTTTAAATTTTGAATGGTTGAGCCAGAAGGAACGGAGTATCATAACAAATATAGTAGTTCTCGAATGTTCGTTTTTTTTACATGCTGTAAGATGAAAATATTTCGGAAAGTAGATTTTTGTTGTTTAGCTAAGGCACTACGATAACAAATACAAAATATCAGCAATGTAATTTTAAGTTTTAAATTACAACAAAATATAAATTGTTAACGAGTTTTATCTTCATTACATTTGCTGAACTTCGGCCTAACAATTTCTTTATTTTTCAAACATTATTATTATAATATTAAAAACATATGGTCTCAATTTAAAGACATGATAAGCAAAGTGTTAAAAGCTAACTATGTTGATAATTACGGATGATTTCCTAATTTAAGAATTATTTTCATGATTTTTTTTTAATTTTTTTACCAGCTTAACGTTTTTGTTACGTTAAACAGGCGATCTCCGTATCAGACTTCCTTTGACTTCCTTAATTCTTAATCTCTCCAGTTGATGCCGAATATTAACATTCGTGAAATGGTCTAGACCCTTGAAAAAATGGGAGCCAATATGGACCCATCTCCTATTAAACAGACCGGAATACTCATTTAAGAGATTCTGCATCGATGCTGCCTTTTCCTCGTACTTGTTTTTTTTTTTTTTTTTTTTTTTTAAAGAGAAGTATCACTTTAGGCATTAAAACCTATTTAGTTATTTTTCATAACCGTGCTACATTCATTAGGAAAGGTATAGATGAGAAATAAGACAGGTGGTGAAAGGAGAAAGATATATAGTTATTTTACTTCGCCGGCAAATCTGCTATGAGAAAGTACCGACGAAGGAGACTGCACGTTTTTTTGTTCATTCTGAATATGTATTTATACCATTAAACAGAAAAAAACATTTTTTATTATTCTGATTGCCGCAGGATTTGAACCCTGAACAACCAGGTTTGTAGTTAACGTGTTTACAACTTTGACTACAGCAGCCTCAACCTCTCCGCGTGTTTTGCACGTTCGCAGTTTCATGTCAAAATGGCTATGGTGAGAGAGATATCCGATTTAAGTAACGAAAGTAGAGTGTTAAGCCTCCCCTAATTTAGGCAAGGCCATGTAAGTCTGAAGTATATATTGTCCTCAAGTAGTGATCAACTGACGTCAAATTCCCTTACATTTAGCTAAAGTTCCAGTTTCCTTGGAATGTTAAATTAGAGGATTTGTTCACAAAGAAGGAATTGTTTTCAACCAAATGGAGATAATAGAATTGCAACTCTGCTGAGGCCGGAGCAGCATTAGCATCACGAACTTTATTGTGGTGACATTTTCTTCTTTATTATCCTTTTTCGACTAGAAAGCTTTCAATTTATATCCACAAGTAGTAGTCTTTCTTACTCTTGCATAGTTAATGCTTTTAATGGCTGGTAGTCAGAAAATGGATCACGTGATTCTTATTATGCCACTGAGTTTTAGTTTCGCTTCAAAATTCTTAAAGCGCGAAATTTTAATATCATCCGCTATTTTAGAACTAAGAGGGCCAGTAAGTGTGTTGATCCTGGAATATGAATTCAAGACAAGTTTTCCGATTAATTATAATTATAAAGCTATTAGCTTCTTTTCTTAATGTTTCTTTGCTACGAGGGCAATATTATTTGGAGCACAAGACCAAGACCTCAACTCCGCATGTTTTTCCCTTTTTACCGATTGTAAAGCCCAAAATTACAAACTAAAATGATAAGAGCGTGAAAGTATTAAAGCTTTTCTTAAAAATATTACAGCTTCATTTGCATTTTATTTCTTTAAACATGCCGTATTTAATCGGCTAAGACAATTGCTATACACCTCATTGCTTTTATTGTATTTTATTCAATCAATATAATATACAAAGATTCACACAACATCGACATCATCATCACTAAAATGATATAATACTCGTAAATCTAGCTCTCCTTTCACATTTACTCCTGGTCATAAAACGAATCATCTATTAATACAAGGTGACTGAGAAAAACGCTTAAAGGAGCATATATGAAACAAAAAACATGCTTAAGCAAAAATATAATCTATTGTTTGGTCTTTAAGTAGCCTATGGCCATAATACGTAGTCTGTTCATGATGTTGTATAAGTGTTTTGGAATTCAAGCAGATTTCATATTAAAATTAGACTACGTGTTTGCACACTGGTAATTTACACACAATCATAAAATGTTACAGATCTTAATTTTCTGCAAAACTCTTTTAATATGGACTATACACAACTTCTGTCAATAAAACCCACACCATTTATTGTAGGCAAAATAAACGAAGAATGTGTGTTTAAGCGATTAAATTGTGCAACATTAAAATCCATTTCTCCGGAGACTTGAGGAAAATTTGTTAGTGATTAAAATTAAAGTAAGAGCCAAGTACTGAAAGATAAATACATACAAATCGTAAAAAAGTAACACAACATACAATAAGCAGCAAAAGAATGTACGTGCTGTATGAGTTTTATTAAGTGGTTATTCAACATCAGGGCAGAACAGAACAGATTTCATTTAATATTAATTTTTTTTCATTCATTTTATTATTTTTTCTCTTAGAAGCCGGATAAAAAGTTTAAGTGAAGTAAGGTAAATGTTTAAACAGGTATTTTTTACAATAAGTTTCAGTTGGGGTTTTATTTTCCTGTCTTCCTTATTTAAAAACTTATTTAATGTGTCTGCCTTGAAATCAGATCGTTTGAAAATATGCGTGTGCATGTTTATGTGGCATGAATTTTACCTTTTGCAGTATGTTTTTCATTAATTTGGCTGGCAAAAGAAAAAAAAATTACTTACATAAAACTACACAATATAATTCATGCAACATTTAAAATTATTATTATTATCATTACGCATAATGTTCGCGAATATTTGCACACATTATTCTTGTTGTAGACGAATTTTTTTATTCTTCTCATGATGGGAATGACTTCTGAGTGGATGAGTTGAAGAAATCTATATCCTAAAGATACGTTATAATGAACCTGATCAAACACTGCCTTACATAAGGAAACTATGAAAAGTTATTGGCGTTGGCTGAGAACACAATACAATACTCTCAAAAGTGTCCGAGATGATTTACTATAATTCCGCCACAACTTGTTATCGTCACCATATTATTTCAAAACGGATGTAAACCCATTTGTCGTTTGCTGTTGCATATATCTATTTCATTTCTTTCTTAAAATCTTTAGAAAATAAATAAAAATATACATCCAAAAGTAAGTTTTCTTAATATCACCAAAATAATGCATCTCTTATCAAAAAGGAAATACTACAATACCAATATTTGAAAAAAAAAAAACAAATTGGATAGACACGTCAAACAGTCTCTTTAACCATATAATTTTAAATTCAAAAGATCAGCTGTATTTGTAAAATAAAATTTAAAGTTAGACAACTGCATTCAGGGCAGATTGCAAAAATTAATAAAATAATTTTTCAATTTTATTATTCATAAGAGTAAGGTTTTTTAAGGTATGACAGAGCAATTCCAAGCTACTGCTTTTGAGCATGACTCGCTAGAATCGTGTAATTGAATACACTTAACCGTCGTGCTAAAATATATTTTGAATTTAGCACCTGGAATCTTTAAAGAAAAGCATAAAAATTTTCGAAATCCGGAATTGTAAGAAAGCTGTGCCTTAAAAATATCTATAAATTTTTTGCTTCGTAGGTTTCAATCGAGATTTAGTTATTTCGTCTGTTTTTTTTCATAAAGTATTGAAATCTTTTGAATTGCAGCTCTGCGCATGTCTAAATCACTTGCAGCGTAAGGCAAGGCCTCTAATTTTTCCACAATATTTGAAACAAATCTAGTTTAGTGAGGAAACACAAAATATATGGGACGATAAAAAATTAAAAATAAGTAGAAAAAACTTTAAAAGAAGAAATTGGCGCCCGTCCATATTCTCCAAGTTATGGGCCTCTGAACTTTTCACAGAAAAGTACGATTGTGCACCATAATCCTTAAGATAATATTTGAAAACTTTTGAAAAGATTTTTAAGGTAGTGCTAAAACTTTTAAAAATTTTAAGAGCAAATGAAAAATTTTATATAAATATTTTTTCTTATGTTTTTAATTCTATGTCACCTCAATATTTTTATGGGAGTTAATTTACTAAACTAGAGTTATATACATGTTAAGGGGTATATAAGATTCGGCATAGCCTAATATAGCACTCATACTTGTTTCTTACTATCAATAAAAAATATAAGTTCGATTTTAAATGCAAATGTTCTGCGAAGCACGAATTCGCTTTCAGAACTTGTCACACATCTGCACATAAGAATAAAAACATTTTAATGGACGTGATTATGTGAAAAAATATCACTAACATTAAAATACTTTTTTGCCCTCCTTTAGTTAATCAAAGATATTCGATAACTAATTTAGGACCATACAAAATATAACAACAAACAAAAAATACAAATTACACAAATTTTTCTACTCTTACTGTTTGTTATATTTTTAAGCGTATACTTTCCCCAAAAGCAACTTCTTCTTTTATTACGCTTGTGATAGTAAAAGTCATGGTAGTTCCAATAGTAGCATTTTATTTACTATTCGAAATTCTTTAATGGTGTTCGCCATTAAAATGACTTATGGCTTTATAGTCACAATGCAAAAATTCGAAAATATATTGGTTTGTTTAAAAAAATACTCTCTTTAACTTTGCACGCAATTGTTCATACGTGGAAAGGGTATCACACATATAAAGCAAGTTTGGAGTTCTTTGCAATTTGTGCGGTGCTGAAAATTCGGAGCGGAATATGCTAGTTTTTAGTTAATAAGTTTAACATTTTTCTAGTTAATTTTTGGCCTCCTTAGCTCCTTTCCCTTAAAATATGGCTACGTTCCCAATATTGCCACAATTTTCAAGTTTGTTGAACATAAGAAATTTATCAAAACAAATAAAAAGCATCCATAAGTCAATATTGCAATATTAAATATAATATAACAAGTGAATGTTTTTTTTTGCTTATTTTTACTCATTATTCCTGATCATATTAACCAGAGGATAGCAAAATACTGGATCTTTAAGCCTTGTGTTAATAAACGCATACCTGTACCGACCTAGGTATATTTACATAAAAAAAATGTATTAATAATAACTATTTTTCAACAAGCTTCTGGATCATCGTTATTTAACTTCAAAGGAAGCAAATTAAGATTCTAGATTTAATTTCTTGCTCCTTTTACCTACGAAAAAGTTTGCTAAAACTTAAGCCAGCGCAACATGCGCACCCAGGTACCCTGGTACCCACTAAAATTTGTGTGGGGAATATGAATTATTAACTATTACAAAACTAATATAAAAAATTAAAATGTTATTTATTTATGAAATTATTTTTTATATTACATTCTATACATTTAACAACATCTTCAGGCCACAAACAAATAGTCCACATTTAGTGCAACTTTCCCGGGTTTTTCTTTTCCCATTTGCTTGTAACATATGTAGCAAGATCCCGTAACTTTTTTTTCTTTCTGTTTAGTCTTACTTGGCAATCCAATACGCGCTTCAATTATCAGTTGAACAAGCTCTTCAGGTAGATTAGGCATATACATGCATCCCTCATTTTTTTTTTTGTTGGAATCATTTCATTGTTCTCATAGTAAATGATTTATGATACGAGTTAAGTAATATTTAACATATTCAAAAATAATGCCACTGGCCACCTCAAACTTTGACGCGGACTTGTGTATCTCCTAATCATTTGACAAATAGTGTCCATATTATTATAAAAATTTATTATTTTGGTATTCATTATTGATAAAGAACTATAGCTATATTTTTTTGAGTACATACCCAGCAAAAAATTAGACATTACCCTTAAAAGTACTTTCCATATTATGACTTAAGGCCGGGACACATAGAATCCGTCATACGTTAAACTTTGACAAATTCAATTGACAAGTAAGTTAAAATACATGTTTTCTAATGAGCGTTGTCAGAATCAATACGTGTCCGTCAACGCAAAGTACGAAAGTTGGTCAACTTTTAACTTTTGAAAACTTTGACAACTATCAACTGCTTCTTCTTCTCTGTTTAATTTTAACTCTAACTGTGTTTCAATTGTGTTTTGTGATTTTAATAAAACAATTTTGGTGGCAAACAATAAAATACAAATTTAATTAATTTAAAAAGTGAATAAAATACAAATTAAATTTAAAAGTGAATAAAAATAGAGAGTAAGCTTTGGTTTAACATCCGTCAGCAAGGTATTCATAGTGCCAACCTCATCCGTCGTTACTTTGACTTTAGTTGAATCTGTCAAAGTTTAATGTATAACGGATTCTATGTGCCACGGCCTTTACTTTTGTAATTGCCAAATTTTGTTACTTACCTACAAAACAAATTACATTAGTTCGCAAATAAGGGAAGTAGAAATTGAACTAGCTCTTTAAGTTAAAATAGAATACCTCAAAATACGTACAAATGATGTTTATTATTTCCTGCTTTAGACAACGTAATCAATTCTCAGTAATTGGGTATAAAAGTCGCATGCCTTGTTAAGATCATTAGGTTGGCAATTTTGTCGGGAAGTCCTTCCGCCAAAAATGCTTAATTCCAAACACGATTACCTTTTTTAAAATTTTTTTTCATGGAAACCAAAAGCGGCCGAATATAGTTTCCTTGATTTATTTGCGATCATTGCATGTGGAATCTAAGGCTTATTTTTTTAGTGTGCCAAAGATGGTAAAATTACATGACAGCAAGAGCTTCACTATTATCAGATAAGTAAAAAATTATCCAAACAGATATTTCTTCCACTTTAATGGTAGGGAGACGCTTATTCTTTCCCTCTGATTTTTTTTTTTCATGGGAAAGCGTTTTTAGCGTCTTAAATCTACCAGATTTTAATACTTAAATGGATTTAAAGCTCTATATATTGATTCAACCCTGTACAGCCTCGGTAAGGATAAAGTTGTTCACCAATTGTTGAATTTGTAATAGGTTTACACATTTGGGAAAAATTTTCGTTCAACATTGCACATAAGTCATGAATAGGAGCTGTTTTTTTTAATTTTTTTACACTGACTGCGTCTATTGTTGTAATCAAATCTTAAAAGAAGCAACACGTTGTCAATTCCCATTGTTACGCCAAACAGTGGCCTTTACTGACCTTTATAAAAAATTTTGGTCGTTATAAAATTCAGCGGTAAAAAATCATATTTAAACAGTAGAACCATTCAATATCCGGGTACTCCGGGTGCTAAACAATGAGGATAAAGTTGGGTATTAACACAAGGGTTAAATAAATAAAAAATATATATTTAATTAAATTTTTGTGATGTTATGATGTTATGTTAAATAGATATAACATAACAATCAACATGATACTTAAACATCATCTTTAATATCTTGAGTAAACAAGTAAGAATGACTGGTTGATGCTAATGATGAATGATGGTTGATGCTAAGCAAAAACCAATGTACAAGACAAGTTACAAAGAAAACAGTATAAACATACTTTGATATAAATATCCCAGATTTTTATTTACAAAATCAGTTTGTTGTTTAGTTTGTTTAAAATTTTATGCAGACATAATTCAAATATCATTGACGCCTGGATCAGACATGAAACTCATTAAAACATTTAAATATACAAAATATTTTTGCACGTCTTTTGCATCAGTTCATTCCTTCATTGTTTTATGACAGTTGATGGCACTTTAGTTGATGTAAGTTTTTGCGTTAGTAAAAACAACTAATAAAATTATTTTGATCTTTGTCGTGTTGTTTTATAATTAGCAACACAGAAGCATACGTAGAAAAAATATACAACATTTCACACCTTAAAGGAGATTACAAAGCGCTTTAAAAATTGTGCTGCTGAAGTAAAGAAATGAAGAGATGTTAAAAACTTTTAAACTCAAATTCAATCAGGTTACTAAGCACTTATACAATAGGGAAACTCTATAAACGAAGCATACAAAAAAATAAAGTAATTTAAAATAAAATACATATGAAGTTTAAGATGGAACTTATGAGATAAATCATGGCAATATAGAATTCATTCATTTTCGTCACTATCGTTAATATCGAAATTTAAAGGAAACAAATATTTATTGGATATTTAAATCAGGAGCTAAGGTGCCGGTACTCAATTAAAGTAATACACGCGTTTGTAAATACTTTAATTTTATTTAAATTTATAGCAGAAATTTATCATTTATAAGAAAAAATATTTTTTCTGTTTTTGTAGGTTCTCTTTTTTTGAATACATTTAAGTAAAACTAAATAAAACAATCATTTAAATAAAAATTACATATAATAGATTAAAATAAAATGTAAGTAACGTATTCATAGAATATTAAAACATATTTGAACACACTTCAATTTTTATGAATAAGGCAGTAAAACTTAAAAAGACCATTATAACTAAATCCAGGACGGTCTATAACAGGTGAATGCATTAGCTCATGCAGCCTACGAGGATTGACTTTTTGTAAATTTTTGAATGTAAATTTTTGAATGTTGACAACCCAACCGATTTTTTTAAAGCGAATGAAATATTAATATTTTATAAATTAATTAATTATTAAGATAATTATTCATGAAGTCATGATGGCAAAGATGAATTTATTTTCGGCGTGTTTCGAAATGTCAAAATTTATATAATAAAATCTGTTTTTAATTTTTTATACGAAGTTTGGTGATTCAAGCAAGGGCAAAAAATTGAATTTGCTTTTGTTTAAATATAACGGCAAAAAAGTTAATCCCTCTATCTATATATAAAGCACAAAATGTTTTTTTAGTAAGAAACTATAGCTGCCTTCACCAGTGAACCGATCTTCCTGGAAATTTCATATTTCGTTATCAGATTTGTAGATGGTGGAATTAAGAACTTTTTTTTTAATATTTCACGTAGCATCGTATTACTTAATAAATGTAGCAAGTGGCTCCTTGATATTTTGTCCGAATAAATTTGTTAATAATTTGCATAATGTAGCAAACAACTGGATGGATTGGAGTAGTAGGCGTGATAAGTCAAATATTAAGGGAACTATTATTACCGTGTAGCTAGAGAACTAACTTACTAACGCAGGGTCTTCAAATTTTGCACCAGTAACTCCCACAACTTAGGACATTTTTAAGGTTTTTTAATCAACATAAGATTTGAAGACCTTTTTTCCAAAATTAAAATTTTTTTGATTTAGTTGTTTGACAAATAGTTTTGCAACTTTTTAAAAACTAATACATATTTCAGATACAAGGTTTAATGCTACTGAATTAAATGAATTCATATATAATTGTGTTGCTTCTTACATTAAAGTCTGTAAATAAATAACAAAACGGGTTGATTTTGTCAACGCAACCACAAAAAACGACCCTCAAAACGTTCTTAATAGAAAAGTTTCTTCAGTAGTAAGTGTAATAAAACTTTTTCCAAATTAAACTAAAGACAGTGAGATATAAAATTTAGATGACGAATTTAGGGAACTTCGCCTCATGAATTTAATAAATGTTTTAAGAACTTAGAAAATATTATAGTGGAAGTATTTTGGTACACAATGTTAAATATTTCTAGAGGGTATAGTGACTTTTTAACTGTGATTTTTTATCTGTGTGAGTCATATGTAATTCTGCATGTGTGTCAAAACTAGTATTTTATTATCTGGTCACAAACGTAAATAAACATTTACGTCGGACATAATTATAATTTGTTTGCAACAACTAATTTGCTCGCAAATTATTTAAAATGGTTTTTTGTTAAAAGTGATTATTTGAAAATGGACTTAAAAAACTAAAACAATTAAATTGTGTAGTGTTATTTCAATTATTTCATAAAAAAACAAATAATCAAAAACAAAAAAAAATATTTTTGAATTAACTTGCTTTTTTCGCTTCTAGCTATCCAAGCCGTTGTTTTAAAATGGCTTGTTACCGCCTAAATACTTTTGTGTGCGTTACGGAATTACCAAAGACTTGTCAATTTTTAATTTTCTTTTTTTTTCTAATAAACATATAGAAGATTATAGTGCATTAAATAATAAAGTAGAATTTACATATATTTTATCAAATAGTTAAATGTAATTTTAGGTTGTGGTCATATAAAATATTACCCACAGCCTGCTAATGCTACCGCCAATGGTCATCCGCCGTTGATTGTTTTCATACGTCATAGGTTTTTGGCAAAACTTTTTTAAATTATAAAACAGCTGATGTAAGATAGATTTGTCAGATCAAAATTTTATTAGATGAATTTTCACATGTATTTTACAGAATCAATTTTTTTTGACATGTCACATGTATAAACATGTCGTGTATGGGTAGCTTTAATATTTCCAACTTTATCGAAGTTTGCAATGAATTTGATAAGTCTCCATTGTTTATCTGCAAGCGATGAACGAATATTTTTAAAAGTAAAAGGAATTAAAATTGTTGAAGGCCAACTGAAAATAAATTTTGTGGCAAGAGGGTTTAAAGGCCGGAAAACTAATTCCATCACCTTTTTTGCTATTTATTTTATTTCCTATTATTTTTTGTATTTGTTAAATTTTGTTTTTGACTGTGATGTAATCATCTTTAAAATCCACAGAGGAGCGAGAGAGAGGGAGAGAAAGAGAATTGCGTTTGAAGATTTCGGAAAGTGACAATTTAAAATAAATTTTAAATAAAAACAATACAAAAGCTAGAGGTTTTTCGTTGTGATTTTGCCAGTACACAACCATACACTATACTATACACGCAATGACGCTGAAATCGTGTTTTGTATTTTTTGGTGAAATATATTCCCTCATATTAAATCTTAAGTCAAAAGGACTGCTCAGGATTGTGCAACCAGTAACACAATTGCATATAAACTGATTGTTTGATAAATTAGTTTAATATTGAACTAAATTGTCCATAGCCTCAATAAGTTCATATATTTAAAAATGATGTTCCACTATTCATGCTATTCTAGATTTTATAAATGATTTCCAAGGAAATTTTCGCTGATAAAAAAAATATTAAAATCATTCATCCATTATCATTTTAATCTACTAGATAGATATGCCTTTAAAGATCTTAAGTATATTTTACAATCGACAATCTACACAAAAATATGTTTAAAATTATTGACTTTAGTAATTTATTTGTAAAATTTAATCTAATTATAAATGAGGAAAAGTCCTGGTTATTTCCACATTACTACACATGTTCACCATTCCAACAATAAAAATTCATTTATGCAGAAAATCAATTTAAAATGTTTGTTGAAAACTGCTAAACCAGACATTTTCTATTGTTGTCTCATTGATAAAAAAAATTATAAAATTTAAACTCTTTTGCAACAACCAACAATAAAGGTATGACAATAATAAAGGCTTTTAGCATTTAAACGATTGAGTTGTATTGGCACACAATATAAAAGCAATAAAATTTTATAGTATCACAAATACACTTACAAGCAATATAAAAGCAATAAAATTTTATAGTATCACAAATACACTTACAAGCACACGTTAAGTGTTGTTTTATACATCTGATGATTATTTGACCAAAAATCGGCTAAAATTTGATTATTTATTTATTTAATTTTTTTTCTCATTTCATAGATAAACTGGAGATACAAATGTGAAAGCACCTAATTTTACCGATATAACGGTACAGAACAGTTCCCAATACAATTATTTCTATAGATGGAAAATTTTTAAATTATAATTTTATGAAAATTAGAAGTGATACGTAAACGAAGTCGTGAGCACTGCCAGTCTTAAAAAATTGTTGATTTTTTAAGGAAAACAACAAAGCTTGCATTCAATATTTGTAATTCTTATAGCGCTGTTTATTGGTTTCACAGCTGTTCTATGCCTTCTAGTTTAATCGCGTTATGGTTAATTACGAACTTAATCTTGCCCAAAAATTATTTTTAACATTCGAAAATGTTTTATTTTTCTGTAGGAGAGACTAAAAAACATTTTCTAACTCAGACATTTAAGCATCGACAACAATTAATTTAAAATAATTTACACATAATTTGAAAATCTCCATCGCCTGAATTCGATATTGACACTCAAAATGTTTGTACTCATTCAGCAGCAAAAATTCATAGATATCTTTAGCTTATTCATAAGAAAGACGTATACTAGCACTAGAAATTCCTAGATTTTTAACTGTTATAATCCAGATTTCGACATAAACGAGATGTCGCTAGATATAAATGGACAAACTGAGCATAGTGACATAAGTCCTACAGCAACACATTCTTACTTATATCCACTTATTTTTCTTAATTCAATTAAATAGCATGAACACTGAAAATAAAAAGTATTAGGGATCGAACATGAATTAAATGAATTCTTTATTCACCTTTCAGTTCTTTTATTTCAGTTATTTTCATTACAAGCTTTATTTGCCAGTAAACAGCTTTGCATAGAGCTATATTCCCAAAATTTGTTATTAAAGCTTTATTTTGACTTTTGAAAAAAAATTCGTAAAAAAAAGCTGGCCGACCAGCACAATTTTTTTCTAAAATATTTCTTGAACTATAGATATCTCCGTATCAAAATGTATAGAATAATCTTAATATATATATTTTTCTATACATACAATTACGAAAATAAGAGTTGGCAACTGCTACACATCCAAATCAAAACAGCGCTGTTGCTGTCGTCTGTATGTGTATTAAAAAAAATCGGTGATTCGGAGGTGAATAAAGTTACTTCCACCATGACTAAATTAGTGGGTGTATAGTTTAATATGACAGTTAACTAATACAAGTTGAGCAATCGCAACTTGTACTTGCTATTAAAATAGAAGTTCGCCGCGGACTCATAAACGTTCCGAGGCCACCATCGGAGATGCGCGCAAATCTTTCGGAGTCTAAAGAAAGATAAAATATTATTATTGTGTGCGAAACCATGGCAGATAAGTCGGTTTTTTAATTATTAGATTAGGGGCCAAGGCGTCTTTATAATAAGAAAAAGAGCTCTAGCTATTAGCGTGGGGTAGTAACAACAGTTTATGACCGATGTTGAAAAATTGTTTTCACAAAAACCCCTGAAGGCTGTGTGTTTAAAACGAAAATCATGAACTCTGTAAAGATGCCTGCAACATCTTTCAATTTTAAATTTGCTACTTATTATAGCGGACTTAGCAATAAAGGTTCAGTGCATATTTCAATCAACTGTCTGCAACTATTGCAATATCCTATAAATGATAATTTTAAAAACTCGTATTTATATTTCTTGATATTCCAGACAAAGTAATCGACTTTCTGTTTAGTTTTCAAGTGTTTGTATATGACGGTTCAAACGATAGGGCCATATACATCAATTTATTTCAAACATGGAAACACTCTTTGATTTTTAAATTCAAATTTTATACTTGTTGTCAAAGCGGACTTGTTAATTTTACCTTTCTGTCTATAACGGTTCAAAAGCTTGGCAACGTACATCAAATTGTATTAACTATTGCGAAACCTTTCAATGTATAATTTTGACTGTTTGTACTTGTTATTATAACGGTCGTAGTAATCCAAATCCTGTCCAATTTTCAAGCGTTTTTCAGTTACGGTTCAAAATACAGGCGCATATAAGTCAGTTATTGTCATCTATGGTGAAACCCTTTAATTTTTAGGTTTATTTTTCTATTACTTTTTGCTATTTGGAACTTAAATAATACGCATTATTTTAAATTATAAAGAAGTGCGCATTACGGTTCATAATACACTACAGGTATGTTGTACGGGGACACTATTTTTATGATTATGAACTGCTTTTAAATCGGGACAAATCTGTAAGTAAATTACAAAAATTTTCTAAATCAGTTCAGACTTCAAAAGGCACAAACATAAAGAAACATTGAGTCAAATTGATAACCTCCTTCTTTTTTTGAAACCGGTTAAAAATAATAAAATATAAAGCTTTACGAACTATTCGCAATTATATTCGTTTAAGCAGTGTTATAAACATTTCAAGATCCTCTCAGAATTCTTGTTGAATGGTTTAATTACGAAACGATATTAAAAAAATATAATATTTTAAACTAAATCCTACCCAGACAAACAAGTCGTGATAAAAACTCGGCGGCGGCGGCTGATCAAAAAATTTTCGGCGGCGGCTGTAAGTCGGCTAAAGCCGACTATCAAGGGGATCTTTTGTATTGTGTTAGGAAGAAGAATAACAACAAAAATAAATAAACTTTCTTACATTTATTGATAAACATTTATTTTTATAAGAATGGTTCAACGATTTTTTTGTTGTCATGAACAAATAATTGTTTCTTTGCAGTTGCAGGATTTAGCCGACTCCTTTTTTCGTTAATACATGAGCCTGAAGCGGAAAAGACTTGTTCTGATGATGCTGACGTTGCTGGTATACCAAAATATATGCTAGCTAGTTTAGCCAAATTGGGAAACACCTTTGGAAATACAAATTTAGAAGCATTATTTGAATTTTATATAAACAAAATACCTCTTTATGTTTTTGCCACCAGTCCAAACTTTCAGATTCAACAACTTCTATGGCAAGGTATTTTTGAATCTCATATTCCAAAGTGTCTCTAGCTGTAGGCGATGTAGTCATAAATGTTATCATTTCCTGCCTTGTATTTGAAATTTTCTGAAAAGTGAAGTTAACAAATGGTTTCAATATAAATGTTTAAGCTACCTACTTGCCTTTTGCTATTTTGCTCCTTTACTGCCCTACTTGTTGTTGGTGTTTCGATTTCATAATTTTTTATTTCCATCAGGAGTAGATTTTCTTTAGAAATGTGATGGATTATTTCATCTTGTAAAATAAAGTTGTTGGAACGTTGCCATCTCGAGGTATTTTTTCACGTACTTATCTAATACGTGCCAATTTTTTTGGCAAGGGTCAATTAGTGCTGCTAATACATATATTTTGCACATCTCGAAACGTTTTTTAAAATTATCCATTGAGAATTGACAAAGTTTAATAGAGAGGTCAAAACATGACTCATCCGCTGCCTTTTTTAAAGGTGTAATTATATTTTCGTAGAAAAAAATGCAACAAGAAATCGTCGGGTATTCTTCGCCCTGCAGATATTTAGTGGCGTTTTCGAAAATTTGTAAAAAATTACAAAATTCTCTTAATATTTCTTTTTCCATATCTGGAATAATTAGTTCTTGTTTAACTTTTAATAAAGCTATGTTGACCACATCTACATTCTTTCTGAAGCTATTTAGCATGTCCAGTAACGAATTCCAACGTGTAGGGACGCAGTTCTTTAGAGATAAGGGATTACTAGTTCTTTCTAAAGCGTTTTCAAATTCATCATTAAAATTGTCGTCCCCACTGGGATATTGTTCGTAGCTTTCTATACTCGAAATAATTTCTTGCGACTTCAGAACAGTTTGAAGTAGTTCATCCTGTTCCTTTAAGCTTTGTATAGCTAAAATTTCGTCTGTGTGGTGTATAAGTGTTCGGTATATTTGCTTTAGTTTTCCAACTATTACGTTAATTTGAAATAAATGGCATTATTTAAAATATCGTGTGACAAAAAACGATGAAGTGCATGAGCATTGCAATCGTATCGAATAAAATTCTGAAGTTTTAAAGCATATACGATGTTAGTACCACCGTCTGAAACAGCACATATATCTTTATTTTTTAAATTACATTTTTCAATGGCTCCACTAATTTTATTGGCAACAGCTACACCTGTATATGGCCGAGGAAATATTTATGTTTTTAAAGTTACAATTTTTAAAATAAAATCTGGAGAGTAGTGTAACTTGATGTTTATGTAAGATAAACGTTTGTTTTTGTCTGACCACATATCATACAAATGTTTTTTGGGGAATTTGATAAAACGTCTTTAACATGGTGGAGATATAATTGATATACGTCATTTAGAGCTGTAGTCGCGATTGTGCAGGATCTAGCAAGCTCTACATTAGAATTTAAAAATCTGCAATATTTCCTAAAGTCATCACGCTCGATTATATTGAAAGGCTGCAGGTCAATGCAACACATTTCCGCAATTCTACGTGGATTTATAAATTGGTAATTTTTTACCGATTTCGGATTTAAGGCACATTTTATAATAGCAGCGTTTATTTTAGAATTTATAGTTTTAACGTCTATGCCATGTATAGCTCTAAGGTGGTTTAATAAATTCGTAGTTGATGTGGTTTTACCAAAACTTTATATAGAAAATTTAATTATTTTATTATTAATATTCTTTTAATAGGTACGACTACTTCTAATATTTTAATATACAATTTCAAATATTCTTACTTACATACATTATTTTTATATAACCTACCTTTTTAAAATTACTTCACTTTTTTCAAAACAAATTTTACAAAACTTATGTTTATCCAATATTTTTGTTGGCAATGTTAAGTCTCCAAAGAATTTCCAGCATTCAGATATTGCGTTCGTGGTCACTACCACTTTGGCCTTTTTTGAGTTCTTCGTTTCTTTTAAAAAGGTCATTATATTATGACACATCGTTTGAAGGCAAAATATGCTTATGGATTTCTGTTAAATTCTCAGTTTCATAGTCTGTAGATATACTTTCTGAAGCGCTTTCTTTAGAAAAAAAACTTTTTATATCTTTTTGTGCCATATTCAACAAAACCACAATCAGTAATAATTATTTCTGTTGAAAAACAGTTACATTTTAAGCATTGTAAGGTTGCAATTAATATTTTAATGTTGCCAGTCATAAAAACTATATGCTCATAAACTTGTAAGAGTGGCATTGTTTTCTCAGTTAAAATTACCATAGAAATACGTTTCTATTAACGAAAAATTTAAAAAACAGCTGTAAATTCTAATTTATATTTCTTTACTGAAACTAATTTAAATATACAAAATTTAAAATATGAAAATTGCTGGCTGACATTTTTGAGTCGGCTAACATTTTTGAGTCGTGCCAAGCCGCACCACTCGGCGGCGGCTCGATTATTAAGAAAAAATCGGCGGCGGCTTTCAGCCGGCTATGAGCCGCACGACTTGCTTCTCTGATCCTACCCTAAGCAAGCAAAGTGTGTCAAATTGAGAGATGTATGTGGAATATGTGTGAATATTTGGAAAAATAGAAACTAATACAGAAAGAATATTTATCATCATAATTAAGCCAAGATATAAGTTGAAAAATAGCAACAAACACACCTCATTCTTGTACTTTTTCAATTATTTGAAATTATTTTCAATGCGTACTTGAAAAATAAATTATATTTTCAATTTACATCTTTTTTTTTCTCCTTGTAATTTCTAAATAATAAGAGAAACAAATTTCCTATTGAATTTTTTTTTTGGGTTGTAACAATTTAAGCCTTCATTCTTTAATAACCGTAAGAACTGAAAGGCAGCAGCGCAAGCAATCAAGTTTATTGTTTCATTGTGTAACATGTTGCGTTTGTTAACTTCCTGCTTCTGATGCTTTTAAAAACTAAAGAGCAACACAAATATATTATTTTGATGTTGTTGTTTGTTCCTGTTATTAGCTTCAGGCCATAAAAACAAATAAGTTTCATTAAATTCATACTCCTTGTTGCATGTGTGCGTATGAGTGTGTGTTCCACCTTTTTGAAGCCAACACAAAAGCACATCATTTTTATAACAGTCCATCCTAAATACGGGCGTTAGGCACGACGTAATTTAGCGTCTAGTTTTTACGCTGTAATGAGTAACTTAAATAAGAGCGCCAACGTTGTGAAACGAACAGTATTGTTTACTTATCTTATTTGCTAAAAACCACAAAATTAAAATAATTAAGAGATAAAATCGCGAAATTGACCTTAAAGTAGCTGTAATGTCATTACTGTTGGAAATACTTTTGTATATACCACAAAAAAAAAAAAAAAAAAAAAAACAATAACAACACTTCTTTTGCAGCCAACTTCACTTTTTACGTGCAGTCTAAATTAGATTTTTCAATTGTCCAACGTTAGCGTCGCGCAGTTTGGGTTGGTCTCATACATTTTGTATGGGCATGAGAATTTTTGACAGTTAAATAACGTCTTACGCTCGTATTTAGGGTGGACTGTAAGCCCCGGTAAATGTATATCATTATAATGAATTGTTACATTATACTTTATATTGGTATAAATAGTTAAGTATGATGATGAGGCTGTCGTAACCTTATTTTACAGCCTTTATATGTTTCGCGCACCCCATCATGTGTTTGTTGTTTATACTGATACTTCAATTTGCCTTTAGGGATGGAGTACAAGTAAAATATTGACGTTATAAGCAGCATTATATTATACTTCTAGTTTGTAGGTAGATTGTTTTATTTTGTAAATTTATTTTATTTTGATTGTTGCAAAAGATGTGTAGTTAAATCGCTTATTTTGATTGATTCCTTACGTCACCAGAGATGGGGAAAAGGTGGTTCTTGCTTAATTCTCAGATGATAAATTACAATGTATGAATATGGCAAATTTTATGCAAATTTAAGTGAAAAATATTGAAAGTCATTAATTTGGATTAGGAAATAATTGTAAAAGAAATATTGAATAAATTAAAATTGGATATTAATATTTTTATTTTTATACACAATATAAATCGTAATTGGACCTAAAGAATTTAATTAAAAGTTTAATTGCATTTATTATTGAATCGAAGGGTAACAGAATTTAAAAACAAATACTCTTAATAAGGAGAACAGCGAAAATTGCTTTGCATTATTGGTGAAATTCCAACGAAATTGATATTGATTTTAGACGATGTTCACAGTGCACACGGTTTGAAATAGATAAAAGTAAAGAATGCAGCTCTTGGATGTGGCGATCTAGAAAATGCTGCATTACACTTGATAAGAGCATAATTTTTTTTGTTTTCTTTAAAAAATAACACATATATTAAACAAAAAAAAAATATTTCTTTCCTATTAAACTAAGAAATTAAAATATATGTACATGAACTTAAACCGAATTAAAATTATTTATTTTATATAAAGGGTGTTTTCTGTAGAACTTTCAGTTGGCAACACGTTTTTTACTGGCCGCTATTATTTCAGTCATCAAGTGATTTATGTTTAATATGGTTTTGCATATCAATATGAATAGACTGACACCCTAACAACATTTTTAAGTTGTGTTAAATGTGCCCAAAATAAGACTCCCGTTGATCCTCAATTTTATAAGCGAATTTTGTTTAGCGGTGAAGCTCATGAAATGAAAAAGACAGCCATATTTGGAGTGATAATAATCCTAAAGTTTATTTTGAGATAATGTTACATCCAGAAAAATGTAAGTGTTTGGTGTGCTACCTTAAAAATCATCCTGATCAGAACGTAACAGTTAATGGTGATCGCTATTGAGACATTATTACTAACTTTTTCGTTCCCTAATTGAACAGCCGTAATATGAAAGAGCTAAGGGTTGAACAAGATGGTGCAGCATATCACACAGTTAGTGTCACTTCTGATTTGTAGAAGAAAACATTTGGTAACCGTACAGTTTCACGTCTTGGACCCGTGAACTGACTATAGATTCACGCGATTTACGGCTGACCACATGGGCGATAAAATTCGCTGATCTACAGCCAAAAATGTTGGAATAAGTTATCGAAAAATGGACCTCCAGATTAGACTATATCGAAGATAGTCGCGGCGGTATTATGGCAGAAATCATGTTTAAAGTATAATGCCAGAAGAATCTTACTAATTAGGTCACTTTTACATCAAATTAAAAATTATTCTTTGCTTTATTCCATTTCAAAGTTCTTTACGTCTGTGAAAAGCGCACTTTACTTTGTGATCTAGTCATATGAGACGCTAATCGAATGATTTCGATTTATTTATAAAGTACCTTACTAAAACTTAGCATAAGACCGGCATAGTTGAGGGGATCGGCGTGGTAAAGAAAATCAACTAAAATAATGAAATCTCTCTTTAATATCACTAATTTCGCTTTGTTACTGATAAGCTGTAATTATTTTGAAAATTTGGTTAAACTGAAAATTAAGGCATTTAATAATTTTAATTAGTTATTATCTCAATTATCTGCGATAATCAATGAAATATATCTTTATTAGATAAAACGATTCAACTATATATAAAAATATATTGTCTTTTAAATTTTTTTCCGGCTATTATCAAGAGGTTTTAGTTATTTTTTTTAAATCATTGATTTGGAAAAAGTTTCAGCTTCTAATAGATTATAGTTGAAGTATTGAAAAAAAATTTTAATTTTTTTTAATTTTTTTCCCATATCAGAATTTAAAAAAGAGACCACCTTTTTTCTTTGGAAAATGTCCGCATACATTAGTAAATAATTTTTATTTCTAAAAATATTTAGAAATAAAATTTTTTAAATGAACCTAAGCCGCAAAAGTAAATTTTAATTCACTAAAAAATTTTTGTCTTTAAAATTTGAAAAAAACACGCAAAAAATAACCACAAGTGTATTTAAATTATTGTCCAACTTCAAAGGCTTTGGATTACAAAATGTCAAAATTGTGAAAAAAAAATATTTTAAGAAAAAATTTTGACTCCTCAAACAACTTGGTTAAAGTAAATAAGTTCAACTTAATTTTCTTAAGCTGTACACGATTTTTTTTAAAATCCACGTTCCTTTATTCAGTTTTAAAAATGATATTTAGTTTTACTCAATAAAATTAGTTAAGTTGTTTTAAATTTCTTGTATGGGATGCTACGGTCTTAAAAATTTTTATTTTTTAAAAATAAAATTGACATAATTTAAAGGAATGCCAATTAATTTAAGTCAATCTCGTAAAGCTTTAAAAAAATATAATTATTTCAACCATCTTTTTGTTAAGGTTTGAATAATATTTTTAGTTGATGTTACTTTTGAAACTTTGTTCAGTGTTTATATTTTAAATGTTTCTTAATCTTTCCCACTAAACTTAATTGAAACATTTTATTATTAAGGTTTTTTTTAACAATTTTGGACAAAAAAGCAGTTATACTGACATGGATTTGTATTCACTTATTGGCTCTTTTGCTGAGAATATATTTCATTTATCATTTTGACCCCATATGTTATTTTGATAAACTTTTGTACATAGACCAGCTCATAAAATATATTGTTTAATTCACAAACTATTGTAAAATTTATGTTGTATCAAATAGAACTGTTTGAGGTTGTATTGTTTAACATCCAAGAAGGTCCGACTTAAATTTAAATTATTAAAATAAATAAACAATATAAAATTCAAATAATTACCAAAAGGATGGGGATATTTTATTGTCTTAAAACTTTTTTTATATTGAAATCTGTCAACCCCACCTACCTAAAAAACAGAGGTAAATAAAGTTACTTACACCTGTCCTGTTTGTAGGGAACATGAAGACAATTAGCTAAGATAAGTTGAGCAACCAGTGTGGCTGCGTTGGTACTGCCATTGAGGATCAGTTAGTAAAGGCTAAGATTGGCAATGCGTCTTTTTAATAAGAGAAACAGCTCTAGCTTTTAGCGCAGGGAAATAAAAACATAATAAAAATGTATGGAAAATGTGGCTAAGCTGGTTAAAAAGGGACTGGAATCCCTTGGATGTGTACGAGAAAAGAAGTTTATAAATTGGAAAAGAGTCACAGCATAAAGTGGTTTAAATGGCTACGAGGGTAAGAGGCGGAAGTTTAATAAACAAAAAAGACCGGTATTCCGTGTCTCGCCGAAGTAACTTAGTGATGTATCCGTAAGAATTGTGTAGAGTCAAATAAAAAACTCTGTGCTGGTATTTGAAATCAAAAGACCCGTACGTTTGTGCAAAGGGAAATCGTGACAATATGTTATACAGTAAAGCTTGCGAAAAAATATACAAACATCATAACTGTAAAAGATCATACCAAAAACTTCCAAACCATTTGTGGATAGAGTCAAAAAATTCAACGCTTCTTCAGCGTTAATTTTTAATGCTTAGTTTGATAGAAGAATATGAAAAAGAAATAAATATCTGTAAAATATTTTTAAGTAGGTCAGACCTTCAGAATTATGTCGTTAGTCTTTCTCTTAATAGTTCTCCTGGTAACATGACTTAAACTACTGAACTCAGCACCGTGAGACTAGCTTTAGTCTCGAATTTATGTGCTGTATATGTATTATTTGCTTATAGTGTGCTATAAAATAAGCTTTCAAAAAATCATATAAATCTTTAAGGTATTTAAGTCTAAGATTTAAATTTATCTTCATTATTTTGCTAATTTTGTTCTAAAATTTTGCTTATTTAATAAACACAAATCTATTAATTACTAAGCGGCTAATTCACAATTTGCCACATAATTCAAACATTAATTTCTCGCCACCCTCAAATGCTTTTAGTGTATGAAATTCATAAATATATGAAAATTTAATCTTTTTTAATATTTTGCTTTACACATGTAATAAATTAAAGCACCTACAATGTTGTATTTAAAGTGAAGTGTGTTAAATCGCTTGTTATGCATGAAACACTAAAAAGGAAAGAGTTAAGGGCACCAGCTTTACTTGCGAGAAGTGCTAATTGAATGCTCAAATGATTGGATGGAACTCATTCTCAAGTGTGCTTGCTCTAGATATTTGTCGTTCTTTTCCGGGTAATTAGAAATCCGGCAGAGGTAAACGAATGATGCAGGAAGAATGTAAGATTTGCCCAATTATGGTGGAAAATTATGGAAAATTTAATTCAACAGCAGAAACGTCAAATGATACCTATTGCGTAGACTAAAATTCGGACCGGAGTAAGTATAATGTGCAAAAAGCCGACACAAATTAGGAATGTTTGCAACACATATAATAGAATAAGTGATGATACTTCTTCGAAAATGAACGAAGTGAAGAAGTTCAAAATTACTAACTACAGGAGCCTTAATTCGGCTTTATGTTGAAGGGGACAATGCCACCCTATCAAAGTCCATTAACCACATGTCTAGAGCCTACTTTGGTTGAGTGACTGGGTAACGAGTGAAAAATACTGGTGCGCTATCATTTTGAATCCTGATTCTGTAAAGAAAAGTACTTTTTTACGTTGACGTTGAAGCAATAACAGTTGAAAAAGCTTGACTACAATTGAAAGGAATAGACATAATATGCAACGGTAATATTAACGGTTATTATCTTCATGCCGTAGAGCTATTCAAGTCGGCTTTAATTAGTATTAATTTTTTATCTTTTCTTCCTTTTATACAAGTACCACAAATAAATATTTTTTTTTAGTCAAAATATTTGAATGTGTGCATATTTTAGCATGTTGTATATTAAATAGATGCGTACATTTTCATAAAATAAAATATGTTTGCAAAATGTTTGGCGGTTACAACAGGTATTAAAGCATTAAAACAAGCATGCGAGGGTTGGGTGAAAACGTCATAGAAAGATATGTTTTAATTTTCAAAATATGTGCAATCAAAGCGGGCAAGTAGGAGTTATTAATCTTAAACCACTTTTTGCTACAATCAATTGTAATCTTAGGGGTTTATTTTTAATTTATTAAGACAAAATGGGTTTACATACTTTAGTGCATCCATCGGATCAAGACAAATGAAATTTATTTTCGTCGTTGTACAACACTTAAGGCGGCTGTTTACTCGTCCAATGATTATACTGTTTAACTTAATTTATTCGTACTTTAATTAAGGACATACTGTAAGCGTTACCAATTTGGGCACGTGAAATGATTTACGTCTTTTGCCATTTTTCGCTCCTCGATTATGACCAATTAGTCATTTGACATCTTCAGAGAGCAATAGTTTTTTCGTATACCTTTGTATATCTCAAATAAAGTTATGAAAACTATTCTATTAAAGTTTTTCCTAGTATATTAAGAATTATTTTATTCCATCAATTTTTTTAAGAATATCGTCTGTCACTGGTTGACAACTCTTAACGTGTTTTTTGTATTTTTTAGAAGACAAAAAAAACGTCATTACTCCGTTGCTAAACCCTGTTAGAAGTACATAAAAAAATCAAAATTAGTAGGGAATATTTATTGTGGGAAGATGTAAAGAAAACAAAGCTATTGAAATTATTTTTCATAAAAAAAATTTAAATAAATAAAAGCTCGATTCGAACGATGTCACCGACGATATTTAGCTTTGCTTTTAATATTTTGGTACCGTTTTCCTAATGACCCATTTATGCAGCCAGTAAAATATGTTGATTGAAGTTTTTATTTTATTTATATACATTACATGTTTGCAAAAAACACTTTGATTGTTTATTTGTTTATTAAATAACAATTTAGGTCCTAAAGAAATTTTACAAAAAAAAACTTCATCAAATTTAATTTAATGTAAGCGAAGCTTAGCTTGAAATATAAGAACCACTTATTTTGAAAGAGGCATAAGTCACTTCATTTGTAAGCTAATAAAGGATTGTGTTACAAAGGTTTTAAAAGTATTGGGGCTAAAACTCGAGAAGATTTACTTGCACTTCTATCTCAGCATACTTATTTCTCAATAAAAATTTCGGTCAGCATAAAATCGTAGCAGCTCTTGTCATTTATATTTCTTTATTATAGTTTTTTGAATAAGTGACTTATGCCACTTTTAAAACTAATGGCTCATATGATTGTTCACTAAATACCATATTTTTTCACTGTCATATGACTATAATTATTTTAAAAGTTAAATGACATAATTTTCTTTTAATACCATACGCTCTCCAAAATGTTCTTATAATGATCAGATCTAATTTTAGGTTAAATAAATTAGGTGGTCATTATCATCAATGAGCACTTTGCAGTGCCAGCAAAATTAAAATAAATTTTTACTTATTCTGAAAATTTATATTTATTTCCAGTAAATTTTAATAATATTTTGTATTAAAACAATTTCAACTTCAGTAATCAGTAAAAATTTTTTGGTAATGAATACTAAGCTACAGTATCAAAAAAAATTTAACGATTACTGCATCTTTTCGTCAAGTAGTAAAAATTGCGAGTAATGGAAGCTAACTTTTATTATCAGTATTGCAGTCATGCAATGCAGTTAAATAATTGTATGTGCTAGTGTCTAAATATAAAATTAAAAATTAATCTAAAGTATATCTTAACTACAAATTATTAAACGTGACATAATGTTAAAATTATTTGTCCCCTGCACTTTAACTTAATATGCAACCCTCCGTATAAGAAAAGGCAACCGCAATAAAGAGAATAAAAAAATTTATCCTTAAAACAAATCTTCAGCGACTCATTATAATTATGATTATCGAGCGTATCGTGTTTTATGCCACACACATTATAAGACGTTATTGTAAATACATCAAGCGTTAGCAGCAGCAAGTGTGGCAACTAAAACAAAATCATTATATCAAAATAATATGCTGCAAAATTATAAGCAGGAGCAATATGATAAATATACTTATTTAATATATTCATTTAAATGCACTAATTTTCACCAAATTAAATCTTTTTTCGAAAAATTTTTAACACACATAATTGAAGATACATATTTATATTTTTCCATGGGTTTTTCATCGCTAATGATGCAGTTCATGTTTTAGCCTTGTATTTTCCATTTTGTCAGCAACAACAGCAATAATGTGAATGCGTATTGCTGTTGCTAAGTGTATTTGTTATGCATTTGCTGGTATATATTTTATTGGCTAGAAGCCAGAGATCTTTTTGGCTACACTATATGCACCATTATGAAGAAACACCTCAAATAAACAAATTTATCCATAGATGTCTAATTTAAAGTTAAACATGGACGCTTTTTACAATTAATAACAAGTCAACGTACACAAAATTCATAAAATTTATTATTATTTTATTAAATTGCCATAGATATTTTTCTTTTCCTTTCTAGCTTCATTTACTACGTACAGTTTTCTCATACATTTATTACATTTTAAAAGTCTGTGTAAATAGTCTTTGAGTTGGAGTTATAGATAACAGAGGCAAGTAAATAAATTCTTCATTTCATTGGTAACATTGAAAAGTTTTTAATGCGTGTAAAATTACAGCGTCATTCGCCAATCTTTCGCGATCATGAATTTAAGCATTTTGTTCTGATTTTATTGTTTAATTTATTGAATAAAATTGTTTTAAATATATTTTCGTTTTCCTAAAATATTTTACTAAAAACAATTTTTTATTTTCACCGAACTTGAAGATTTTGGAGAAGATTAAAAAAATGAACGCAACACCAAAGGACATCAAATATTTCTTGGTATCTACATCAAGTAGGTTTCGGTCTTGAACCAGGCAGCGCTGTACACTTATGCTAGAAACACAACTGGGACGAACGACGAATTTCGTTCAATACGACGAATTCGTCATTAAAACTTCGTTGTGTAAGTTCGTCGTATGAAGCCCAATAACGGCGACAAAATTTGCTTACTTTTTTTGCTTTTATTTACGTTTTGTGAGTTAATAGGGTGACCATATAAAAAAATAATATTTAAGAAATGAACTTAAAAAAACTCAACTAAAAACTAATCTTATACTTAACTAATAATTTTTTCATTTACTTTTGATGCTATAAGATACAAATAAATTGATTTTTCAAATAACATTACTTTGCTTTGTTCGTCAGCGTAGGAAATAGAAATAAACGTATTGCAAAATTTTCCGCGTATGACGAATTTCGTTCGAAGTCGTGATTGTATGCATTTTCGTGCACACAGAAGACATATTACTATAGCCGCTATAACAGCAAATACTAAAAATCAATGGGTGTTCCGAAAGTGACATAAAAAATTAATATTTTTAAACTGTGATAAGCAGACACGTCAAAGTTGCACAGTGCGCTATAGCAAAATGTCGATAAAAATTAAAACATTAACAAGTATTTCAAAAGAATGTAAATGTGTCAAATATGGCCGCTTGAAATTTCCACACAGGATGTACCGCTACGTCTGCTACAAGAACAAGTACAAAAAATTAAAAAAGAAATGAAGGGCATTCCGAATCGAATTTTACATGAGTGATGTTAATTTATTTTAAACTTAATAGGCTGAGATTGTAAATATACCCAGGCTAAAATTAAAAGGTGTCCTAATAGTAATGTATTATTTAGAGAGCCTATGTTCACTGTTGCAAGATTTAAATATAAAATCACAAATTTAGTTATTTTCGGGTTAGTATAAAAATTTGGTCGCTATTTTTTAGTTCTGTTATTTGGGTCTAACTACATAAGTGGACACTATTATTCAAGACACAACTATATCGCTGATATTTATGTATAAGATTTTAGCGTTTAATATAGGCGAACGACAAAGTTAAGCTTGTCGCGCTGATTCTGGTTAGACTGCTGTTTGGAGTTGAACTCTTTTAGTTTTTAAACAAATAACCAGGCACTTCTACCATTCATGATTGGCTTGGTAGTTCAAAATTCCTTTATTTAATATTCCTTTTTTATGTACGCCCTGCATCGTTACTTTTTTTAGTGGTAAATATAACACCTCTTCTAAACTCAAGTTCTTTTCGTATACAAACCAACATTTGCAACGGACCACATAAGCTTTTATTGCTTCAACTTTGCCAAATCATATTTCCGTAACAATCTAAAGGATTTCGAAATTTTGTTTTAACTTACTTTGAAGAAAGAAAGTAAAGATCTTAGAAAAAAAATAATATTTTGCAAATAGATTTTTACTTTACCCTAAGCAATCTATTATTATATATTTTTATGAACTTAAGCCAAACTTACTCATACATTTTACACACCACTGGTCTTTGATTAAATGAGGATCCTAGATTTTAAAATAATCTTTACTACATGGATACATACAAGTAAGCAAGAGTGATTATGACTTTTAGTATCTCGAGTGGACCTTCGCCAAGCGATAATGCTTCATAACGAACTTTCAAACTTCATAGAGTTACATAAAGTAAGAGAAATAATTGAAATGAATCGTGTGGTTACAACTACAATTCTACTACTGTATTTTACTGCCTTAAGCTGGAGAATAATGCATTAAAATTGTAAATCATGACACGAGGAAAATTTAAACACATTTTTTACAACTCCATTACTAAAATAGTGAAAAAGTAATCATAATATTTTCGGAAATTATTTGTTAAAACCGTAGAGTACAAAATGTTCAACCAGTTTTCTCTAAAAATATAATATTGAAATCTATTGAAAAATTACAAAAAAAAGGAAATTATTTATATACAAACATTCTTAGATATAAACAAACGCATTTACAAAATTTTCATTTAAGTAGTTTCACACTCCAACAAAAAAATAAAAAAACAGAGTGTTTACAAGATTTTGCTTTTTATATTAAGTGTTTACGGCAAAACTGAAGAAGAATTTCAATATGTAAAGATGTTGCAACTTGCAATATGCAACATGATGTTACTACAAGGTGTCTTGTTTATTTAAGAGCATTATAGTTTTACGATATTTGCAATATAATATTTACAATATTATATTCTAAACCATATTGTCTGAAAAATTTTATTTTGCAGCCAACACAGTTAACTTTTCTTTTAGTTCTGTGTTTAGCTATTTTAAATAAAATAAAGTTTATTTTATAACAGGTTTAATATTATATTATATTTAATATTGTAGGACACAAACACTTTGGTGATTGGAAAATAAATAGATTTTTGCCAATTTATTAAATGCATAAAGTTAAAGGGATTTAAAAATAAAGTTTTTGTAAAACTAAACGAGATTTGTATTGTTTTTGTTTTAAATATAAATTGTGCAAACGAAGTTTTTTTTTAAATAGTGGGCCTGGCAGAGTAAATATTAAATATTTTAATGTTAAAAAGGTATTTTAGATTTTTTAAAACCATAAAAAATTTTTTGGCATTGTTTGAAATAATGGCTATAAAAAAAATTAAGCACCATTTAATAATTAGAATTTTTTATAAATATATTGTTTTAACTAATGACAATGCAATATTAATGAAACCAGTAATAATAATTCTTTTTGCTTAAAATAAATTTATAAAAGAAGAACCTTCAAAAAAAATTATTCAAAGAACAACTAAATCTTAACTTTTTGTAAATGTAGATCTATATTAAAAAATTTAAAAAATGTCAATTTATCAGTTTTGAGCGAAATAAGTGTAGAAGTTGATGTCTGAGATCTAAATTCACTAATACCCCACCTAGCAGATCTTATTACATACACGAAAATAAAATCACGTTCTTATGGTTTTTAAAACATGTATATTTTACAAAGGAGTGACGTTTATTGATGTTTATTCCCTAAACCATTTAATCAATAGTCAATAACTAATTATCAATGAAATCTTTTCAATAAAAAGAATCATTATTAGTATTAATTCTTGCAAAAAAATCGACTTCAAAACAGACAGACTTAAAATCAAATTACTTTAGGACGATAATTACCAATTTATTATAATATATTCGAGAAAGATTGCTTCAGGATTTTTTTTTTGTCGTAGAACAAAACATGAATGCCTATTAAATATAAAATTCAGCAGTTATGTGGTCACCATTTGCTGACACAGTAAAACAAAATTTGTTTAAATTCTAAGCGTAAGTCTGTAGCTGTTCAAAAGATTGGCCATATACATCAAATTACAACTATTAGGGCACTCTTTAATTTCTAATTTTAAATATTTACACTTTATATTACATTTAATATAGTAATGGACATTCTGTCTAATTTATAAGCATTTTTCTGTAACGGCTTCAAAGAAAGGGTCATATAGGTCAAATTACATAGTTACAGGGACACCCTTTAATTTCTAATTTTAAGTTTGCTACTTGTTAAAGCGGACTTAGCAACAAAGGTCCTGTGCAAACTTCAATCAACTGTCTACAACTGTTTCCCCAAAACTTTTAAAATTAAAATAATTAATTGATCTCTATTAAAATATTTATAGAATGGCCAATTTATTTATATATTTGTATTTAATCTATTTACAAATCTTAAAGGCCAACTTAATCTGATCCATTAGTATATTGTAGTCCATTATTATATTGTATAATGTGTTCGGTTTTGTTAATATCGCTAGACGTGTATAAGCTCCAGTTAAAGCCAATGAATGCAAAGCTGTTTTTAATATGGCGTTAAAAGCTGAATTCGGGGAATTTCTTCAGAATAATGCGGAGAATTTAAGCCAGTTTGGCATGTGGCAGCACTGACGCACAGTGCCATTCTGTGCGAGAAACCGAGCGTAATGTTTAGTGACTGTTATTAGTGGTACTGTCGTTTTTATTGTGAAAATGTCTTATTAAGTGTATTTCATCACTAATAAACGTAGACAGTTTTATTCATTGCTCATCAATATGTCGAAACGGAGACAGTCGGATATATCCTTTTCTTAAAGAAAATAGTGAACAGTGTTAGTAAGAATGAAAAAAATTAGTGCGGCTTTGTTTTACTTTTTTAAATTGCTTTGTTTTAGTAGCTCAAATTCCAAAAATTTTCAGGTATACCCCCGTGCCGCTTTATACTGCAGGAATTCTCCCGGACTATCACTTAACTTCGTACCACCCACCCCCCCTAAATAAAATCCTGGATTCGCCACTGCAATCACTCCCATGTATGGTTTTAAAAAACAAATACTTTTACGTCTTCAGTTTTTCCAATTTCTATTTTGTCATTGAAACTTCTCTTTTTTGGAGCTGGAAAAATATTACCCTTGCAATGCGGACTCCCTCTCTGTTGTTATTGATAGAGTATATTTATGCCTTTGATTATGTCGGTTTTAATTTCCAATAATTATGGATTAAGTACCACGAATCTATCAAGGATCATGTTGTTTTAGACTCATATATGTGACTTTTTAAAAACAAAAAAAAACAAATAAATAAATAAATAAAAAAATAGTTAAAACCTTGTAGAGCTTAGAAACAAACCTGTCATTAAACTGATATCTGGGAAAAATTATTTACACAGGAGAAACTAATCTGCACTTTTTTTTAATTTGACGGCGATATTGACGGCGAGAGCATGCAAAACTTAAGACATGTATTGCCATCAAGATAATGTAAGAATATTCAATAATTTCTCGGAGATATTTTTAAATTTTAATATAAATAAAACATTTAAAATTATTTAATTAAATCTGAAAATATTTTTCTCTTTCAATATTTTTAAACAATAAACTTAAACAAGAAGCTTTTACAAACAAAGTTAGATTTTTTCCATATTTTTCTCTTATCTTCAAATTAAGTTTACATGCAATACAATTTAAATGAGAAATAATTATGAAGATCAAATTGATGCCACTTCTCACATGCTCTGACTGAAGCATTTAAGCGATATGCGATATGGGATTTGTGATTACAATTCAAAATTCCAAATACCAAAATGTGGATTTTGAGGAGAAAATCTTCAGTTCTTTTTCATTTAAATTTTCTGTTTGTCAGTACATGTATTATTGGATTCAGAACGTTGCGAATAATTCTTCTCATTTTAAATGAAATCTGTCTGCTTAACGAAGAGTCATGGATTGGTTTGTGCAACTTCAACTTTCGCTTTAATTCAGAAATTAACTCATATCTGATTACTTTTCGAAATTAACAATGAAATGAATTAAAAATGAATTTAGGTTGTTATTTTAATTAAAAATTTTAAAATTAATGAAATGTATAAAGATAATAATTTATTGAAATAGTCTCTTTTATTAAGTCGATATATTATAGTCAGTTATCCTCCAACCATTTAGAAACTTCTGCAAAGTATTGTATTAAAAGCCAGGAATGGTACATAGTTGTTATCGCAGAAATAATAGCCTCATCCGGCTCAATTGACATTTTTTTGTTTGAAAACAGGAAAGAGCAAGTGACATCCTATGCTAGAGTATACGCTGGAAAATATAAACCTAGAAACTTGTATCGTATTTTGTTTGGGAAACAGAACAAGCATAGACGATAGCATTTTATTAAAAGAATGTAATTTTCTGACTGAGTTGGGACATTATTCTGGATTTCTTAATAGACTTTTTTTCTTAAGATAATATAGTTTTGCCTTTAGCCTCTTTTTCTGCCTAGAAATTTTTGTTGCCTTATGAACTTGGCAAATAAAAGAAAGAAAAAAGTGACCCTAAACTATATTTTTTTAATGAAAAACGCTTAATAAACGTCAAAATTAGTAACATAGTTGAGATGTTTCCAATGGTTAGCAACTCCGGCACCCACTGATCCATGTTAAGTGCCCGTGACTGGTTCTAAGTAATCTATTCACATCTGACAAAATAACTTTTGATTTTGGCGAAGTTGTTTTGTTTAATATAATATTCTTATAAGTAGACCTGTCAGAAGATATAAAAAGAGGCACGAAAGTTAAGTAAGCTGGTATTTTAAAATTTTTTAAGCGGCTTTATTTATAATTCTAAGCTCTCTCAACCCCTAAAACAATTCAACAACAACGTTTACTCACAACCTTGTGCTAAATTCTGTTTTCATGATTTTTAAAATTCTAAAAGCAAAAATCACAAGAAAAAATCCAATTTATCTTACAAATAATTTTTCCTTTCTTAAGGACACAACATAATGTTGACAATTTGTTTATTGTAAAACGTGATTTGAGTTAATAGTTCCCGTTCTCGTTTTTTCTTTAATTTTAAGAAAACAAGAAAACACTCCATAAACACACACACACATATGTGCAAGCATGCATTTAAGATAAATTACGGTAATTTTAAAGAAAATAAAATTGAAATATTTTTTTTAAGGAAAATCACATGAAACTAAAAAAAAGTTACAAATTCATTAAAATTTTTTGCTCTTTTTATTTTCTTTATTTCTAAATTTTTATATGACAAATGGTTAGTGTGAGCATTTAATAAGTAAATTCATACAGATTTACTTTTGGTATTAATACAATATTTTGTTTTCCTTGCATAATTGTATTACTTCGCAATAATGTGGAAAATAAAAACAATACATTAAAAACCAAATATTTTCAAAAAAAAAAAAAAAATCCAACCAAAATAGCAATTTCTGTGTTCTTCTCCTTTAATGAGATAAAAAAATAATTTTGGCAATTTAAAATTCATTATTATATATTTTTTTCCCTTTTTCACAACAAAAAAAACATGGACTACAGAGGTTGCCAAAATGAAATTGTTCAAAAATATTGTCAACATTTTACCATTTGGCACTATGGAACGAAATGTGATAATTTTCAAAAGTAAAGCCAAGAAAAGTAGTCGTAGGTTTAAGAGAAAAATTTTAGTTTTTTATAAATATTCGGTCATACAAAAGCGGGCTCCTCTGTACAATACAACCACAAAGAAAACTCTTAACAAAAAGAGTAAAACACGTAAAATATACACAAATTAATCTCAACATCAAAAGCTATTTTTAGTTTTGACTTATAAATTGTTAAAATTGTAACGCAAAAATTTTTTAGCGGTGCAATATCACCAACACACAAGCTCACGCGGGGCTTGTTTGATAACCCTTGCTCATATCGCTAATAACATGACAAGCTGCCAAATTTTTCCATAGTAATAAATCTCGACATTTTTAATTGCCAATAAATAAATATCACCAGTACAAACGGTATGACAGCATTAGAAAAAACGTTGAGTGTTTTTGAAAATGTTTTTAACATAATTTTATCCAACTTAATAAATAATAGAATCATCGATGAGAACATTTAGATTGGTTTATTTCGATCCGCTTCCACTCCAAGTATTTCTCTAGTATCTGCCAAG
Source organism: Cistogaster globosa (assembly GCA_937654795.1). Taxonomy (NCBI): domain Eukaryota; kingdom Metazoa; phylum Arthropoda; class Insecta; order Diptera; family Tachinidae; genus Cistogaster; species Cistogaster globosa. The sequence continues at coordinate 61,930,139 of OW569403.1, read as the reverse complement.
AATTATTCAACAGAGTCCAGCCGATTGGTTAGACAACCCATAAAAAACTTTAATCACACATACACTTACGAAGTCGTCGGCAAACTAAGAGCTCTAAATCAGATTAAAATGTCAAATGTAATAGCCGGATTCACCAATTTATACAGGAACCTGTTTTATTTATTTTAAAACAAATAAGTTCTTCAATACTTCTTGTTGAGTGATTGGTCGCTGGACAGCAGGACACTCCCACTTTATGTTATTTTTATGTGATTCCACTTATCGATAAAATTCTATAAAAAACTTAAATTGTCGATATAAAATCTTATAAAGAAAATTTATCTATCGAAATCAAATCTAATTTATAAAATTTATTGTTATCGATAAGTAAATTAATTTTTAAAAGAAAATTTTCCATTTATATTGTTATAAAATAATTTAAGTCACCACTAATTTTTAAATAAATAAATAAAAAATTTTTCACTACTTCCACATAATTGTGCACCTGATGCAAATAAAATTTTTTATTTATTCCCGATAATGCTATGCATGGACATACCGGAATGTACATACATACACACATATATGTATTTACTCTACACTTGTACATAATGCAAATTTATTTTTATTTATTTATTATTGGAGTTTTTTTTATATTGCGTCTGAGGTGTGAGACACTTACTTTACAATAGAGAAGAAAAGACATTTGAACAGACAGAAATTTTATGCAAGGAGCTTTAGTAGTTTTTTGAAATGATTCCCAAACTAGAGGACAATTGTATGGATGAATGGTTTAGTTTGGTGGCTGCTTGTTTTGTTCGCTTGATTCGTTGACTGTTCGGTTGGCGGGACTTGTATAATTTATGCGTTATTTTTGTAGACAGAGCACAACAAAAAATAACAGACAGTATAACACGACAGATCATGTCATGCAAAAAATTTTTCTCTAGTAATAAAAAAAACAAAAACAAAATCCACGTGAATAAACCAAATGGCTTAAAACAACATCAATTGTTTTAAATAGAGCATAATTTTCCTGATTTTAAAAAAGTTCAGCTACACAGAAGGCAAAATTACTAGAACTATACATTTTTTTTATTTTTAATATTTATATACAAAAATTATTGAAATTATAAAAATATGGACTTGGCCAAAATTTAAAAAATTCTAAGCGAATTGTGTTTGTATTTTTCAATAAAATTCCTTGCTTTAATAAAGTTGGTGAAGCCGATCTCATAACGCTAAAGGGATAAAGCTGCACATCTCCTAAGTTTATTTATACTTGATGTGAGAAGAGAGTTAAAAAGTTAACTTGATGAATCTCTGCACAAGTTTTGTCCTCCTATAGTAAAATTCTTTTAAGAATATTTTTTTTAACCTGCTGTTACCAATTAGAAAACTTTTCATTTTTAATTCGTTCACGAACAAATAAAACTCAAACGAACTTTATATTACAATACTCGTGAGTATTATACACAACATTCGCGAATTTTTTATACAATAATTACGAATATTATGATTAATATTTGCTAGCGAATAAAACATTTGAAGAAATATTAATATTAGATAAATAAATATTTGCACTCGTAAATCAAAAAAAAAAAAAAATTAAAAAAAATTATAACTTTAAAAGCATTTTTTATGCTGTTCATTTTTCCATGAACTTAATGTGCCTGTGTTTAAATAATTGTTTGTATCTATGTTTGTAAATGGGTCAAATATTCTCTTCAGAATAAGCTAGCTTTAGTTACTCTCGGCCTCAGGAGCAGTGTTGCCAGATCTTTTACGTATAAAAATTGTGAAATCTAACAATATTTAAAAAAAATCTGACAAAAACAATAAAAAACAATTCTATTTAGGTTATATTTTATAGAATAAATAAGCTATGTTAAAGTTACATAGTTACATATGTAAAGGTTCTGTTAAATTATTTAAACTTTAAATAAAAATTAATAAACATTTTTAAATTTTATTTATAAATATTAACGATATAATTTATTAGCAATTGTGCAGATGTTTGTGTGTCAAAACATTGGACATTTTTAAGTTTAAAATAATCTTTTGTTAGCTATATTTCTGCTAAAGATTAACTCTCTAAGCGATTGCGAAGTTTTGTTTTATATAAATTTACCTCACTAAATATTCTCTCGACATTTGCCGGTGAATGTTGTAAAGTCATTATAGTTTAAACGAACGCTGAAAAAGTTAAAAAACATTATTAGAGTCAGCACGTTTTATTTGCGATACATTTTTACAGAAATTAACTAAAGTCATTTCTTTTTCATTAAGTATATCATTAAAATTTAATACTTTTAACTCTCTAAGCTCCTAATCCAACTTTTATTTTTTATTTTCGTTAAAAAATCTTGAAAAATTTTAACTTAAATCTGAAACTTAAATTGTGTCAGCATTTATTATTTTTCTAATTAACTTGGTTGATTTTTGGTTAACACTACATAAAATAATCTTATTTACCAGGAAACTGGTTGAAATTTTAAGTTTTGAAACAAAAGGAATATAAAAAGTACATAAACTAAAGTCAACATAATAAAAAGATAACACATATTTAGATTTTTGCATTTAAGCATTCAGTCGTGAACGATACTATTCCTTCAGATCTCATGAAAAAAAGCAATATTTTTTAATGTTGTTTTTTCGAATTTAGTTTGCTGACAAATTTAGTGTTTGTATTTTAAACAAATAAAATAATTATATAAATTTGTATTTTAATTTCTTTAACTATCCGTTCTTCAATTTCCCAAATATTTGATTGTCTGTCTATACATTTGGTTAATTTTGAGTTTTAGTTTAAGTTTTGCTTCTCTATATTGGTTGTAAGAAGTGACAAATTAATAAAGTGCAAATAATTTATGGGGCATAACGAATGGTAGTTTATCTCTACTTTTTCTTTCACTAGTGTTTAATTGTATTTTTTTTTCGTTAAATTTTAAAGAGTGCTTAATTTGATAAATGTAAAAAAGCAGAACTGGTAATGATTTAATTAGCCTCAACTACTTAGAAAACATACTAAATATTACCTTTATCTTACCTAAGATTGATTTTATTTGTGACAAAATTTGTGGGAATTTTATTTTCATATCCAAGCACACTCTCCTGTTCAATGGATTAGGCGCAAACTAAATTTCTAATTTTACAGTCCAAAACTGTAACAATAAATATAATAAATATAAGAACAAGTTTATCTACTAAGAGATAAGGCATTTAATCGGATTCGAATATATATCAATAATATTTGTAATTTAAAGATCAACGAACTTAAGCGTTACTTTTTTCTTAAAGTTTCAGTTTTTTTTAATCGGAATTTATCAGCTTTGCATTTTAATGTTGTTTTGCCAATAGTTGTCCGGAATTTACATATTTAATTAAACGCAATAAAATTAAGTAGTTTTTAATTATCAATCTTGGAATCATGGATAAAAACAAAATGCGAAATGAACCGGAAAGATCTATAATTGATGATTCTGTGTCGTTAAAATCTTTCTGTCGTATTATCGGCTGAGAAATTAAACAAAACCACAAAACTGTTCACGGATAGATGAAGGATAAGTAAATATATGGATAATATTATAAAGAAAGATTTTTAAAGCCTTGAATTGCAGCAAAAGCACGTAAAATTTAATTCTTTTAACATCAAATATTAGATCGATCATTGGCATACAAGCAACTACGTCAACAGTACTAAAACTTGTAGTTGTGAAAAAATTTAAAAAAAAAATTCCCTGTTGAAAAATCTATAGCAGTTTGCTCCCTTGCATATAACGTGTAGTGTACAAGACAGACTTTGTGATTATATGTGATATAATCACATACATGATATGAAGCTCAACCTAGACGCACCAGTTAGAGGGGGAAACAATTCATAACTCAATAGCAATCAGTCAATTTTTCTTTGTAAAAATAAATTAAAAAATTAACCCAAGCCGAAAAAGTAAATTTTAATTTATTTATGAAAATTCACAGTTTAAGCCCTGATTATCGAAAAATTAAAAAACAATTTAAACAGTTCGACTGTCAATATGGCCAATAATGATATCATTTAAAAGATTTTAAAGAGATATTTCAGAAAATATTAAATAAAAAGAAATTAAAAATGTTTAACTCATTAAGAACCGGTGACATTTTTATGTAAGATTATATGTCGTACTTAATTTTTTTTCTTATTTTTTAATTCTCTGTCACAGAAATATTTGGTTTCTTGATAGAAGCTGCTTCATTAAACTAGATTTATATACACGGTGAAGGGTATATAAGATTGTTTTTGTTATCAATATCCCAGTTTTTTTTAATTTTTTTAAACTTATAATTTTTTTATGTTGAATTATTTAATGTTGAAAATGGCTTAGATTCTTATTTTATTAGAAAAGAGTTTTTCCATATTTTTTACTTTTTTTAATTTCAAACAATATTGATGGCCACTTAATTTATTTCTTATCTTACATTTTTTCATCGTTTGTTAGTGTATTTTTATTCTTCATCTCAGATATATGGGCCTGTTCGTAAATGCAAAGAGTAGCAGCATTGCAAATGTCATCTGTTTGTTTATACATCACTAAAGCATATTAGACGCAAATTAAAGCAAATAACTATTCATTAAAATGGTTGATGCTATGAAAGTGTGAGTTTAAACTTTGTTTGGTTTTTATTATTTATTCATTTTTTTTTCTTTAATTTTATTATTATCGTTATTTTTACACATATTTTTATAATTTTTTTGTTTACAAATCGAGTATAATATTAATTTTTCAATTTTTAAAGTATTTCTTCGTTCGTAGATGCAAACACTTAAATGAGCAAAACAAAGCATACGCATCAGCTGATGAGTAGTGGCAGTACAAAATAATCATATCATGCAGCGCAGTGATGCATTTACGAAGAGGACCTATATCAAGGCTTACCATTATACGAGGGTAAGTCAATATGTATGTGTAAGCATTAAAAAAATTTAAACTTCTAAAATTTATTTGAACAATAAATTGTTTGCGACAAATTTTTATTCATTTCTTTTACCTTCTTCTTGCAATCACACTGAGTAATTATGAGGAGATTTATCACTTGTTGGTATTTACAGTTAAAACTTTCTACAAATGGTTTACGAATTTTATAGGACATAAAATTATAGCACCTTAAACACATGAGTTATTAAGAAACACACAATTTTTCAGTTTTTACAGGATAAGCCAGTGATAGGTTCGTCAAAACAAAAGGATGAAACAACATTCAATGTAATGTAAAGAAATAAAGTTTTCTGCATTTATTGATTCGATCCATTAGAGAGACTGAAACTCTCAAATCAAGCAGCAAAAATCATTGCTTTGCATAGTCACAATGTTTTCAATTTATTGAGTTTTTTTTGGAATTTTTCTCACGTAGCACGGTAGCAGTTCGGATCATTTTTTTGGAAAATTTTAAAATTGTAATGCGTGATTATGCGTGATTTTTTATCTTCATAATTTTTGTCTTGCAAACCTGTGTAAGAAAAAATATTTTTTATGAGAATTCATTAGTCTGCGTAACTAAAAATTCTATTTCACTAAAGAAAGAAAAAGCATTTCAGCCGTTTAATGTTCTCTTCACATTAAATGAAGCTAAATCAATTTTCTTATCATTTTTAGCAGGAAATTTTTAAATTTAGACCGCTAAACTTTTATATTTTTTAATATAATAAAATAAATAAATATTTTCAAAATAATTCAAGTTTACCTTTCTATTTTTACTAATTGAAGGGTTACGAAGCCTTGACTGCATAATTGGCATCAACTTTTAACCCTGCGTGATGAACAAATTATTCCCGAAGACGGTGATTTCCATTTCCAATAAATACCTATTTTTCCCCTTTAAAGTTCATCACAAAAGTCACTTTTAAGTGATTGACATTTATATTGCTTTTCTTTTTACCTCACAACAGGTTTATTGCAACATCACCTCTACTTTACGTTTTATTCATGATAATGTAACGTGGTCATTTTATAAAACAACTACAATAATAATAAAAATAAAGTTATGGAGTGAACTTCTTAAAATAATAAAAAAAAAACGACAATAGAAACATTGAAATTTTAAAGAAGAAAGTCTTAAGACATTAAGTAAAGTATGTATGATTTGTCGACAACTTGCTGCATTATTCGACGGACATAACCGTTCACCAGTCTCCAGTTAAAATGTATGTGCTTACAATTGCACAAGTATGTATGTTTGAGCATGTGTGGCCAACTTACAAGTATATTTTCACTCATGACTGAATCTTTGAAATGTAAGCAAAGGAAATTTGTCATTTGTAAATACATACGTGAGTATGTGGGGTGTCTAACTTGAAACATTATTTTTTTGGCCAGTTTTTTTTCCCCAGTTACAAAGGTAAAAAAGAAATCTTGTGCTATTGTTGCTGTTGTTTTTCAAGTAGCACACAGCAAATTTGTCGCAAGTCAAATGCAGTTTTTTTCTTTTTATTTAAAAAGGACTTAAAAAAACATCATGACCAGATGTGAGTTGATTTTTGAATTTGTGTGTTTACTCTAAAAGAAGTAGCACACTTGCACTCATACCTGTTAAGGAAAGTGTGCATTAAAGTATGAGTTAATGTTTATTTTATAAAGTAAATGTCACGTAAATTTTACATTACTCTCCTTTACAAATATTATTGTATTGTATTCACTTTCAAAAGGGTCAACAACAATTTCGTAATTTTCCACTAAATTAATTTGACATAAACTTTAAGAAAAAGTCTTTAGAATGCAAAAATGTAGACTTAAAAATAAAAATTATTTTATATTTGTAAATCTCTTTAAAAATTTTAATGGTAAAAATGGTGCGTTTAAAAATAATATCTCATTTTTAGGATTTCTTAAAATTTAGAATTAAAAAAACGGTCATTTAAACACATATTTTTCATTGCAAAATTTTTTTTTTTATTTTGTTAAATATTTAATTAATTTCTCTAAAACGAAACATATTGGACTTATTAACAGTTCATATTGTTATGCTGTCCGTTAAAAAATACTGAGTTGTGTCTTTGATAAAAAAACCTGAAGTTCTACCAATACAAAGTTAAGAACTGAAGAAAAAGGAAACAAATTTTGCACCATTGTTGAAAAACAGAATATCAAGGGTCATGAGTTTAAGTCTCATCAAAGCAAATCCTATAAAGGCTATGAATAGCCTCAATTGAAAAGTTATTTTTAACGTGAATAAATGGAAAAGCAGCAGGTTAAACCTACCGGAGACTCGATAAGAATTATTTGTAGATGGCATCCATATCGAAGTAAACCAATTAAGATGGGTAAGGCACCAGTATAGTTAAAAACGGAAGACGGAAAAGTAAAACTATTTTTGTATAGCTGCCTGCATTTCAAAACAAGAGATGAAATGGTTAAGTTTCCTGTAAAATGAGGCAAGAAACTCTTGGTCTTAATATTAATGGAGCATTTTGAATGACAAAAATGTTTGCAGATAAAGCAACAGGTCCAAAAAAATTCATACAAATACTGGTGCCTTGCTGTTTCTCTCGAAAAATATTATATATTTTAAAGTTTTTATAACTAAAATTGCGAGGATAACGAAAAAACAAAGCAACGCAATTAAAGTAAGAACAGGTAGAAAAAGAGAACATCTAAGTTTGTCACTCTGTTTGTAAATTCTACAATATCCGTTTCCGAATCCATAAAGAAAATATATTCTGAGTCCTTATGCATAGCGTAGTAAATTGAGCAATATCTAAGTGTCCATCCGTGTAGAGAAAATTTTTTAAGTACGCCAGTCGATCAGGCATAGTGTCGAAATAGGTCTATTGAAAATCAGCTAGATCGGTCCATGTCCCTCGAAGCAGTGGACTAAACACCATGGCAGCCTTTAATTATTCCATATCATTTGGAGCAATGAAGTAACTCCAATCAAAAAACAAAAATATGGTGCGATAGAGAATTAAAAAATAAGCAAACAACATCGACGGAAGAAATTGGCGCTCGCCCATATTTTCCGAGTTATAGGTGTCTGAACTTTAAATAGAAAAGTACAATTGCGCACGATATATTTTAAGATATAAATATGGGTATAATTTTAAAGCTTTTGAAGAGATCCTTCAAGAAACGGTTAATAGTTTTTACAATGCTTAACCAATTTAGGACCGGTGACAATCTTATGTAGAAATAATGAATATTTCTTGTTTTTTCATTTGTCACCCCAAATTTTGTTTTTTTTTTTTGTGGTTGAAATTATTTCACTAAACTAGTTGTACATATATGGTGAGGCGTTTATAAGATCCGACACAGCCGACTATAGCACTCTCTCTTGTTTTAATATATTTTTGTTGAAAACAAGGTCGCCTTTAATTAAAAAGTTCATAGTTGGAGAAGCAAGAGAATTTGTTTGTTATTTTTTGAAGAGAGGAAAAGTGTGTGAAAGAAAAAAATTTCCAGGTCTAAATTTTAGTCAACACTAACGAGGAGAGTCGAAAAAATATAATTGAATACTAAAACATACTGAAATGGCAAGCAATCGGTAGTTTTAAGCAAAAAATAAACTGCTTATTTTACGGGTTAAATTCAGCCAGCGAACGTATATAAAGTAGTTTAAAAACTCGTTTAAATTGAGTGGTCCTTCGATGCATTCAAATAAATCAAAACTAATAATATATTAATTTTTAAAAGAAGCGCAAATCCACTTAACTACCTTGAACTTTGTCCAGTGGGGAGACTTTCGGAGCTAATCACACCCACATTTAAAAAAAAAAAAAAAAAAACAATCATCAATATTTCAAAGCAAGGATTTTTATGTCATGTGAATTATTGTCGTAAACCATTTTAAGCACATATTAATGGTTATTATTGCTTTTACCACAAAACCTTATATAGTTGCTGCTACCATAATATGATTAGACTGATCATAACATGGTTGAAAGATTTTTTTTAATGAGCAAAAATAAATTTAAATTATAATACCTTCTTTTCTTTAGTAAAATTAGATTAAATTAAAGCAAAACTTATTGAAATTAATTATTTTCTTTGTTGAAGTTTAATACTAATAAACAAAAATAAATTCCTTAAAATCTCTGAAATTATTGCTCTCATTGCTACTTAATTTAGTTGAATTACCAAGGTAATAACACTTTTTAATCGTACATCTTACTTTCTTCGTTCAATCGCACATCATGAAGGCAAGCGAACTTTGATTTGATACAAATATAAAATTGGTTGTAAAAATATTCACACAAATTATCGTTATTTCATCATTTTTTTTTTATTTTATCCCTTTGTGATTTAAGTGGCTGTATTAATGTAAAATTTTTAACACAAAGAGAATAATCTCGAATCTTAAAAAGGTAAAATGACATAATTTTATGAAACAAGTAAAAAGCTTGTTAAGTGTTTCATCTTTTTATAAAGTATCTACTGGCACACACTTGAAGAAACGCAAACTTAAGAAACTCATTCAACGAGGCAGACAATAAGAGTTTGAATATTTATTTCTTCTTTTCCGTTTTTTGCTTGTTGTTGTTGTCATTCTTCTTAGTGCCACAAAGTATTTTTATCTCTATTACAATTAACTCAGTTGAAGTAAAAATATAAAATAAAAAAAGCAGTAAAACAAACTTTGCCCATATTCATGTTTAAAAGAGTGTTCATTTACTCATATATTTACTTTGGTAAATAAGATTTGGTTTCGGCAGCAACAGAAATAACAATCTTAAGGTAAATTTCCCTTGATACATTTTGGATATAAAACATTAAGCTTTTTTGTCTGTCTATTCCCTTACACATTCTACTCAATTATAACAATGAGCAAAAAAAGAAAGGACGACTTTTTCTTTCTTTCGGGTTTTGTAATTGTTTTAGCGCTTTTTTTTGTTTCCCCTGTAACATTATTTAAGTCGAGTGTCTTACAACACGAAGATATTATTCTTATAGCAAACATTAATAGAAACTTGAGGTTACACTGTGTGATCACACAAGATTTTTAATGTTTTTAATTATCGCATTACGGTTTTAACGTTAAAGTTGATGATGGAAACAAAACGAAAAGTTGTTAAAGATATTCTAAAATAAATATTAAACCACCAAACTGCGAAATGCAGTTAATCTAAATGTTTATTTTAATACTCAACTTTATTTGAAATGATAATTTCATTTTTACAAATGAAATGGGAAAGTTTTCTAAAAGTATTTTTATTTGCAAAGAAAATTAGCAACAAAGAATTTTTAACATCAATAAGAATCATAGCAGCCATCGTACAGATTGTTATCGAAACTTTATAGAAATTTTATGTAATTATACTTGTCATAATTATAATTTGAAAAGATATACAGATTTTAGTTTAAACACAAATTTTCGAAAAACTTTTGATTTGAATTAAAAAAGTGTTGTAAAATTTCTGTTGTTAGCAGTCCATATTATTTTAAAAAAGTCTTGTCAATATATAGGAAATAGCAATTTCTTAAATAACCACAGCATTATAAGAATTTTAAGTAATACTATTTTAAAGATCGTTCTCCAAATACGACTATGGTAATAATTATAAAAAAAAGGTTCTAACCCCAATCAGACCAACCAAAAATAAAAAATCTGCAGGATTTAATAAAACTCATTTTTTATAGCAACAAAAAAACCAAATTTTTAGCTGGCATCCAGGCAGGTAAAAGCTCCATTACAAGCTGTTAATGCCTGATGTTTCGAAAAACTTAAGAAAAGATCTTCCGCCGAATAATGTATAAAAGGCAAATCGATTGCAATTTGCTATCGAGCATATAATGATCGATATTCAACTAAGAGCTCATGTCAAAGTTTGCTGTACTGTGTTTTCCTGTAACGAAAATAAATTTATTTTTAAAATTATTTTTGGATTTTTTTATTGAAAAATGTTATGCCAAAATAAATTTAATTTTTACTATAAATTTTAAGGACATATTAGGATAATTTTTGCAATAGAAATTAATTTAATTTTTATGGGACAAATGGCTCTATTATTTTTTACGAAACCATAAAGAGGAACTATTTTAAAATCGCCATCATATTACAGAGGGTACACTTAGGAACTGTTTTGCTATAATGAATTTCGGCATAGTTGATTTTGAAATACATAACTGCTACATTCAGTATTTCATAATTTTTTTATTTTTTTTTCATAAGATTCGACAATAATAATGATAATGATCCTCTACATAACATTAATAACTAAAACAAAAAACAAATATATGTTTCCGAATGCCCATCATATTTTCCTGATTTAAACATTCAATAAAGATAACAAATTCAAGTAAAAAAAATCTATAAAAAAAAATAATTTAAATTAAAAAAAAATATAAATCTAATTTAATAAATTAGTAAATATTTCATAAACTAAAAAGAATCAATTGTTATCATTGACTAAAAGACTATTTAAATGTAATCATAATATAGACATTTAACTCTTTAAAATTTACTTTTAAGGAAATCAATGTAAAAATAAAAGTAAAAATTTACAAACAAATCCTCTTTTAAAAAAAGTGATAGAGCATTTCAAACTGGCTGATAAGGTTATAAGAGTCAGTAAATATTGACAAGTGAACATAATTCAAAAGCCGCATCTGAAGAAATAATTTCTCAAATTAGTCAACATATGCCCCGGTTTAAAAAAATTTCGAAAAGCTGTTTAACGCAAATCTCACGCGATCGTCTTTTAATCAATTACGTAATAGAAGTCATTTAAAAACAACTGTAACAGAAGAGACATGCTAGTATCACTTAAAATGTGGCAACGAAGAAATAAAAATGCCACACGCCATGTAAGTTAGGTGGCGCATGGAGGATTCCTAGATTGTGATTTCTTCATTGCTTAAATTTCAACAAAGAAAATCGACAGAAACAAGAAATCTCACTGGACAAGATAGGCAATGCTATGAAATAAAAAATTATTTTTTCTTTAAGCTCGCGACAAATAAATTTTTTTATATATTTCCAAAAATGTTTGCAGTGTTAGCTTATCTTCCCTTAAAACTTTATATTGTAACACAACGCCCTGCTATTTGAAGAGCTGAAAATTGAAAGATGTAGCCCTAAAATTCTGAATATCTTTCCTGCAGATAAGTTAGCAAACGTCAAGTTAAAATCAAAAAATAAGTAAAAATAGAACACAGCAAATATTGCATTGCATCTGGAAAAAATCAATTTTATCTTTAAAGTACGTATTTTTGAGAACCATCAAAACAAACTACAAAAACACACAAAATTTTTTTATGCTTGGGTGTGTTTTAGTGACCATATATAATCAATTGGATTTAACATTAGACTGTAAGGAGCCAATTAAGGAAAAGTGGCTGGCATCGATTCATAAACACAATAAAAATTCTTATCTCGTGACACGCTTTCTCACCTACAATAATAAATATCGATAAATTTCAATGTAACTGACATAACATAAATATTCCCGTGGCTTAACTTTAACTAATTTGAATAGATGAACTCCTGGCCCTCAAGAAGCGAGAAGTTGCAATGTATTAGTCCCCGTTTGAGAAAATCAAGGCTTTCTATGTAAAACAAAGTAAAATTGGTTTTAGAAATTAAAATTATTTGTTTCACACTTTTACGAAATTCACACTGTACAATTTTTCATGAAATTTATGTCTGTTGTTGAAGTCAGAGGGATAAGCAGTATAGTATTGCTTGAATTTTGAGAAGATTTTACTGTTGCCTATGTTTTTGATTAAATTAATGCATATCGCTGCAACTTAAATTTAGAATTGAAAAAAATGCCTCAAAAATTGCGTAGTGTAAATTATCTAAACTTAGCATGTACTGCTTGTTTTACATGTTATTTATAGTTTTTATCTCATACTCTAAGGATTTCAGAGAAGACATCGTACTGATAGGTTGTTTGAGCATTTTAAAAGTTTCTTTTTAGTTCTTTTTATTTATTCGTGATGAACTCAAATTTCTTTACAAACACATTCAAGACATTAAGTTTTATCATCCATAGCCCAGCGAGAGAGTGTCTTATGATTCATTTCACATGTTCCTGCTTATCTATGTAAGTGATAAAAGCTACAGTTCTATTTGTATGTTAAACGTATTAATTCATTACTTTTGAAACATCTTTAAAAAAAATATTTTTTTTCTCCTTTTTGATACACAAACCTCGCAACACACAATTTTAATCAATTAGCCATCCACGCTAGTTTCATAAACCTAAAAAAAGCTTCAGAGCTAATATTTTTATAACGACACTAATCACCATTTAACAAAATATCCAGCATCGTAACAGCCGTTAAAATTTCAAACAGTTTATTCTTAAAATTTCACCTTGTGGTTTATGCTACACAGCTGACACCAAAGAGCTTCATGATTAAAACAAATTTTCTAAAAACTCATACAGAATATAAAAAAGAACAATAACAAAAATAAAAAAGATGCATTAATGCCCAACGACAGCCAGGAGACCTGTTATATTACAACGACACTTAATGGACACAGTTCATAAATTTTAAAAATTATTATCCGTAACCTGTCGGAATATTGCTACACACTCTTGTGCTTTTGTAGCTACAGCTACAGGACGATACTACTGGTGATCATGATTTTCTTTTCGTTACTAATGGTCCTGCTGATGACGATGACAATGATGCAACAAATGTTGTGACTGTTAATGCAGAGAATGTTTCAATAAAATTTTTTGCTCCTTAAAATAAAATTACTCTACAGAGGTGTAAGTAATTTATATAGCGGCAGTTTGCTGTCCTTTTTATTTAATTTACTTACTAAAGGAAACATGACCATTTGACAGGTAATAAAGTTTGTTAACTTGTCGGAACAGGACAATTTATAATTATGATAATGCACAGACAATTTATAAATTTATATAAGAAAAAGATACAAAAACATTAAAATTTTTATTGTATTTTAAAAAGCGGCAATTTCAGATAAGAAACAGATTGTTCCTTTTGTGTGTTTTACATCACTTCACCATAAAAATTAAAAATATGGCATTCCGTTTGTAATTTCTACAATATCTATTTCCGAACCCATAAAGTATATATATTCTAAGTTCTTACGTATAGCGAAGTCAATCCGTCTGTCCGTTCGTGTTAGTGTTGTAATCAACTTTAGCAATCCATTAGATGAGCTAGAGAAAATTGAAATACGCCAATCGATCGGACATTGTTTCGAAAATCAGCAAGATCGGCCCATGTTCTCTAATTTTTTAATATCATTTGAAACAAAGAATTAACTCCAATCAAAAAAAACTAATTAAAATAGTGATAGTGAATTAAAATATAAGAAAAAGGATTAACTGAAGTAAATGGAGCTTGCCCATATTTTCTGAGTTACGGGCCTCTAAAATATTAAAAAAATTCTATTGTCAATGTGGGTATCCTTTTAAAGCTTTTGAAAAGATCTTTTAGGAAATAGAAAAATTTTAAAAATGCCGCAATATTTGTTTTTTTGATAGGAGCTACTTCACTAAACTAGATTTACATTAATACCTGATTTCTGGCGTTGAAGAAGAAGCATTTGAAGTATCTGCAAAAAGTTTTTCTATTTTCGATTGGATTTGAAGCGGTTAAAAACCTTCCTTTATAATTCTTTTAATAGTTTTAAAGTTTTTAAGTATCTAAGTTCAATTGCCTAATAGGAATATGCTTGTGAACGTTAAGCATTAAAAAATGCATTTTAAGCATTTCAAAGAATAAAAATTTCCTTGCATAAGGTAAGAACATAAAAATGCAGAGTGCAGTCAAAGAAAGTAAAAGAAGAAACCTAGGATTGCCTCATCCTGAGAAATCCCAGGAAAAGCTAGCTGTACACAAAATATATTTGATAACTTTGATGTTGATATAGATGGTAATCGATATGGAATACAAAATTCCTATTTTAAGAATTTTATTCTATCTTTTCGTCTGTTAGTTTGTGTTCGCATCACGTAAAAACTGCTGGATAAATTTGAATAAAATTTTGTCAGGAGGTCGCTTAGAATCCTGGCTCAAATATAGAACATTTTTATTTCACAAATATATGTCATTTTGTAGAGAAACTAGAGATACCAATGTGAAGTCAACCAATTTTATCAGTACAATCGCACTAAAACAGTTGTCAGTATATTTTATTACTTGAGATGGAAAATTTTTAACACTGTTTACAGAACTCTACAATAAATATTTTTAAATTTTACATTAAATTATTAAGATATAAATCGCGGACAACATACTTATTTGTTTAAATAGAATTTTGCGTTATTCAAAACAACTTACATTTGAAACAAAAACATGGATAATCTACATATATAACGTATTGTTGATTTAGAAATAAAGGAATTATGATATGATTATTATGAAATAGCAGTCCCACTATTCATCGCCAAAAAAAGCATTATACTTTAAGTTTGCTTAAAAACTTATGAAAAAATTAAACTTCTATTGTTACAGTGATAAATAAATCAATATTAATGACCAGGCTGCCGCTTAAGTTCTCATACGGAATTAACTGGAAATTCATAATTCCCTAGAAAAAATAATTTATGTTGTTCCTTTTTTTTAATTATTTAAGGAAATTGGCTGGAAAGTCATATTGCTATTTTCCTTTATTATTTTTTTTATTTAAATAAATTTTTTATAAAATAAATGACTTTGTATTAAAATTTATTCCTTCCTCTAACTTTCGTAGAAAAAAATTTCTTTTATTGAAAATTTTTAAGTAAAATCAATGTAGATTTTAACTGAAGATAGTAAAATCCATTAAAAAAGATTTAGGGCTAAGAGAATATATAATCGATTTAATTAATAGAAGTGTCCACGACTTTGTCCACTTGTTGTTAATTTTCTTACAATTATATTTAGAAAAATGCGTTTTTAAATATTTATTGAAGAGATCTGTAAACAGTGTTAAAATTTTTCCTTTATAAAAATGAGATGTGCCTGCAACTTTCTTGGTATAATTACACCGATAAATTATAAATTATTTCTCTTCGAAGTAACATTTTTTTTTTTTAAATAAAAAGTATTCTATGTGTGAACCAAGGTTATAAGGGACCTCCACACAAAATTTTGTTCAAATCCATCCAGCAGTCGGAAAGATAGACAAAAATTCTAAAAATAGGAATTTTGCATTCCATATTGATTACTATTTTTATCAACATCAAAGTTTTCAAAAAATATTTCATGTGCAGAAATAACCCCGTTACTGTTTTACTATATGTGTAGGATCTATAACAGCAACAAAATTTTTTAATTAGTCATATCCAACAACATATCCAACAACACAATTGTTGGTTTAATAAAATTTTGAATTGATTCTATTTTTATTTAATGAATGTCATTTACTAGTACAAAAGATTATTTTATATTTCCTTTAGTTCAACAAGTGAACTATGGACAATTAGTTTTTAATTCAATTAAATTCTTAATCCGTATAATATGTCTAGTTGAATAAAAATCGACAAACAGCTAATAAATATTTCAATTAGTATGACAAAATTTTTAATAGGCTTGAAATTTATTATTTGAATATTTTATTTTAGATTTTTTATCTGACCTCTGGCACTGCTTTTTAAACAAAATAATGTTTTTAATATATAAAGTAGAAAAATGTTATTTTATTTTTATTTAAATTATAATTAAAAAGAAGATATATTTATGCCCGTTATAGCAAATGTAACTAAAGCATATTTATTTAACACATTTAAACAAAAGAAGATGATTGTCTGCTAAAGTAAAAATTAAAAATCGCTTTTTACAATTTAATAGAAAACGTGTGTTAGCATAAAAATTGCCGCTAAGAAAATGCATAAAAATATTCACTTGAATTGGAAAGCACTACGAAATTGACAGTTTTAAAATGCAAAGCTTACATATGTATTTATGTATGCGATGAATAAAATTTAACAAGAAAAAAAAAACGTAAAAGTAAATAACAATGTCTTTGAAGTATAGATGACGTTGCCCTCATTCTACTTAAGTTTATGCCTTACAAGAGTCCATAAAAATTTGAATGTTATAAAAAAGGACATACAAATATGAAGGAACCTTTTACTTTATAATATATTTTTTTTTCGTCATGTGTGTATGTAGTTTTCTTAGCCATTCTCATACTTGTGTAAATATTTCAACAAAATATTTACTTTTGCTCTTAAAAAGAAGAGAAGAAATATAAAATTTTTAAACAAACAGCAAATTCCTATAAACCTTTTTTAAAGTTTGCATAAATTTCGTTTTTATTGTATTAAAAGCAAGCAAACTTCTATTTAAGATTTTACATCAGGCTGTATTTGATGCTATAAAAATATGGAATTCCTTAATTGCATTTAAAATTTTTTGCAACCTTAAAGAAATCACAAAAAACAAAATCCTAACAAAATTATTAAACTTTATGATTTAATCAATATAAATTTTCTAATTTAAACAATATTTGTTTCACAAAACCGTTTTATAACAGCAACTTACAAAATCAAATTCCTCACTTTTGGGTAACGAAAAGAGGAAGTCAAGCAAGAAATTTAAGACCAAATTTTGTACACATCATTTTCCATTGAATAGAAAAAATTTTTGCATTCTTTTAGCATAATTTTCAAATAATTTCACCTTAAGGCTTTAATAAATTTTTGCTTATTTTGTTTTTTGCACATGAATAGACAGTATTATTTGCAACTTGTAAGACAATATATATTTTATCCACCACCATTTATCCTTCTTATATCCTGTTAAATAGCGCCACAACCTTTAATAATGTTAAGATTTTCGCTTTTTCATTTTTGAATTTATCGTCTGCGTCATAATTTTATGATGTTGTGTTAGGTTGTAAAGCTTTGAAATTTTGTTTTTACGATTTTCAAATAGCTTTTTTTAAAACTTGTTATTTCTATTTGTTATAAACTGCATCATTGTCTTTCGGTATCACACGCAATTTATCTACCTTGTTCTTGTTCTTTTAATATTAAATATAAAATTAAACCGCAAAAACATTGATTTTCAAAGATAATGCTTCCGGTTATTTGCCAGTGAAGATTTATGAATAGCATCTTTTGCAAACAATTGATATAAAATTAAAGTAAATATAAAGGGTGTTAGGAAATGCACATTAGATGTAAATTTCCCGCTATTTTTGCACTAGCATACACAGGCTTTTTTATTCTTTTTTTTGTAGATGACACCGTTTTCGTATTACCATAATGGCTATTGGCCTCTCAAAACCCTTTAAAGAAATCTCAAATCAATGATAGAGTTTTATCTACCTAAATTTTGTAATTTTGTTGTGAGGTAAGCCTACATATTATATGTCGCTAATACTACTTTCCTTTACAAAAGATATTTGCTCTCTGCTGTTCTGGTGAACGGACATCTATATCCACAAAATTCAATTATATTTATACAAAGCGATTATGACAAATTTCAGAAAACTAAACGATACTGCTCTGCATAGTTTATAATTTAATTTGCTACACCGGGTGCACTTCGCTAACCCAATCGGAAAAGCGTTATTAATATTATTTTTATTTCAATCATTCTAGTTTTCTGTTTGGTGATTTGGCACATTGTTAACAGAGATACTTTTACAATATTTAAAGACTCTACTCACCACTCACCACTGTTCTGATCCAACCAGTTATTTGCCAAACCGTGCTCATTGAGAAGAGAATTACTTGTTTAAAATTACAAACCACTAGTTAAGTTTTTAAGTTATACAATGTAAAAACCTTACTTTGAATGACACGCCCACTTTAAATAACTAAAAGAATTCTGTCTGTTAGCTTTTTTGAGTATCGGGGTGCGATAACTTGTGCCTTTTCAAGAACTAATGGAGATTTAAATATCTAATCAAGAGCTTTTTAATACGCCGGCGAATAATCTCCATTAAGGAGTCCTGTCACAACTGCTGTGCTACTACCATGAAATGTTTGCATGACTGGCTGGACTTTTAAAGCATAACTGTTAGTTTAAGGATCTGAATACTTCTTCTTGAGGCAATAACTTCGCAGATAAAATATATCATTTTGAAAAAAAATGTCAGTCGGACTCTGCATTAAAATCTAATAAATTTTTCTAAATGTTGGCAATTAAGTTTCGTTTGACAAAACCTTTTACAGGGTTGTATTAGGTTCTCTGTTTTAAGCCCAACTCCTTACTTATGCTAACATTCTTCACTTTTTCCTTATTTTCACAGAACAGCTAGAGGGTACTACCAAAATCTCTATAAAGAAAAGAGAAAAACAAGAAACAAGAAGTGACAGCACTTTAACATGTCATTGCCATAAAAAGGAGTCAATTGAACATTATTTTCAATTGGAAATTTAGAATTTTAAAGAATTATCTTTTCGTAGTCAAAATCATAGAGCATTCATATAAATCAATGTATAAGATTTTCAAGAATTTATCTATTTTTGAAATACTTTAAACCCGTTACGTGTTTCACAGGTCGAAGCTTATTACTTCTTGTACAACTCCCGTTTTCATTAGCTATGAGACAAGTATATTAAGATTAATTGTTTCAAATTTTCCATATATTTTTACTTGGTCTACACCATAATAATTCATCCCATTTTCTTGAATAGGTTCATCGTTTGAAATGATAACTTATCTTGAGATGCTCCAAGAGAGAATGTATGTTACATACAAATTCGTTGCAACTACTTCTACACAAACTCCCACTGGACTTTAACGAACCTCAAGCATTTGTGAAGATTGAACTAAATGATGAAAAGGTTAAGGCTCTAGAGCTCAGTTTAGTGAAGAAATTCTCTTTTTATTGCAGACTTTCAATCAGAACACAGTAGTTGCTTTCAAGAAGAGTTTTAGGCAACAAAAGTTATTGATTAATTTTAATTTTTAAGGAAAGTTCAATCACATGCGCTTGGGTGGCTAGTTAATCGAACTTATTTTAACCCGAACAGGAGATTTCTTTGAATTTAAACTTAGCAAACTTTTAACGAATATTTTAAACATATTTATCTCCCTATTCTCTTTCATACTCACAGTTTTTCTAGTATCTGTATAATGTATAACAGATATACGAGTCACATCCTGAGTTTTGGTTCAAATAAAAGTAAAAAAAAGATTTGTTACAAGTTATTTTTATAAAGCGGTTTTTGCTAAAAATGGGACTCTTGTTTTTTATCTTTGTTTACTTTAAAATTGTAAAAATATTTTACAGCGTGACATTAAACATTATTTTTATGCAGCTTACCATGCAAGCCTATTGCTCAAATGTATGTAAACTACTTTTGCAAACAAATAAATAATATTCATTGTTTAAGACAAATGAATTTTTCAGCCATTGTTTTAGATTTTGAAATCTATCACGACTCCAAAAATCCTCTTGGCGATCAGACACTGGAATTAGGACCAAGTGTTTGATTTTGCACTTAGTGAGGAGTTTGCCAGAGAACTTTTTAATATTTTTAATAGATATTTCACCACCTTACAGCTATCAAGCGATAAGATAAACTGAACATATGTGGAACTGGTATTATTTAGATCAACCGGTTGCGAAAAATCTCTATGAGGGATGATCGGCTAATGAAAAGAGGAGAGGATAATCCAATAATAAGATCCAACAAAAAATTGTTGCTGTCAAGTGGAGGGACAACAAGCCTGTTATACTTTTATTGTGAAAGGACCAACTCAAGGCAGAACTACGAAATTAAGTTATGGGAAGGGGAATAGAGGGCGTAGTGCTCGTGGACATTTGATTCGAATTAAAATCGACGGAAAGGATCTCTGCAGTAAGTTTCTTCCACATACGACTAATAAACAAATTTTCTTTGTAATAAATAGCGAATGCACTGGCCTTCTGACCACAAATGAACACAGAACGATTTTACGGTTTTCTGAAACAAGTTCACTGATTTCTAAAAGCACATTTTGTTGTTGTCCTGGTGAATAAATAAAACTGGATTCCCTACTGTCACCAATAAGCTTCTTTGCTCTCTCCTGTACGCGGTCGAGTAACTCTTAAATAGTCTCTTGAGCATCGGCCTGTATAAAAGAGTTGTATTCTATTTTCGGTCTGATAAAGATAGCGCGAAGATCAGATGGAGTGAAGTATTTCTCACACCGCTTCAGGAAACTAAGGGACTAAATGCTTCTTTTGAGACTTGAAAAATATGCTTGTTCTACCGAACATCGCATTGAATCTTTATGACAAGAACATCGAGACGAGGTAGCAGTGCGAAAGCACACAGCTTGTTGCACTAGCTTCCACAATATATGGTTAGGATGCACGTGGTACTATTAAAAGATGACGGAAGGAGCAAAAAAAAGCGAATCGAAATTAATTGTCCAACCAAAATGTGGCTGAAGTAGATATTTAGGACCAAATAATGGAGTTCAACATAACATGGCTAAAATAGAAAAGTGGACTTTAAACTCTACTTTCTTGATATGGCTGTTGTAAATTCTTGTATGGAGTACCGTGTTGACTGCAAATTCAAAAATATGCCACGTAAATCAGTCAAGGATCTGCTTTTTTATGATTAACAAAAAATGGCAGAGTTTTAATTTTAAACCTAAGTTCCAGTACAAGAATAATGATTATTATTTTTTTTCTTTTTTTTTACACAAATTCTGATAACTCATAAAAATTTATTTGATATTTTTGTTCTGTAACTTGTTTTGTTTATAATTTTAACAATTTGTTTGAGCGACTTTCGTTAACAAATGTACTTGTGAATAATTTATAACTTTAACCGCTAAAGAGGAAATACAATAAAACAGATTACAAGATTAAATTAAGGTTAGAACAGAATTAAGTAGCAACTGCTTTACATAAATTATCATCAGAAAGTAGCAACAATGATAAACCCAGCAAAAAAAGCTAAAATTTTTTGGCCAGAGGTGAGAAGGAGTTTACAGAATAAAAAAAACTTAAACCTTCACACACAAAAAAAAAAGAATGGGTAAGTGTTAAACATAAACACATATTGTTTTTCTTAAGAAACAAAAAACACACACACATACTTGCAAAAAGTAAAATATAAAAATCCTTAAAGAATGACAATGCCATTTTGTTTACTTCCCATAAAGAAGAAGCCTTGTAAAAAATGAAAGAATTTATACAAATAACGGCTGGTAAAAGCAGAAAGACTATGTCACTTTTTAAGCACCTTTTAAAGGAGTTCGACTTAAGACTAATAAAAAAACTGGCTTCTTTGTCAAGACTGCTAGAAATTGTTTGTCTGTTTTTAGCTTCGTTTTAAAATGACTAAAATATTTTTATACGTTGTTCCTATTGTTGCAAGCAAATAGTGAGTGTTTACTGTTTTCTACTTAATTTGCATTTTAATTTAATTTCTTGTGTGGTTAAGTTTATTTCTCTCTTTTGGATACAAGTAAAATTTTTCGTTGTTCAGTTGCTGTCGCAGTAACAGCAACAAATGTCTACTGCGTTAAATAAAAACGCAACTTTGTTGTTTTGTGGCATTAAAAAAAAACGGGCAGACGCCTTATGTTGCATATTCTAAAAAGTATATGTTTTGCTTTTGTAAGAAGATGTTATTGCCGTCATGAGTTTCTTTTCTGTAGCCTTGTTTTTTGTTGCAAAAAAAAACATAAGTTTCAGAAGTTTAAGTAATGCAGACACAAGGTCGTCTGTTTACACAATTTTTACAATTGAAAGTTTATATTAAGTGCAATTAACTCAGTACAGAATAAATTACATTTTTAAATCTTCAAGGTAAATTTAAAACCTTTTATCGAATTAAAATAAGGCAATAGAACAATACACGTACGTACGTGCGTTTTAACCATCTTATGTGCTGCTCTAATATTTAGGTTCCCTCACTTACTCATCTCCCACAAGTACTATGCTCAGTTATTGTGTTCCTTTTAAACTGACTTTAAAAAATAACAAGGTAATCAATACGTCTGAATGTTGATTTTTATGTTTGCGCCCACAGAACTCAGTCCTTTCTAAGCCGATTTTGAATATTTTTTCTTTATTTAAAAGGTAATGCTTTCAGATTGGTCTTCTTTTAAAGACAATTCATGATTTTGAAAACTAAAGGGTGTTCCTACACATGTTTTTTACGTCTATTATGAACGATAAAGAGCGTATAACTGCAGCAATAGCAGAAAATAATTCAAAAAATCTTTTTAAAATTAAAGGATGTCCTCACGGGTGACGTAAGTATATTCTTTGAACATTAATAGACAAAAGCTTAAAAATTGTAGAAAATTTCGATTATTACGATTGTTGTAAAAACAAGCACAGATATTTAAAATTATAAATTAAAGGTTTCGCTAAGTTTGTTGTATATGGCCATACTTTTGAAAAGTTGTAGAAAGGCGATTGAGATTTACAAAAAAAAAATTTATCACTAAGTCCGCTATAGCTACAGGTATAAAACTTGAGCTTGGAAATTAAAGAGAGAATCAATAGCAGATGTATGCGACCAAACTTTTGAACCGTTGTGGACAGAAAGCTAGAATCTGTTTTTTTTTTAAAGAAATGTGTTATCTAAACTTCGAGAGCTTTTCTCGTCCTTTCAAAAGCAGGTCATCCATTCACCTCTGCCTCCCAACATCAATAAAATTTCTTTACACCTCAGACTCTGTTAAAATTTTTATTTATAATCTTTTGCTTTTTGTCTATAAAATAAGCAGATAGGGCGCACATTGGTTGAAATGTTGCCAAAATTCATTTTTTCATGTTCGCCGACTTGAAAAGTTTTTTGATATTTTGTTGTCAGATATCTGGATATTATGAATCCGTAATATTAGGCAGATACATTTATTATTTGTTTCGACGGAGACGCTCGAAGTTTTGACATATTCGCTTTTTTTAAAACAGCATGCAAATTTACTGTGTATTCAATTTTTTTGGTATAATCACAATAAACTTATTATTTGACTTTGTTGTATAGCGCTGTGTAGTGCTGTTTAACGAAATATGTCAAATTACAGCTTGAAGTCTTAGCTTAAAATTAAAAAAATTCAACTGCTTACTCCGGCGCAAATGTCGTAGTCGGTGCTTTAAAAAGTGTTTCTGACTTTATTATTTGTTATTTTAATGCACGTTTTTCCTGTTTTCCTCACTCACGCTTAATTTTACTGGTTAAAAAAAAAAAAAATAATAATATACCTGAGTTCACTTCATTATTGACCATTATATATAATAACACAGTAACGTGCTTACTTTTTAAATGCAGGTGTGCTCGACTGATAGGAGCGAGTTTAATTTTCTATATACAAATCTAAAAAAATTTCTATACGTTATTTTGGCAGTACTACCAAAAGCCTTTAACTCGCTGTTTAAAACAAAGACAAAAAACTTTTTTAAACATTTTTCTAAAAGGGGATAAAAATTAGAATAAATTGTATTTATTTGCGTCGTACTTTACCGCTCAAACGCATATATCCTGGCCTCTACAAAAGCATTTTGTATATTTTAACATTTTACCAATCATAACCGCCTAAGGTATCCAATTAAGGGCTCAATTATTAACTAAATCTACATTTTTATGCAAAAATCCGTTGAAATATTTAAAAAAAATTCTGCTTTTACTAAAATTTTATCAAATATTATTATGGAAAATGCATCTTGGAAAAGAAGTTTACTTTAATTTTCATCTTAATAGTACATACAACAACATTTTTAATTACACAAAACAAACATTTGTCTTTCGACGGCACAACCTCATGCACTAAGAAAAATTAATGCATAAATTAACCTTCTTAAAAAACAAATCAAACAGTGAAGCAAACAAAAAGTTCCCAAACAAAAAAAAAAAAACAACAAACTTTTTACAGGAGATAAAACTGTAGGAAATTTTTAATTTCTTGCATTTAAACAAGAAAAGAAAAAATTTAAAACAAAAGAAAAATCAAAACTAAAATGATAAAAAGTATTTCGAATGAATGAAAAAAATACTAACGTTTGACAGACTTTTCAACGCGAAAAACAAATAAATGACTTACAAGGAGAATAAAAAAACATTCCAGAGATTTAAAAAGGAAATAGAACTTGTTATGTGTGTGTGTTTGAATGTGTGTGAAAAGCGTAAGTGTGCCCTGTTTTAGCAGTTACTACTACGAGTTGGCTGATAAAGTTCTTAAGTTAATTATAAAATTCTAAATGGCAACCACATAAAACAAAAACAAAAAATTCTACAATACAAACAGCTTTTTTTATTCTTTCCTAAAGGAGTCCTCTTTTGTTCCCCTTTCTTTTGTATTTCATTTAAAAGAAGGGTTTGTTTGGTATCATTTTTTTCCTTAAAAATTCAGTTGCTTCACAGTTTATTTTCATGAAGAAGAGCGGCATGATGCTTTCACAAAACAATTAAGTAGAAAAACTTAAGTAAACATAAACAAAGTCTTACAAATTGAATTAGCGTTCATTAAAAGCTCAAATGAATTTATCATTCATAAAAGGATTTTAAAATTTTAGGAATTTTTAAATACCTGTAAAAAAATCATGTTAAATATTTATTTTTAAGCAAATATTTAAGACTTTTTAAAGTCTTTTAATTAAAGTTCGTTGCTTTAAAGTTGAAATGGAATAAAATTAATCTTTTTTGATCTGTACTTGACAAATATTTTTAGCAGTACAATAAGTGTAAATAATTTAAGTTTACGAGGTGAAGCGTAGTAAAACATATGACATGAATTAATAAAAAATGCTTGTACAAACTATATTTTAGATCTTTTATACAATAAATCAGACAATAAGTTTTTAAATGTCAAAAAAATTGTGAATATTTTTTCTTTACCAGGGACTGCGGTAATTATCCATAGAATTTTATGACGTCCGTTTTTCAACTATATTTCAAGCCGAGGAGGTGTTTCATTGAACGAAATTGAAGTAAGAATCACATTATAAACAACAATTCTTTAATCGTAGTTAGGAGCTACTAGTGAACCACACATCCACTTCCATACTGAGTTTTCAAGATTATAGTCTATCGATTTTAATATTAATGGGAGGGTATGAGGGCATTCATTGTTAAAGACAGGATGATTTAAAAATGTGTGATATGCCGAACATTATTCACCCTTACTACGCATATTTAACAACATGTACTGTACTGCAGAGTTCCCATTGTGTTGTTAAAATAAAAAAAGAAGCATTTTGTTGTCACAGCTTGTTAAATGAAAAGACTACTGTATCAGATCCCAATATAATTCAGTGGTGAACAAGTAGCAAGTAGTGAATAGCTCATCAATTTATCATACCGTTTACTAATTAAATGAAACAAGAAACACAACCAGCTGCAGGAATACAAACTAAGGTTGAAAAGAAAGTAGAAAATTGGATGAAGGCATCGTGTTCTGCCTACTACCCCGAAGGATAGAACCGATCTTGTTAATTTTTAAAATTATGTCTAATCGATTGGGGTATTAAAATTTTCTCTAACTCATCCAGTGCCGTGGCAAAATTTATTTCAACACGAACACGGACGGACATCCATCAATCGACTTCGCTATGCATTTTAATATTTTGAGAATGATATTCATACGGTAATTAAAATATAAAATGTCATTTTAATTTTTTTTTATTAAAGAGAAGTAGCACTTCAGGAATTAAACCTATTCAAGTATTTCGTAACCCTGCTACATTCATTAGGAGAGGGATAGATGAGAGACAAGACAGGTGGTGAAAGGGGAAGATGGAAAAAGCAACTTTTATTAGTTATTTTACTTCGCTGGCAAATATGCTTTGAAGAAGTACCGACGAAGGAGGCTGCACGTTTTAATGTTTATTCTGAATATGTAAAAAAAAAAAAATTATTTCTTGATTACCACAGGGGTTGAACCCTGGCCAGCCAGCTTTTTAGTCAACGTGTTTACCACCTTGAATACAGTACCCACTTGTTTTAATCGCCCAAAGTCCCGAATGGGTAATCAGGCCTGCAAAAAGTTTATTTTACACTAATAAGAGTGCTCCTCTCTACTGAAATATTTAGTAAAAGGAGAAAGATTTATTCGACAACTGAAGAAATTATTTTCTGTGTAATTTATTTGCTTTTCTACTAGACTTTATTCTTGCCATGTGCTTGGGATCATTTAGATCTCGAAATATTGCATAAAGGAAATACTTCCCACAGCAGTATAAATCGCCGATTATTTTCTTTGCACTACGTTTGGCGTAATACAATCCTGAACATCAATAAGCCAACACTATACTTTACAGTTGCTTATACGTGGGAAGGATGTATCACTCCTCCTTGGAAAGTACTAAGCCCTTGAAACCAATAAATTTTTGTTTAATCATGCTAAGTTGCCTGGAAAACAAATTCAAAATAAAATGTATCTAATTTAAACAGATTTCCAATCGCAGCATTTGTACCTAAGAGAATGTTTTTTTCATCGTATTTTTTGTTAATATGTTAAAATATGTTATACTTGTTCACATATGTTTATACTTTACTATGCTATTGTTATGCTAATTATTAATATGGTTCCAAGACCAAATATGGTATTACTAAATTTGTTACATAACATAATTAGTCTTACTCTGTTTTAATTACAACCATAATGTGATTATGGTTAACTCAACCATTTTTTTCTCTGTGTGCAGTGCACTCTTCAATAATAGATTTTCAAAAAGCATTACACGTCAATAATAATTATATAATCATCTATTATTCTTGAACGTATTGCGCTGTCTCTTTTAAGCAGAATTATTGATATTTAATTACAGTTGAGTTCCTTCCTCTTGAGCTAGTTACTTCTTTAGAAGTGGTTGAACGAAAGATTAAATCTGCTCGCATGAACACAAATGGAATACTGCACAGGTAACATGGCCTCTAGGAGTTATTGAGTAACGTAACGTTAACTAGTTGTTTGGAAAATATCTGAATTTAAATTAAGACTTTTTACGTTTTCTTTAATGTTTTGGGTAGATTTTTATAACTTTTTATTTGCAACATTTCACCATGATAATTTTAGTTTGTATCTCCCATGTTTTCCAACCCCGAAAGTTAATATTTTTATAAAATTTTTAAATTTTGTGATAATTATACAAACTTAAAATTTTCAAATCCTTTAAATATTTTTAACTCTTTCTCTCTCTTACTCTTAACCAGTCTTCCGTATCTTGCAAACACATCGCAGTTACGATAAGATATAATTGTCACCTAAATGCATTCACTGGTTGAACACGACAAAAACTAACTTTGAAAGAAAAACTAAACAACGGAAACTTTTTTTGCGTTGTATAACTTGCAACGGAAACAATCTATTAAAAAGTTCAATCAATATACAAGGGGCATTAAAGGATCTAAATTCAAATTCCTTGTGCATACTGACTAACAAGCACTTTAAAAGACAGCAACTGTTAATAGATGCTGCTGCTACCAAAAACAAAAATCAAGTGAGAGGAGACAAACAAACAAAAATTACAAAAAGAAAATCTGTAAATCTTTTAGCATCTTCTTGTATAAAAAGCCACAAAACTGTGTACAGATGAGTACGAGAACGTGTATAAATGTGATTACAAAACAATCACGATACAAAGAATAACAACAACATTTAATGCTAAGCAAAAGCAACAACATAACGTGTTGTAAAACTGTTGCGATTTTTATCGCAATTCAATAGAGTTCAATTTCTTGTTTTACTGCCGCTGATATTTAGAGGGCAAAGACAACCAACTACAAAAAAAAGAAACACACACAACAAGAAAAACAAACCATAGATAACAAGAATAACAATAACATTTTTTTTTTCAGCACAAGCTGTGTAGGAGGAAAGACATATTTTGTATGCAGGAAGTTATAAGGAGACACATTTGTGTGCTTTTAATGTGTTTTGGTTTACAAATGTGTGTGTTACTACAAACGTGCTAGTGTTGTATTGACTTCCTTTTCCGTTACGTTTAAATAATCGACAGAGTTTGTAAGAGGTGACAAACTACAATCTAAAGATGTGCTGACATTTTTTTATAGCTTTAAATTTTATTTAATTTCTCGTTTAAACATAATTTAAGGCAATAAGGATGTGAAAGTTTTAAAAAAGATGCATTTATCTTAATTAATTGTTTCGGAATATTATTGGGACTTGCTATAAGGAGACAGATTGTGTCCAGAAAATATATTTATTAAATTTATTCACATTAAAAGTGAAAATATTAACAGATTACTGATTAATCATTTGCTGCTTTTCTACTTTTTTTTTGGACAAAAATGATTAAAACTAAAACAAAATATAAAAGTTTAAACAATCGATCTGTTTTATAATCTTAAGAAATATGTATTTTTCAAAGTGTCAAGGTGTCAAGTATTATTATTCAAAGTGATACAATTCTTGCAGAAACATCTCCCAGAAAACTAGATAGTCACACATTTTCCCTAAAAGAAGGAAACTTGCTAAGTTTGTGGCAACCGATTGAAGTCGTAGTTCCACAAGGACGCATCCTGAGATAATGTGGATATATCTGACAACCGCATTCGTGTTCACACGTCGACTTTTGCTGATGACAGACTTTTTAAGCATCCAAATATTTTCAGACACATATACCTCTTATTTTCTATACAAAACATCACGCCTCCCTATTCGAAAAGATAGTCGAACAATAACGCAACTCTCAGAAGTTAAATACTTCAGTATACATTTGGATATTCATTTGAGGTGACAAAGCCATATAGAAGAAAAATTAGCGCAGATGAAACTAAAATCAATTTCAAAGAACTGTTTGATTGAAAGAAACTTTAGAAAGATGCTTTAGCCCACCTGTTGATTTATTAGCAAACCAAGCGTCCTAGATCCTTTATAAAGAAAATCTGTGATCACAATGTATAAAAATATGTAAAAGAAAATTATAACTTGGTACAGTTGTGGGGCGCTGCCTCCATTTCAAACTTAGGAAAATAAAAAAGGGCTAATATAATATTCTACGAATGCTCAAGGCAGCCTCCGGGTAAACTAAAATTCCTTAGCTTACTTGATGTTAAACAAAGACGGTTATGCCCGACTAAGAAACAGAGACATTTTTTCTTGGTCAAAAATCCGACAGATGAATCGTAACTTTTGCAGTCACAATAATTAAAGACTAGTCTAGCACTTTCAGGGCTTAATAAGACATAATTGTTAGATTTAAGATTTTAACGCTTTTTTTTAGTTCAATAACAATCAATTTTAATAAAAAAAAAGTTTATAATTCAACTCGTTTTTATAAAAGAAAATCGGCAAATCAATCCTATGATGCAGTCAAACGTCAAAATGTCAAGTGTCATTTGTCTACGAGAAGCATTTGAACCGGCACACATTCTAATAGAGACATATAATATTACCCATACACACATACATAATTAGAATATTTTAAACATGTTGAACTTTACGCAAGAGTTTAACTGTCACGACCAATATTTTGCAATTTTCTAATCTCTTCATGTCATAGACTGTAAAGTAAGTTGAGCAGAAAAATTATAAAGAAATGAAATATTATTTCTCCAGTCACTAGAAGAAAATTAATACTTTTTCATAGATATTTTTGTTTAAGTTTAAAAAAAAAAAGACAGTTGCAGTAAATTTCTAAATCTAATTTATCAATGATAATATGTGAATATAATTAGAGATTTACTTTAGTTTTTAATGTGTCTTTTGTCTATTTAAAATATAACAATACTTTTTATATTTTTTTATTATCTTTTTTTACTTTAAACATAAATCATGTAAAGCACAATACTTTAGTTTTACTAGTGTAATAATATGACACACTCACTAAGTGCACATCCGTTTGAGTTGCATTTTTCAACAAAGATTTTAATCTGAAATTTTCATGTTGAAAAATTGTTCAAAAGCCAAACAATTAGTACGGAAACAATAAGACCAATAATGCATATTGGAATGATGAAAACCAAACTGGATTATAACACATACATTTTTTATATTGAGTCAATATTTATATGCAGTCACAGACATGCACACACACACACACACATATGTCTCACACAACGTACGTATAAATGCCACATACGCGCAATGAAACGTAGTGTTACTTATAACTCCTAGAGAAAACAGGCTGACATTTAAAGGATTTAATTGAAATTTTGTTTTTAAATGGGGGGAATATCATCATTTGTTAATATTTAAAAAAATATGTTTTCGATGCCACTAAAGGCTTTTAAAATATATTCTAGGAGTTATTGCAGTTGGAGACTCTTCTCCATTTTCTTAACCATTCATCCTATGTCTTCAACGTCAATTGCAACTCAAAAAAACACGTGGTTTTTTATTGCTAAAAAAAATCAAATACACGTAGAAAAAAAAACCATAGTATGTTCTCTGTAACAATGTATGGCTGCGGCGAACAAACTACAGTTGTTTTCAACAATACTTCATTCACAACAAAAATCCTTTTGTTAACATTTAATCATTATATGGTTTCTACGCACAAAATAGCAACATGATTGGTTTAATTAAAATTCGAACTACAGCCCAGGTTTTTTAACTGATTAAAATCAATATAACTAATTTAATCATAATTTATCATTGTTAATCAGAATATGATTAAAAGTTACCAAATAATGTATAGAACAAGACAGAATAATATTCTAGCAGTTTAGTAATTTCTTTGTTAGCTACCGGTTCATGTAAAAACGCTTAATGCTAGGAACACAACTGAGACGTATGACGAATTTCGGCCAACACGACGAATTCGTAATTTAAACTTCGTTGTGTAAGTTCGTCGAATAAAGCACAATAACAACGACAAAATTTACTTATTTTTTACTTTTGTTTACTTTTTCTGAGTTGATAGAGTGACCATACAAAAAAAATTATTTTTAAAATGAAACATTAAAAAAGCGCAACTAAAACTAATTTTATATTTAACTTACAATTTGTGCACTTATATTTCTTGTTATAAGATACAAATAAATCAATTATTCAAGTAAAATAACTTTATTTATTGAATTACTTCGAAACTTAGACCAAACATGGTCACATTGTACTGATTTGTTCGTCGTTCGCCGGCGTAAGAATTATAAATAAACCTATTGCAAGGTTCGCCGCATATAGCGAATTTCATCCGACGTCATGATTGAGCGCATTTTTATATGCACAAGAGTGTTGTATTTTTGACGACGAATTTTCCCGACCAAAAATTCGTCGTTCGTCCCAATTGTGTTCCTAGTATAAGATTAACACAGTCATTTAATTTCGGAGAAACTACAGAAAAAGAAATCAACATTCTAAATAAATAAAAATAATAAAATAAATAATTGGATTTTTATGAAAATATTTTTGCAAATTATTTTTGTTCTTGTCCCAGTCAGCATTTGCAAAATATTTTTAACAAAAATTACCAAAGTGTGTCTCTTAAGACTACCTGTGATTACTTAAAAGTGGTCAATCACTTGTGTGTTTAAGAAAAGCCTCGGATATAATTCCGATAAACGCAAAAAAAAAGATCTTGTGTAAAAAACAAAAAGTATAGAAAGCAAATGTTAGAAATGTTACTGTTTTTGGCGTTAATTTGAATCATATTTAGTGCAGCCTATCTATAAAAAAATTATTTTTTGCTTTTGATACTGGATTACGAGGATTTTTTTTATCAAATATATATAAAATATAAAAAAATTTAATTTTTGAGTTTAAATAATTATAAAAATGGCTAAAAAAAAAACCGAAAAGAAAGTGGATTGCAAGGAAAATTTTCTAGGTGATATAGAATCAAGGCTAAAGAGCAACGAAAATAGTTTTTGACGCAAAATGCCGAGATCCCTTTTGTTAATATGGATAAGTCAGTTAAATTTAACAATGGAATTCGAAAAGAGGAAGACAAGTTAAGACAAAACGTAAGTATACATATCTGTGTTCACAAGCAATAACAGCTAAAGTCGAGTTAAGAACAAATTGAGTTACTGCTAATATTATACTTCTAAATCTCGAATCTATAATGCAAGTCAAAATTCATTTTGTAGCTTAAAAACTGAGTATTTTTTACCTTCAAATCTAAAGAGCTAAAGTCGATATGCCCTGATTTAGCGCAATAATATTAAAACTAAAATGATGTTGAAAACTTCCAAAAACGAGTTAAGCTCTTATTGCTTGTTGCCAGAGATATCTTATCATATCATATCATATCATATCATATCATATCATATACATCCTGATATGTCACTTCAATTTATAATCATAAATTTTTAGAAAAATTTAATTGGAAAAAACTTGCCGAATGGGATTCGCACAGTTTATTCAGGCCGCTAAGCAAAAAATATTTTGTTACGAAGTTCTTTTTTTGGAGAGAACCAACAAATAAAGCCAAGCGCCGAATAGAGCTTCCTTATAGCAAGAACTAAAAGTAGGTGCAAAATTCTAGTTTAATACTTTTATTTACCATACTGTTATTATAAAAATTATATTTTAAACACAAAAGCATATTAAATGTAATAAAAAATAAGCAAAATGTTATTTTTTAGATTTAGAGAAAATACAATAAGAAATGTGCGTAAAATATGTTTCAAAAAAGACGGCTAGTAATATGACTAAAAAAATGGCTTAAAAAGTTGCGTTTTTGATTATAAGCACAACTAAAAATTGTATCGAAAATGAATCGAACTCGCTAGTCATTTGGGACTCGTTTAAAAGAGTCGCGGCTAAGGTGCCACCATTTGCTCTTGACAAAACAATCAATTTCGATTCTACAACGAGCGCATAAGCAATTTTTTTAATCGTGCAGAAGAGTCAAAAAAGGCTTAAATATGATCAATAATTTTAAAATGTGTTAACTGGGGTTGTGCTAGACAACAATATGATTCCAGGACCAACGATATTATTTTAAATGAAACAATACTTTGTTTTGATTATAATTATATCATACAAGCATAATATGCTGTTCTTAGATTATGGTTAGCACAACCATGATTTTCTTTACGTGTATAATTCTGCAAATATCGCAACTAGAGACTTTTGCTGCATAACTCTGCCTTAATACAGTTATCCGTGGTATTTTAGCGTTTTTTC
Source organism: Cistogaster globosa (assembly GCA_937654795.1). Lineage (NCBI taxonomy): Eukaryota > Metazoa > Arthropoda > Insecta > Diptera > Tachinidae > Cistogaster > Cistogaster globosa. The sequence goes on along the minus strand of OW569403.1, from coordinate 61,896,282 downwards.
TAATTCTGGTGATAGCAGGCTTTTTTGTAATAATAAGTAACCGTTTTCAAAACGGAAAGAAGGGCAGACACCGTATACATTAAATAACATCACATATATGAAGAGACATTTTGTTTTAATATAAATTTTATATTTTTTCTTAAAGCGGACATAGTAATAAGCGCACTCTTTAATTTCTAATTTAAAATTGTATACTTGTTTTTACAGCGAACAAAAAAGTACAAATTAAAAAAAAAAAAAAAATTAAAAATCGGTTTAGAAATGACTTAAAAAACACGCGCGAGTTAATAAACATTTTATTGTCGGTAAAAAATATTATAGTTTAATTTTTTTAGGGCACCAAATGAAAATTGGTGAAATTTTTAATTGATACATAATGACTTGCTCAAATAAGACAGTTATGGAGCACTGCCTCACATTTAAGCTTGGAAAAATTTAAGGGTTAAATTTTGCGAATGATTAATACAGGCCATACAAGAAAGCATATGGAAATGCTCGATACAAACCCCCACTCTTAGCGCACAACATACTAAACGAAGAAGAAAGAGCATTGGTACCTGGGTCGACAGTCAGACAGATGATTCCTGATATTTTCAGCCAGTATGATTTAAACATAAACTTATTGTTGGTTTAATAATAATAATTTTTAAAATAAAAAAAATGATTTCATTCCTTTAAATAATCACAACTCTTTCATGAACTCCACTTCGTCCAATCGAAAACGGTAACCAATGGTTGTTCAGTGCAATTTGTACAATAAACGGAAATGCACACGATTATCTAAAAAAGCGTAAGTGGTAGCACAGTTTTGAAAACAAAAGTGCTTCTATTTGATTTTACAACAAATAAAACCCCATAACTACTGAAAGCAGAAGCCTATAAAACAAAAGCCAATAAAATATTTTGCACTTTAAAACAAAAAACAAACATGTAAAACATTAGGGAATTTTCACACAAAAAAAAGAACATCACCAAAAAATGCACAACTACTTCAAAAGTTTCCGGTAAACAGTAAAAGTATCCCCGAGTATGAGTAAACAATGCAATCAAAAGTCTTTTATTTTTGTTTTTATTGATAAATCAAATGATGGATTTTAACAATGGCTGTGCGCAATTTTTTTGTTTTTTATAAATATTTGTTTTATTTACCGCATAAGCAAATCTCATACATACAATTCAATGTATAGTTTAAAACACAAAAACAAAAGATTTAATCACTAGAGTGAGACATTAATAAAAAGACAAGTTAAAAAAATAAACGTTTGAATTCAAACACGAAGCAACAATATGCTTGATTTTTTATAAAAATTGTGGAATTTTTATTTTTACTCAATTTGTATATTTTTTTGCATGTATGAACGTACATTTCCCAAAGGGTGCTTGAAGAAAAAAATTAAGTAAAAAAAAAAAAGACAAAAATAAAATTAAGTACAGGAATCTATTGTGTTATCCAGCCTATAAAGTTTGGTTTGTTGCAGACCATCAATGTTCAATGAATTGTAAATTTTATTTTCAATTGACATCAATTTTTTTGTTGCTTCTTTTTTTATACTTTTAAGTTTTTTACTTTTAGTTCCTTTTGCTTTTTGTACCCTACACTCTTGATGATATTTTAAGGATAAACGAGTTCACTCTGAATGGTCCTAATTTATTTAGAAACAAATCGGTAAATTCAGTTTAAGCTGATATGCTAGACTTTGAAGAGAAAGAATTCAAATACATTGATAAAAAAACAATTGTCTTCAAAAAACAACAAAATTGCAATTCGGAAACATACCGAGGGTTGCTACGTAGCCAAAACAAATGTACAAGACGAATTACAGAGAATACAACGAAAAAATGCTTTGAGTTGTGTGTGGATTTCGTCTAACCAAATTAATATTGATTAGTTGGTTTAATAGATGATGTTTACAATGTACACAACTAGATAGATAGATGCGAAGAATGCTGATGATGAATGTATGAAGAATGTAGCGATCTGGCCGAAAAAGTAAATTTTAAATCATTTATAATACACATGGCTTAAATTCTGATTTGGGATAAAACTAAAAAAAATATAAATTTCTTTCTTGAAGAGAAACATTTAAAAATTTATATAATTCATTGTGGTTTTTTAAACCAATAATTTTTAATCTCCCATTTCCCGTAGAATAAGCCACAAATTACTTTAAAAAAAATAAAATATTTCGATTATTAATCTTCTTTTCTCAAGTAGGTCCAGTTCTTACTTTTGCTTTCCAGTCAAAACAAAACACTAGTTTAGGCAGTAGGTAGAAAGCTGCATGTTGTGACTTGGGGAAAAAAAGATTGGTTAAAATCCAAAAATTTAAATTTATCACTTTTTTTGTATGGATTTCTGCTCGATCTTTTATCTATCGGATTAAGTTCTGCAAACGGCTTATAGCAGATAAGAGGAAAATAATAAAAATTCAGCTAAGGACAACAGAGATTTCTGGTAATTTACCAATTTGGACCGATGATGCGACAACAAGACAGTTTAAAATACATGTTTATTTCTTCTCATAGAAACTGAAAGTAAGGGAAAATCTGCGTGTTGTTTTCAACCATTAGAAAGAAAAATGGTTAAAGCCACAATAATATAAAGCCAGCATATTATATTTGAATTAAAATAACGACATTATTTTTATTGTAAATATGTATGTCATTGCGTGACATAATAACTGCATAGATAAAAGTAACAATGATTATTTTGAAAGTATAAACTTTTTATAATAAATAAAATTGTAATTTTTTTCACTTCTATACTATTGTCTTGTTTTGTTTACTTTTCATTAGTTTTAATATGTTATTAGTTATTCAAAAGTCAATATATTATGGTTATTAGTAATATATTTTTTTTATATAATTACTGTATTATTTTTGTGTGCTTGTACAAATTTGGTTGATGGAATGCAACAAGACAACAGTTCCATGTTTGCCGAAACTGCATATTATATACGAGTATTGTATATCGCATATATAAATATATAATATAAAATATTAATATAAAATATTATTACAACGAATATATTATTGCTCTTATAACAATATAATAACCATAATTATTCTCTGCATGTTTGCATTCTTAGTTTCATTAAATAAATTTAAAATATATCTAAAGAAAATTTAAATTTTATATTTTACTATAGAAAATACGTAGGTTATCTAGTGATAGGTATATACCAATTGTTAAACTTTTATTTAAAAATTGCATTTCAGCATTTCACCTGCATTGCTATACAATTTATTTGTTAACTTTTTTTTTATTTTTATATCCCTTTTAATATTTTTATATTCGTGAAATATAAAAAATTTCATTGTTCATAGTGATACTTTCTTTGTTCTATACGATGTTCTATACATCTACATAACCAGTCTTGGCGCAAAGGTTTTATATATGAATTAAAAAAAAAATATAAAATACGTATACAATTTGACATATATAAATATATAAATTAACTTTGGCTTATGTCTGTATGTTTATTAAAGTATGAATAAATATTTTGTGTTGACAAAGAGCGCAAATGAATTATGTTGGTGTTAAAATTTCTTATTCATTCATTTTATACGTTTCACAAAATGCAAAATGCAGTTTCGTTGACGTCGAAGTTCATTGTATTTGAGTTAGTCGTATGTAGTTGCGTTACGGTATGAGAGATTGGCAGTTACTTTTTAAACAAATCAATGGGAGCAGTTAGAGTACTGTAGTGCCCACATTATTGCTGCAACTGTAACTTCAGATGGTTTTTGGTAGCTCCTGTTTGCTACTGCCACAATTGGCTGTAAAGACATATAAATCAATGCATTTGCTAGACTTTATTGTTTATTATTAAAAATCTGTTCAAAATGGCTGTATGGCTATAATAACATTTATATTTTTCTTATTTTTGTTCGTTGATCGTCGAAATATGATAAAAGAAATAAAATGTATATTTTAACAATAAATTATTGTTATAAATTCTTAAGGGACAGGTTGTCTAATAATTTTTGTTTTCTTGTTGCATTAAAGTTGTGAGCAGTTACAATATTTCGCTCTGTTTTGGTGCAACTAGATGTTTACAAACCAACCTGTTTGGTAGAAGGAGTGTAAAGAAAATTTTCAAATTTTGTATGTTATTCAGTAATTTCCAAATGGCTTGGGCGATTGAAATTAAAGTTCACTTGCCTATGGCAGAATTGTTTTAAGCTTAAGTTAAGAGCTTGAGCTTTCAAGAGCTTTTACTTTTACTTTTGATTTTTTTTTTTATTTATTAAAATTAAAAATTGAACACAGGAAAAAGTATTAATTGTTTAGTTATCGAGTATTTTCAATTTTCAATTTTTTAGATATTTTTTTATACAAAAAAAAAAAAAAAAATAGCATGTAGCCCTAGATAGTTTTTATTTGAAGTGAAGAAAGGCAAGAAGTAGAAATTATTAGCACCTTAAAGAAGGGCTCGTTTTCTTTATTAAAGTCAGTAAGAGTTTCATCTTAAGTATGAATTTCTGAATTGTGGAATTTGCGATTATTGTTATAACATCACCTGTCCTTTTAGCTCCATTTGTTAAAATTATTAGAAATTAATAGGGCTAGCATTCCTGCGTATCCGGAACTGTCCCTCAAAAAATAACTCTCTACTTAACTAATCATTTTTAAAAATCAAAACGATTTTAGTGATCAAAAAGAAACTGTCAACGTAGCAGTCTTTTATTCAACTTATTACTTCATTGAAGACTTTTGGCAAAAATGTAAGAGTTATGTAAAAAGGTCTTACTCTCTCATTAGCACAACTTTACCATCCATACTGCAACTTTAAATTATTTCTAGTTAAGAACCAGAATGTTGGTATATATTGGACAACTCTAGTTTATTTATTTTAGTATTTTTGTCTATTAAGGGCCCAAATCATAATTATGATGCCCGATTCATGGGTCAGTTGCAATTTATGTAATCTGTTTTATATAAAATGTAAATTAAAAAAAATCTACAAATCTGTCACTGAAAACTTTAACCAAATAATTATGAAAATTAATAAATTTTCTTACATTTCTCTGCTCTTATAAAAAGGATCAGCCAAAAATATGTTGCTTCTTTTTACATTTGAAATTGTCCTTCTATTTGATTATTAAATACTCAGATTATAATCCTTGACCAATTTCATTTATGTATGTTTTAATACTCTAAATTAATTTTGCAGAAAAATTTTTTTTAATTAATCTAAAATGGAAATAATGAAATGTGAAAAAGGGTTTTATTTTTAATTTGTTTTTGTCATATGTTGTTATTGCTGGTGGCAAACATAATGAAATTTTCCCATAAATACAGATGTAAAATGAATAAATTTATATTCATACCCTACATACACATCTCTGCTTAAACACATAGTGCACATTCAAATATACACACGCATACACACATTCATACTCAGAAATACTAATACTACAGTATATGTAGTATTTTTAGTTTAACCAACAAATGATATAAAAGTTTATAGCGAAGCCATTTAACATCTCGTGCAACAATTTTGTGGTTGACAATGAGCAAAAGTTTTTTCTATTACATTTACATCTACTCACACACATTCATAGATAATCCTACGTCAGCATTATCATATGTAAAAATGAACTGAAAAAAAATCTCCTCCCTTTTAGTGTTTGAAATTAATAATGGACTGGGAAAATCTACTTCCACATTCATTTGTACCTTTAATAATGTAAAAATATTTTTCCTAACTTGCAAATCATTTGCTTGGGTGAGTGAGAGATTTTTTCTTTCTTTTAGAAATGACCTTTAACAAAAAAAAAAAAAAAATGCAAATTAAATAAAAATTTTAATGTTGTTTGTTGAAATTTAGGGTTTTTTTTTTGGTTGTTGCAGTAAAATTCGTACTTTCAACATTAATATTATCTTCAATATACGTTATTATTATATGTAGCTAGGTTTTAGGTGCACTTAAACAAATTGCTTGTTAATAAAAAATTCTTTCACACAATTTCTTTGACATCAGAAGAATTGTTTGTAGTCATCAAAATACTTTTGAAAATTTATGTTCATCCCAAGAAAGCTTGAAAAGGGTTTTGAACAACAGTCGTTATTTAATATAAGCGAAGTTTAAAGAAGCTTGAATTTAAAGCTCACAAGTTTATTCTTCTAACTGAACTTACCATTCAAACACAAACATTGCTTAAGTGTCTCTTTGGATTACTGGAAATTGGCTGCTCTAATTTAATTCTTAGTTTGAAGCTTTGAAATATTCCTTAAGCCCAGTAGAAGTTAGGAAACGATTACCTGCCAAATGAACTACCATAACACGCTCACTACTTGACGTTTGTGATCAGTATACTCATACTTTTTTGGTTAAAGGATTACCTTGTGTCTAGAGAAATCATTCTACAACACATTCTATAGACCCGATTACGTCCGGTAAAATACATCATGTGTTGCGTTTTAAATACTGGTGACTTCATTGAAGTTAACTTTTTTTAAATTTACTCAGAACTCGCATTGCGTTCGATACATTTCATTATCGAATCATGATTAATGATGTTTTGTTTAATCGGCTTTTTTAAGTCGACTTACTTAAATTAAAATATGGAGATTTCGAGAACTGGACATGGTAATCAGTCTCTGAGGTTGTTCGATTTGACACCTTTTTATTAATCTCATAGAGGCACATAAGTTCACTAATTTATACTGATAAACAAGCAACAACTGGCGCCTTGAGACCTGACACTATTGCTAATATTATATTCGAAAAAGTGGCGTAAAATTGGATGTCCAGAATGAGATATAATGTCCATCAACGTAGAGTCATAACGTCTATGGTATAACAGGTATATTTTATGGCATTCTTTGTATGAAAGATGTAAAGTTTTAATAAACTGGCTTGCAGAAAATCTTAGGTAAGCGCAGCCGGTGTTGGTTATGCCATAGAGAAGAAAATCCTTGGGCTCGGCCAAAGGCGGGCTATGAAGGAAATCTGTGGTAAGCGAAGCCATTTTTATTTTAAGTACCGTCATTATGACACTTTCATAAGTGGCACTATGTTCATATTATAAACGACACAATGTCCATGGACAGTATGGCATTTTTAGGGCGAACATTATGACAATTTTATAAGTGACACTTTATCCATACTGAAAACGAAACAATTTCCATGGATGTTATAAAGTTTTTGAAAGCGTTATCCAAGGGATATTTAAGTTATTGGCGCTAATCATTCAATGTTAAATTTGATTCGATTCTAGATAAACTAAAATTTTTACTGTAGAATTGAATGATACATAGTGCAAATAAGGTCGACCTATTCATCCCCACTTTAGGAAATTTCATAATATTACGAAACCACTTTAAATTTGACTTAACCCAGCATATTATCAGTGTACATTAAAAAACATAAATATCCCATCACTGCCTCCCTGTTAACATTTCAACAGACAACTAATTTCTTACCCAAAAGGTCACATGTGCTGAAATGGGTCTCTTAGATTCAACAGCCCACCCGCAAAAAATTAACACACACCATTTATAAATCTAGTTACACATTCACTTATTTCAGATTCACAGTTAATGAATGCTTCCTGTTTTTTGCTTCTACTGCTCAATTGATGCCGACTGTATCCTTTAGGATTATTAAACGAACTTTCATACAATTAAATGTTAAGCTTAAAAATTTTTTCTTGCCCTTTTACTTTTTTCGTGGGTTTGGTTTGTGTACCCAGCAATTAAGGTAGTTTTGAAAAATTAAATGTGAAAATGACCATTTTAATTTTTTTTTATTTACATGTATGAGGTTTTCCTGGTTAGGTTTTCAATGTGTTGCAGACTATATTTATTTTATTTATTTATTTTTTGTACGTTTGGTTGTTGCTGTAAATAGTTGGGACCATTTTTATGTGAATTGAGAATTTAATTAGTTTCAGGATTTAATTATGTCATCCGTAAGCGGATTTAATATGCATTTATTTGTTTTTTTAATAATGTGTTAAAGAATAAAATAAAATAAAATGCTTGAATGTGAGGTATTTTTATATTGGTAGGAGTTTTCATTTTAATAAATATTTTAAATACAAGTTGTATTTTTATAGCATGTGAAATGAACTAATTTCCAGCCTTTATACAGTAAATAAATTGTCAAGATTAGATCTAAGACAGATGTCATGAACACGTAAGAAAAAACTACACAATAAAAAAATAATTAAACTTTTTTTGGAATTTTTTAAATTTTTATATTATTATTTTGATTTAGTATTATAGCTCAACATCTTGATTTTTCAAAGAGAAAATTTTGTTTATGGCTTCTTTAACCATCGAGGAGTGGAATCAAATATTCTCCAGAATGGACGCTTCCTATTTGTTTTCACAGCTGTATAATATATTTTCATTCATCCTCGAACTTTGCTAATTGTTGTCGTCGACCTTTTCAACGTGCATAATCAATAGAATTAAGCTTTAAATTCAATACCGCTGTTGTAACTTTATTTCCGTGTCTCAGCTTGGATGAAATTTTTACAGTTATCACACACTTGCAACGACAGTCAAATATTAAGTTTCTTTGTGATATAATGTCACATATAGCAAGTTCAAATATATTAAAGATGGACAACACAAGCAAAACAAGAATCATAGATTTTTATCAAACAAAAGTGTATCATCGAAGAATATTCCTCAATTCAGAAATTTTTAATTTTGAGTTATGACTCTCTTGCAGCAAATGCTCGATATAAGTATATTCAATAGACTTCAAGTCAAAAAAAAAATTATCAAAAAAAAAAATCAGTGCTCCTACGAGTAAATTTTTTATGGAATGGTATCGGAACAAGCACGCTTTTACTGCTGGGACCATATCAGCCGGCCTGGTAGATTGATGGCATTGAAAAGAATTAATACGGAAATGACATGCATGACTTTGTCACTTTAAATCGATTACTTTCCATCGTAAATGCCTCAACGTTGCCGGGATTAAATTTTTTATAACAAAAAAAAAATATTATTTAAAACGTCCTCTAGGTGCTGGAAATGTAGTCGTACATGAACGGTGCGCAGTTTCGAAGAATTAAAACAGTGTTTAATTAAGTCAGAAATGCTTCAACCAATAGAAACCTAAAGCTAACAGAAGAGTTTTAGTTTATAGTTTGAGTTTACATCATCGCCACAATAGATTCCCAAGATACAGCAGGTCGGACGTTGTTTATTTTTAGATCCCATTCAATTTTTGTTTCTCATAAAACTTAACAGTTCTTGATGAGTTATTTTTAACATAAATATGAAAATTAAGAACTTTTCAAGACCTTAACTTTTTTTCAAAATTATTGGATACTATTTTTAACAGTTTTCGACAATTAAATTTGTTTAGCGTCCTTGTGATTTTGAAATCAGTCCAATATCTTTAATAAATTAAGAAATATATTTAAAATTTAAGGTAATAATATTTTTTTTCAAAAAGCATATTCAGGCCTTGATCATAAGCACAAATTTTCTAAATGAAACATTTTTTTTAGCTTTTTGAAAGGCACCATTCAAAGATTATAATTTGCTAAATGTTTTATTCCTTAACCTTCTCGAACTCAACAAGTCTTTTTATAAAGTTTCGATTTATGTATTCTTAAATCGCAAGCTGAAAGCAGACAACCTGAAACTGAGTTTAAAAATAATAAATGCCCTTAGCAGCTTTCACAAGAATTCAACGACCCTTTGACCGATTCTGGATTTTATTGTCTAAATTTAACAAAATTTAAACTTGGGGATTTTTGAAGTATTGCTTAGGAATTTCGGAATTAGTTAGTTAGTTAGTTAGGAGTGGCAGCCTCTCGCGACGAAGCTCACTTGAGCACAAACGAATGGCCCGTTGTGATACCACAAAGAAGGCGCCATGACTCTCATTACCCAGCCGAGAACCATGAGGATTCACGGATGAACTTCGCTATGTCCCTTATAGAGTGGGATGATAGCTCCGTCAGAGTTCCAAAGAAAGGAGAGCCCAGAATTCTTAGTCTTCTTCGAGCCAGGGATGGACAGTGGCACAGGAGGTGCAGTACGGTCTCTTCCTCATCCTGCGAGCCACAACTGCGGCAGAAATCATTAAAAGGCAGACCAAGTCTTTCCGCATGCCTACCTATTAGACAGTGTCCAGTAAGTACAGAGACCGTGATACTTATGGATTTTCGGAATTAATTTGATAATATTTTATAATTAAAAGCTTACTAGGGCTTGCTAGGTCTATCTTTTTATCTAATTATCTCAGACCAGAGAATGACTTCTTTTTAAGTAATGCTTTGTGCCAGAACTAGAAAATAAGGTTTTGGAAAGGAGGATAGAAGGAGACGTATTTGTTGACATTGGATTTAAATTTGTCTACATTTAAGAAGACTTGAAAAACTTTATCAGGAAGATGATGCCACATACGAACTATTTAGCTATAAAACGAGTTCTCTATGGAATGCATAGTGCAATTTTCGAGCCAATGGACCACAAGTGGATGAGCTCTCAATGAAAAGCAGGTTATAACCAAAAGCACGAGGATATCAGGAATGAGCTCCCTAGACGCATTAGAGCACATTCCATTATAGTATCGATAAAACAGCAAAACATAACCCACATTGCTTTAATGTTTATGAGAGTCAATAGAATTGGATAACCTACTGTTACCCTTGAGCCTCTTCGCCCTGTAATGCACGAGGTCGAGTTACTCCAAAACAGACATTAAAGCACCCACACACCAGAGTTGCATTTCGTTTTTGGCCGAATTTACTGTAGATACGAGTTTTTAAATCGGATATAATATTGTCTACTTGTAATCCATTTCAATTTTATTAAATAATGATCCAGACTAAAGAAATTTGTGATCATAGAACGCAAGTTTCGCAAGCAGCTTGAGTAGCTCGTAAGAAAACTTCATTGAAGCTGCTATTTTTTACACCGATATTCTAAACAATTAGGAAATACTGTAAAATTGTTTCACACTCCAGTCAGTATTTTATAGAAGTTATAACTTAAATTCTCTTTAAATTAGAAGTTCAAAATAAATTTCAATTTGCTGATTTTTCTAAAACACATGACAAGAAAAAGGTATCAAATTTAAAGTTGTATTTAAAGTCAATTTAAATATACAATTCACACATGCTAGACAAACTTAAAGAAAAAAAGTCCCAAAAGTGTTAAAATATTTTCATTCTTACAGAATGATTAATTATCTTTTTATTTTTGGCGAACTATCAGGCATATTTTGTGGTAGAATACACACAGATACTAAAACAACGAACTGTATACCTTTAGATACTAACATTCTTGTAAAGAATCTTATACATTCATACACCTAAAAGTGACAATGACAACATGCCAGAAAAATAGCAGCAGCAATTTTCGCTTCCAACTAAATCAGTATTAAATGCAAGAGAAAAAAGAGCAAAGCAAAAGTAACATCAGAAGATTTTCCACAAAATTTATAAACGTTTTTGTAAAAGATTTATTGTTACATTGGTTAACCAGAAAAATGAAAGGATAAAGGTTTTCATTTCATTTTATTTCGTTTTTTTTTTGTCTTATTTTTCTTCTTCGAAGATTGTTGAAGGTAATATAAATGGAAAATGAAATGTTTTAGAAAGAAATGTAAATTTCAACTTTATTTTCTCCAAATAAGGGAAAATTTATTATAAATTTGTTACACATTTTCAGTTGATTTGGTTTTTTGTTGCTTGAATTACGAACACAGGGAATACTATGACATGATAAATGTTTAAATGAATTTAAAGTTTAATATGGCGTATGAGTGATATTAATATCATGTCTACTGTTTTTTTTCTAACTAATGGTACAAGAAGGATAATTTTTAATGTTAAAAGGAATTTAAAAATGTTTGAGCATATTTTTCTGAGATAATATTTTTTGTAACTCTTCACAGAAAACTTAAAAATCGAAGTAGAAAAAGGTTTTTCAAAGGAACTTTGACTTTAACATAAGGAACACAATATTAACGTAACAAAAAACTAAATTTTTAGATGTTTTAAGATCTGTGTAAATTGTATAACTAATTCTTCAAACTATAATTTTATTCGCATTATTTATGGCTTAAATAAATAAAAAAACAGTGTCAATTCACTCAACATATAAAGTTTGTTGACTCTTCTTGCTAGGAGGTAGTCCAGAAATATACCACAAAAACCAGTATTATTAACGAATGTTTAAAAACGACTCTTTTAGTAAGGCAGTGAGGCAACGGTTACATAGTGAATAAATAACAACTTAAAGTTTTCTGTTCAACTGTGCCAAACCCTATATACGCTTCATCAAAAGAATTTGTCTTTTTTTTGCGAAAGTGGGTTTTTAAAAAACTTTTAAATTATAGGAAGCTTTTTGTGCATTTTCAAATTTTGCAAAATTTTTTTTTATATCAAGCACACATTTTTTGTGGAAATTTAAAAAAATTCTCGAGAAAATAAATATTTTGTTAAATTTAATTCGCTTAGGGTAATTAAAATTTTTTTGGTAGTCCTAAGTTTCTTTTTGCTGAAATTTCGATTTTCGATTTTCCATTTTTTTTTTTTTTTTGCAGAACCAATTTCTTTAAGCGTTGACTATTTTTTGATAAAATGTAAGTAACGTAATGTTTAAATGAAATCTAGATGCTTAAATAATATTACAATTACCTGTTGTTTATGGTTTAATTTGAAATTCTGGTTTTCAAGACAACAAAACAGAAAATAAGAATAATCATCACAAAAAGGTTTAAATAAACCCGAAAGTCGTAAGGAAAATAAATGCAAAAGCAAGTGCCCTTAAAACATTTCCACCATTTATGGACCATTTAAGTTTCTTAATTTCATAATTGTCGCAACTTTACATTTAGATCATCTGGAGATGGGGCAGATTATATTTCGGTTACGGACAGATTGAAAATTATAGCTAAATTGCCTCCCATATGTTTGAGGATCAAGAATATATATTCATGTGAAGTACGAAATGAAGATTTTAGTAAATAAAAAAGGTTCATAAGCCTTTATGTTTCGTTTCCATCTGTCGTGAACGATATTAAAAGCTTCGCATTTACTTGATTTCAAATTCAAACGTTTTAGATTAATATCTTGAGGAAAACAAATAAATCTGTAGGTTATGTGTTGCCATAAAAAGAGCACATGATTTTTACTTAATAAAAATGTTACAATCATTATTGTTAGATCACTTTGAAAAAAATTTATAATAATCTGGCAAAAAAAATTTGGCCAAAAAGATCAGCAAAATCCGCATATTTAAACCCCCTTTTAAAATATAAATAAATGTGTTAGCAATAAGGCAACTACGTCGGCAGAATGATGTGACATAATTGATTATTGCTTTACGTATCTTAATTATATGTAAATATGTTAACTCATAATTTCAAAATAATCAAGCGTGAAAGTTGAACGCAAGGAGCAACATTGTAAACAAAAAAAAAATTTCTTAGAAATCCGATTACTAATTTTCTTTAAAAAAAATGGAGTCAAATTAAAATATCCAAAGATTATTTATTTTCCAAGAACCGCAATTATTTAATGCGCTGTATGAAAAAAAAAAACAAAAAAGGAAATGCAGGTATTAGGTATTGGGTATTGAGTGAATCCCAATTAATTTCAGGAGAATATTCTATGATTGATTGATTGTCACCAACAAGCCTATTGATGCTCCTAGCACTATTCTTTCCATTTGTTGTATGCCATCAAGTAGCTTTTACGCAGATCACTAGCAACCCTGGCTTAGATTTTGAAAATATTGGTAAAGTTAAACCAATTATAGCAGAATGGAAACATCTTATTTATTTAGAACAGCCACCTTTCTATAAAGAATTGGAGCTTTTAACTAAGGGAACATCTGCCTTGAAAATTCCCATCCTTCAAAAATAATTGCGATAGTCTACTAAGCCATTTCTAAAATGTCAAGACCGAAATCGAGTTTGGTCTAGAAGGACTCACAAGAAGAAAAAAGCGAGGAGCAATAGACATCGTTGAGAACATAGCGAATTCCTTGTTTGGAGTCCTTGATTCAAGATATGCAGAAGAAATGGCCAAAACTATTAATAATATGAAATCTAGTGAAGACTACTTGCATAGTCTTCAGCGGAATCAAACGTCGTTTCTAGTTTCTACTCTTATGAAGCCATCTGAAAACCGTAAGCAAACCATCTTCGAAAAAAATCAATTTCAAAATAAGCCAACTCGCGAACTTGACAAATAATGACAATAATCATCAATCGCAGATCTTCCTCTCTCTAAGCGTCCAATTACTTATTATAACTGATAATTTGCAAAAAAATGCAGGGCTGCATGATCAGTTTGGTAGCTGACACTTATCATGGTCGAATAAGCCCAATTCTACTAACTCCACAACAATTTTGACAATATAAAAGCAAACAGATATCACTAATTTGTATGGTTTAGTGACAGCCCACGCAGCAATTTCAAACCAACACATTATCTATCCCATTATCACATCAGAATAAATACGATTTATTTTATATTACGCCGGTTCCGCAACTTACAAATAATTCTTTAGTTGCTGTCATACCAACTTTTAAAATAATGGCTCTCAATGTTTATCGGGACGAATATTTTCCTATAGATAGTACTTAACTCCTGGACTGCAATACACTTGAGTACGATACCTTTCTATGTCCAAACATTCAAGCTACATATTATAAAGGTTCTTCAATCTGTCGCTGTGAAATTCATTTATTCAATAATGAATCTGACTCAACTTGCAACATAGAGTTATTCGGCAGTAAAACTGCATGGTACAAACTTTACAAAAAGAACCAGTGGCTGCTCTCAACTCAACAGCCACAAAAAGTAGTTCTATATTATTGAAAGAAATTAGCGTGCTTATGCTCTCAGCAGGATGCACAACGAAAAACGATGGGATCGCCATATACGGCCACAAAACTATCACATCAATTTTACATCTGTTACAAGAAGTGAAGAAGCTAACACAACCTCTGCCATACCTTTAAACTATTGACAATATAACCGGATTGCAGGCGGAACTAAGGGCGTAATTACAAGAGTTACCAACAACAACAATTCGTCGTAAGGTTCTCAGTTTAACCATCAGCTATTTGGGCCTGGCTCTAATTGTCATACTGATAATTAGCCTGATAGTAAAACAAATACTAAAAAGAAGAATCAAACCGTTATCCGCAGCACCACAGTCGTCACCGAGGTCTACATGGAATATCTCTTCGGAACCAACACCTTAGGCCACTTTAGCAATACTCGCCGAAAATCGTTCATTTGCATTTCCCATATATGTTACCGATCCCCCTGGGGTCGTAATATGTTAATTCTTTATGATTTTTTTGTTTTCATACCAAAATAAAAACAAATCTTTATGGAATTAAATCCCTAATTTATTTTTTGTTATTTCCCACATTTGTCAAGCAAAGCGTGAGATTTACTGCGTCAGCATAATTCAAGGCTAGAATAAAATTTGCACTTACCATTCGAGTAACCAGGTATTTGTGAAATTTAATAACACCTCGGCACTGAGTAATAGTGGGAATTTAATTTGCCTATTTAAATTACCAGCCAGACAGTTATGTAATACAATCTCTGTACTGTCTTACAGTGGGAAAATAATTTTAAAATATATAATAAAACACAATATTTCTTTTTAGATAATAATGGGTAAAGAATTAATTACAGTAAGTTATAAACGTTTTTCGGCGTGTTTACAATTAAGTTTATTATTTTTAATTTAGTTTATATTGCATTTTTCTTTGTTTTATTTTTTTGTTAATATTCTTTTATTTAAATACCAAAGAATTTCTAATAAAGTTTGACATTTGCATATTGTCAGTTGTTAAGTTCACACTCTTTTCTGAGTTACATTGTCTTGGTGTACCATCTGGACAATTAAACAAGGCAAACGAGCTTAGCAACATTATCCTTGTGTACCACTTGGATAATTAAAGGCAACAAATAACTTAGTGCATCACTAAGTTAACCTTAATTTAGCAGATAAGGAAGGCAAACGAGCCTGCCTTAACATCGATACTTCAATCTATGAAAATTTTAGAACACAACAAATAATAATTCTAATGAAAATTATCACCAAATTCTGTTTTTAGCTGCTTTTACTTTTATATAAAACCACAATTGACGTTTTATGTTCGCAATAATTGTTAACAAAAAATTATTGCCAATTATTGAAACATATATTGCCGGCAATAAATATATACAAATAAGTATTGTCTACATAAGGGACAACATAATTTTGACAATCAATGCAATATATGTATGTAAACATATTTATAGCTAATCAAGACGATGGGTAATGCAAAAATGTTTGACACTTTTATATAATAAAGATAACTTGGCATTTTTAAAACTCTTTGAAAAAAGGTCATACAATAATTAATTAATTTTTCTGTTCGGCTCTTGTCGGGCAAGATTTATCTGGAAATTATAATCGAGAAATCTCATCATCTTTTTTATATTTGCAGCGAAATATATACGTATGTATGTATATGCAAAAAATATATTTCTTATTGCAATTAAATATCTTTTTGCAAAGCCTTCTAACTAATACCATATATACGAAATAGTGCTGGCGAATTATAAAAAAAAATATATAAAAAAACAACATTCGGACGAATCAAAAACTAGAGACATAGGCGGTATTTTGTCCGCTCCCCCGAAGGACATGTATATAGAATCAGTGCCTCAGCAAAGTTTTTTTCAACCTGAACAAGGATGGACAGACGAATAGATGGAAATCGCTAAATTAAGTTTGCTATGCATTAAAACTCAGAATATATATACTTTATAGGCTCGGAAATGGATAATGTAGAAATAACAAACGAAATGACAGACTTAGATATACTCTTTTTCCACTATTTGTGGTGAAGGTTATAAAAATTATTGTTATTTTTGCTCAAACAATATTCTTTACAAACCTACCTTCCTCGCATCTGTACATATTTATTTATATACATAGGTATGTTGATTTTATCACACTTTTTTAAGCAGAAATTGTGTTGATTTAAATATTTTATTATAATATTTATCAGTCAAAATATTATGAATACAAATGCACAATATTAACAAATAATAAAAATTAAATCTACTTAACCAATGAAAAGAGAAAATCACATTTATACATTAAAATCAGTGAGAATGAAAATTATGTAATTTTTTGGCGTAGTGATTCCAACAATAATGCAACAGCAATAACAGTTTAAAAAAGCATATGCATTAAAATAATAATAACTGAACAACATTGGAAGTGCCTTTGTCTTATCATCACAATAAAATATAAACCAAATGGACAGACTTACAGACACACGTATACGCGTAAAACTTTATTGCACAAAAAAAAAAATAATACTGAAATTTTAAGAACTCTAACTCGGCTTATGTAATTCAATTTTTACTTAAAATTTTTTAAAACTCGAATTATGGCACAATTTTTGCAGTGCCATGGAATGACTTCCATTGGAAAATTATTTTGCGATACTGTTTCTTGGATTTTCTCCTTTGCAGAAAGTCTAAAGAGGGCTTCGCTTATTTGGTATTTGATCTAGAGAATAAATTCACTTAGCGCCCATACGAAATGATTTAGGGCCTGTTTTACCATTCTATATTAATGAGGAAAGGAAGCTCCATTTAATTATCAAAGGACAATCTACAAAAAAAACTTAATCAAACTTAAAATTTTTAAAATTATGTCATAGTTAGCAGTTTAAATGAAGAAGAAACGCAGCTTAGGATAAAAAACAACGTGTTCTCATTATTTAAAAGCGTTTCAAAAATAAGAAAAAAGGTCATAAGCAATAAAGTGTTTACCTACTTTGTTCGATTTTTTTTATCATCGAAATTAAATAATTTAGGCAACAGAAATCTCATGTGATTGTTGATAATGTATATTGAAAACTATTTCCCTCTGAAGACAATTAAGAACCAAAAATCTTCCTCGATAAACTGTGTAACTTTGATATGGCTGGCATGATTTTAAGAACTTTACGTCCCATTTTGTTAGTTAGAATTGGTCTCTCAAATCCTGTGATTTAAAACTTTGGATGGCTTTTTTATCTTATTTGAAATTATAGTATCTTGTAACAAGATGTCTCACATCTCTGCATTAATTAAGAAAATTCAATGCTGCGTCAACAATATTTAGGCGAATCTGAGCACAGTACTGGTGGAGGTACTTAAAAAGTTTACTGCAGAAATTATAAGCCAAGCTTTGGAGGTCTGTCGTCCAATGCAAGGCATATATAATAAGAGAAATGAGTTGCATATTCAATGTTTCTTACTGGATTGAGTATGTTTAAATAAAAAACGTATCAACTACCAGAAAACCGATACCGAATACATTCATTCCGTTCTACTTTTCTTATTTAAAATTTGTTAAAAATTTAAATACGTTTTGACATTTTCACACAAAAAAAGGAAAAAAGAAATAATTTCGGCCTACTTATATAAGATATTTTATATAAAATCCTGTGCAGTTAGCGATCTAATAAAAAAAATGAGAACACCTGGTTATTTATTGCATAATTAGGAGCTTCTCATTGCCATTGAAATTTCATTGGAGTTCTTTCAAATAATGACAATGAAAGAAATTTAAGAAATTTAACTACCAGTTAATGCTAACGAATTTATTTTTATTTTATTTGCTTGTACTAATGGCTATGAAATTTTAAAGAAGTCGCTAAATTATTAATTACAATTGAAACAAAAATAACCGTTTCTATGAAATACCAATCTTTAATCGCTTAAATTAAAAAAAAACTATACATTAAAAATATAAATTTAAATATTTTTGTAGATAAATATAAATGTTTTTTGGCCTTTATAATTAATTTTATTTCATAATTTCTTAAGCACTAGGTCAGTTTTTAAAACTGATAAACACCAAACTAGTTTTGTAAAATAACTGGATAGCAACATGTATGTTTTATCAACACGTTTCCAAATTAATTAATTCGCCTTTTTCCAAATTGAGAAACTTTGTTAAGGCCAGTTCGAAAAGTATACTTGAAAAATATTACTGTAAAAAATAGTGCCCGTTTACAGTGTCTTAAAACGAACACAGAAACACATTTGTTAAAACTTTGAAGTACTGAAGGAATGCAAGGAAAATAAATGTTAATACGGATTTCATCAGTTAAGAAACATGACAGTGTTGGGGCCACAAGAAAAACATTCTAACGAAAAAATTTTATGTCCATAAATAATATTTTTATAATTAGAATATACTGTAAATAAATAAAATATGTTTAGTTTGTTCTAATGCAATCAAAGTATGGAAAAAATAAACAAATAATATTTAGTTTTTAAAATATTTATGATGCTTTATTTTTCTATTAAATCCTTTTAGTTTAGTGTTATATTTGTAAGTTATTTGCTCATTTTGTATCTTGTTCATTTTATATATTTCTTTCGATCTGGTGTTGAAAGAGTATTCAAATCCTGTCAATTAAGGATATTTTTAAATTTCTTTTTGAAAAGAACGTAAAAGGAACTAACAATTATCCTTTCGCTGAAGCATATAATATTTTTAATTTTAAATTTATAACACAGAAACGAATGGAAGTAAAAGTACTTTTCAGTTAATGAAAAAATTTTATTAATTGAATACTTTACTGACAAATTTATCTTTTTTCAATTAGACAATTTTAAATAATAAAAATATAATAAAGATTATTAATTTAACAAAACTTAATATTACATTGATAAAATTTTAAATTGAACTGCCAAGCTTAGTAATCAAAAAAATAACAAATTTCTTTTCTGTGTACACACTTGTTCTAAAGATAAAAGCCAGGTATTAAATGCCATAAAAATGGGCCTCTTTAACTGCTTCAATTTAAACCTCACGCATTTATTTAACTACGTAGCAAAATATCGTTTTAGATATCAAGTGTAATTTTAACACATTTTATAATTTGACAAGAGGCTCTTCGCTCTTAAAAAAAACGTGTAAAGAAGGAATGTTGTAGTTGCTTATTATTGTTGTAGTTATATTTATTAAAACTTTCCTAACAATTATAGTTTCCTTTCTGTGGCATTAAGTTAAGTCCCAAAAATTTTTTAAAGGCCCTCTTTAACATGATTTACTAGGCCGCTGAACCACAGAGTTTAAAAATGTTTGCCAACAAAATAATAAGTGCGAAAAAGCGATTTATGGAATGTAGGTGTACGTTAACAAGCACTAATGGTCGGTTTGTCTGTGCGTGTGCTTGCCATGATAATACCGTTGCATATAATGAGTTGCAATTACATTAACATTATTGCATGTAATTTTGCATGAAAAATTCTACACTTTTATTCCACCGCTGTTACCGTTCATTGAGTGTGTATATATTTTTTTAAGGCCAGACTATTCACGAAACCAATTCAAAAAGGCTTTAAGAAGAAAATGTTTGGAAAAATTGCGAGTTTAAAAAACTAGCCCACATTCAATTTGTTTTTATAAAATCCTGTTCTGGAAATGATACATTTCAAAAATCATCTGACTTTGAAATGTTTAAATAATTTTGGCACTACCTTTCATTCACGTTTTTTTTTTTTTTTTTTTTTTTTTTTTGCTAACATTTATTAAAAAAGTGTTGAAAATGAATGCATTTGCTCCATTTATATTTGCATGTTTGGATTTTTAAGGTTTTTTGTTGTATGCAAAGGAAGATGAAAATAATTGTATGTTGCAAAAGTACAACAAATAATTCTAGGTGGTCAAAAAATAACATTAACTGGCCTTGTTAATGACTGACCAAAATGAGTTGAAAACTTAAAAACATAAGGGCAGTAAGACTGTAATAGTCAGTGGAATTTTTTCCTTTTAAAATTCGAGAAAGGTAAAATTAAAAAAAACTATTTTTTAGGCATAAGTCGTTAACGGATATCTACTTTGTAGATAGATAATAAAAATGGTGGCGAAAGTTGTAGCGACTAAAAACAAAAATTTTTGAATCAATATGAAAGAGTATAAAACTAACTTATATGCGTATGTATTTTTAAGCCCAATATATCTTAAAACAGTTAACTGCCAAACGAATTATCATGCTGCTGAATTTTTGATCAATATGCTTAAGCAAATCTTTACGAATTGGTTTACTTGTGAACAATACTACAAAATAATCCAAGAGTATTTTATATTTAAAGTCATCATTTCGCGTATTTTATAACCGACTGGCCTCATACATCAAATTTCATCGACTATTGTAATATCCTTAGCAATACAGGTACCTTGTAAATTTCAGCTATCTGTCTTTAACGCTTCCATAGTTTTGCCACATACACCAAATTACATTAACTATTGGAACACCGTTTTATTTCCAAGACCATATTTTATACTGACTATTGTAGCAGACTAAGCTATAGAGAAGCTTTGTAAATTTCAACCATCTGTCTTTAACGGTTCAAAAGTATGACCAAGTACATCAAATATGTCAACTATAGGAGCACTCTTTAATTTCCAAATTTATAGTTTATACTTGCTGTTGTAGAGAATTAAGCAATTCAATTTCCTTGCTAATATTACCCAGTTGTCTAAAGCTGTTTAACAGTTTGGTCATATACTTCAATTTAGATCGACTATTGGAACACCCTTTAAGTTATAATTTTTAATATTTATACTTCTTAAAATACAAAAGTAGTGGACATTCTTTCTAATTTTCAAGTGTTTGTATGCAACGGTTCAAAGGTTAGTTCCATCTATATCAAATAACGTCAATTATGGGAACACCCTTTAATTTCCAAATACAAATTATAAAATTTTTATTATAGTAGACTTAGCACTGCAGGTTCTTTATAAATTTCGGCTATTTGTCCATAACATTTCACAAGTTTGGCCAACTATATCAACTGACATTAACTATTGGGACACCTTTTTATTTATAATTTTGAATGCTTATAAATGTTATTATAACAGTCATAGTAATCGATATCCTGTTAAATTTTCAAGCGTTTGTTTATAATAATTCAAAAGATAGGCAGATATAAGTCAATTTACGTCACCTATGGGGACACCTTTTATTTTAGATTTATTTTTGTATATCATAATACACTTAAAAAAGCATATATGTTGTATGGGGACACCCTTTATTTTTTAAGATAATGAACTGTTTTTAAAACGAGACCAATCTGTGAGCATAATCTATCAAATTACAAACAAAAAAATCAAAATCAGTTCTTAAATGACTGAGTTCTGCAGGCACAAACATAAAAAAGCAACTTTCAGTCGAAATGAAAACCTTCTTCTTTTTTTTAAGTCAGTTAAAAATGAAATGGGTCGATGAAGATCGTTAGCACACCGTGGTTGATAATTTCTCCTTCGTAAGTATGGACGACAAGTAGTGCTACGTGCAACAGGGTGTCTGCAATTATTAACTTATTGAAAAATAAAACTTTTTGATTTCGAGAAATAGACATATCAATTGGCCTTCAAGATCTTGCGATTTAGCCCCATTTAATTATTTACTACGGGACCACATGCCACTGGCTTATGCTAATAATTGACACATTGTGCGCCAACATTCTTTGTAATATTCGTGACATATGACCAGCAATGTTCAAAATGTTGTCCGAAATTGGTTGTCCAGAATACGCTTCGCAAAGAACAACTGCGGTGTCCATATGTTAAAAAATTGTTATTAAATTTTATTTTTTATTTTATTTTATGCAACTTAAAATTCAAGTGTCCCATGCCATGCCATGCTGTAAGACTAAAGACACCACTAGAAAGGAATACGAAAAGAGTACTTAAGCTACTTTAATATTTTTCTTCGGCCTTTATCCTAGTGAATAATTTTCTGACAGGCTCAAGTTTGAGCTTTAAATGCTACAGTTGTAAAAGAAAATCATTGTGATATACGAATATAATTAAAAATAATAAAAATGTTTCCTTTGATACGAAAATGTTTTATTAACTTTTTCACAAAAATTATAAATTTGGCAGCAGTTTTTAATATTTTTTAAGAATAACTAGATGCCACCCTATTGTCCACAAGTAATCAGATGGTAGCAGGAGAAAAAATGTACAAATGGATTTTCATTTGTGGTTATTTTGGCATAAAAATACTCACAAGCAATTAATTTTACATTAATTTGTTTAAATAGGTTTATAAATACATTAAACAGTTATAAATTTTACAACAGAAAAAAAACAACACAGAACTGAACTGAACAAACATAAATAAATACTTAAAAATATATGAAAGAATTGTAAAAAAAATATTTATTTAAACTATTTTACGACTTTGAAAACAATAACAATAATAAACTGCAACCGTTTTACTTTTTTGGTTTATTTCTTTTTTTTTTCTACTATCTTAAGAAGATCGCAATAAATTTGTATTTGAAACCATTAAATATTATTGTTAAATGTTTTTTAAATCGAAAAGCAAATTATTATTGTACAAGTTTTTTAGTATTTCTATATTCAAAGGGATTTAAGCTAAATAAAATATACAACTGCGATGATGTAGTTTTCACTCTTTTAACAATTTTACTTTGGGGTCCTTTTACATTTTATTTTTATTCATATCCTTGGGAATGCTATGAGTAATAACAACAATATTGTCTTTGATTCAATATCAATATTGAGGATGGAAATAAAAATAGTACGAGTATTTATTTACTTAAATCCCAATACAAACGGTGCTACATTAACTGCTACCACCAGCCTTTCACATATTTAAATTTATGTGTGTGTGTGTGTTTTTCACAGTTTACGTATCCATATTTTTTCTACAGAATAAAAAAGTTACCGTTGATTGCTATTTCCTAGCAGCGTTACTCAATCTAAAATCCTTTTTGTTTATTTTTTCACTTTTTTTGTGTTGCTTTAACTCTTAAGTCTCTTTAATGGCCAATAATAGAAAAATGTTGTCACTTTAGATTTTCATGTGTATTTATGTATTTGTTAGTTTAGTTAGTTTTTATACACAAACCC
The DNA here is from genome assembly GCA_937654795.1 of Cistogaster globosa. Lineage (NCBI taxonomy): Eukaryota > Metazoa > Arthropoda > Insecta > Diptera > Tachinidae > Cistogaster > Cistogaster globosa. Next base: position 61,872,380 of record OW569403.1, on the reverse strand, counting down.
ACACAAACGCATACATTTATCAATTGTTATAGATAATCCTGTACAAATGCTAAAATACTGTTGCAAAGGGTTTCACACCAACATTTAAAAGTTCCCTTTTTAAATCTATTTGTTGAGTTTGCACTTTTTTTATTTTTTTATAAAAAGTTTAATGCTTTTAACATTTTATTTTCCGCTTTGTGGGTGGCGTGAGAATTTGTTTATCTGAAGAATAATTGTATATGATTTTTTTTAAATTTTTCATTTTCTGAGACGGTGCTAACTCGTAAAAATGTAGAAGAAAATCCTATTTTATTGCATCGTGGCTGCAAATTGAGCATTTATTTTACTTGAACTTTATGTAGATGTTTTTTCAAACTGTTTTTAATGCAACAAGGTAAAACAGAGTTTAACCCTTAAGTAGACACCTAATTTGTGTAGCACAGACTGCCACCTAGGACTAGCTGGGACCATTTATATTTTGACTGAATAATAAGTGTATGTTTAAAAGTTGATAGTAAACAATATATTAATAAAAAAAAAGTTTTTATTTAATCAAGAAAAAAATAAAAGCACATTACGATACAATAAAAAAAAGAAGAAGAATTCATTTAGTTAATAGATAAGTAAGAAATAATTACACATTTTGGGTGCTAACGACACACGGGATTTTTGGAGTTTTTACAAAAGTATTTCGTCTTATGGTGTGATTTTCTTTAAAAATTTGTCATTTGAAATTATTTTTAAGAAATTCAGATTCGCTTTTTTGAGTAGCATTCTCAACTGGTTTTTATATTACATAAAATATTAAAATTCTATAAAACGTAAATTGTTTACTTCGTTTTGACAAACCTTATATATTTCGTCCTAAAACGCTTCTACTCCTGATATGCTTACAAAATTGTTCATAACGTGTTTATTTTTGCTACGCTTATTAATATAAGAGTGAACCAGTTGTTCGGAAATTTGACATAAGAATTGTCTTCTTGCACCCTGTTTATTTTTTATTGCCATATTATCTTCATATATAATTAACTACCTAAAGCCACTTTATCAAGCATATTATAGAAAAAGGCCATAGCATCGACACCAGATTTTGCTGCGTTTTAGTGAAGAATTGCTTCTAATTTCTTTTTTATTCCAGAAACAGATTTGTCATTATGTACCGTAGATAACAAAATAACTACTTTTTTTCTTTGGTACATAGGAACATATTGCGATATTATCCTCAAATCCAAATCGGTGGACAGAACTTTCCTTTTCGGATGTTTTTTTTTCATTTACCAGGGAATGTATCGTTTATTACTTCTTAAAGTACACACAAATCCAAGGCGAATTTCCATGAGCTATTTGCGTAAATCCATTGTTGTAAAAAATTATCAGCAACTATTGTTCTTCCGGAACCTTTATACCGCGTAGCAAGGCGCACAAGCTCATTTTCCCCTTGCTTTTCGGCTCATGCCTTATCTGGTTCTCTACCTGTATAAATGTTTCCCTCCAATGGAAAATGCGTCTTAGCATCACATGCCCAGCAGACTTTAATCCCGTATCTTGCTGGCTTGGAAGGGCTGTATTGAGGGAACTTTGTTGTTCCTCTAAAAGGAAAAAGCTGTTCATTTACTGTGATGTTTTCGTATGGTTTAAAAGTAATTTTAAATTTATATTTAACAAGTTCCAAATGTCCCTTATTAGAGCTGCTTCATCCGTTTAAGATCTAAAGTTTCTGATTCGATTGTCGTCAAGCCGAATAAGTCTTAAAGGTAATTGAAATCTTTTCAGCGACATAGTTGCACGAAATATGGGTAAATTTTTTGTTTGCTAGAGCAAAGGGGCAGCTTGTGTTTTTTTATGTGTTGCTCCACCACATATTAAAATGCCTTTAAAAGTCTTCGATTTCGATATTGTTATTAGAGTCCAATTTTCATTTTTTGATCGAAATACTTCTGCCTATTTCTTTTGGTCTCAATTTTTATTATTATTATTATTTGTATCATTTGTAAAAAAGCGGTTGAATATATCCATTGAATTAACATCTATTCAAGTTCGCCCCCCGAAACCTCTCATTATATTACGCAAATTTTCTTAGAGTTAGTGGTGGCTTTGACCACTCTCGCATGACACTGCCATTTCACTGTCAATATGTAAATTTTCTTCGACATCAGAAGCTTCTCCATCTACATTATTATCCTCATCTTCAATACTGCAGTCATTTTCGATATCGTAAGTAATTGCTTCAGCCAACTTTTCAAAATAAGTTAGATCAGATTTTGAAACTGTCTCCAAAACTTTTTCAACTTCACAACTCATTGTATCGCACCAACTAGCAGCACAGAAAATCAATAAAATAATTCTTCAGTGACATAAAGAAAAAAATTTGTTTATTTTTCAAACAGAAAAATAACTATATTTCTCCTTATTTGCTTATATAAATCAAAAACAAAGTTTTGATGTATAACTTATCAACAAACATCAACATTTTACGCTTATGCTTATGAGTAATATTTTTTTTTTTGCATTTACATTAGAAGAGATTGTAATATTGCTTATGAAAAAACATAAAATGCAAATTATGTTTTTGGTTATGGATTCTCAGAGGTCTTGCTTTTTCCTATTTATTTTACGATAAGTTTTTAACATTTTAGTTGGTTTTTGCTTTAGTATTAATACAAAAGCTGGCTGGGTCTGGCTAGGCCCAAGCGGATACAATATGAACAAAATTTTTATCAGGCCACTTACCACGCCCACTAAATTTAAATTTTCACTTTTTTCTCGTTTTCTGGTAAAAAAAAAAACACTTTGATTGATGAATACAAAAAGTATCGGTCGAATATATTTAATAGTTATATATAAACAAGTAGAAAAATCAAAAAATGCCAGGCCAGGCCCAGGTATACACTTAAGGGTTAAAGGCAAGCACGAACCATCAAAATACTTAAGTATTAAATTAAGAGTTTCTTCTATTTACTTATTGATTTTAAAACGAGATATACAGCCAATTTATAGAATACAATTTTCCGTTTATACGGGCAAAAATGTTAACAATTTTTTGTGTTTTAAAAAATTTGATTTGTAAAAATTTAAAAACTACCAATTTTGCCTTGTTTATATATCATGCTTTCTAATGTCTGAAATGTCTAAAAGCTGGGAGAATAGGAAAATATATTCTTCAAAATAAATACTAAAAGAAATTCAAAATAAATTGTAAATTTATCAATCGGAATAAGTTCCACTTCGCTCGTTCTTTTCAACTTGGCAAGAATATATTTTATTTTGTTTCTTTTGTATATCAGTACGCCTATTTTATAAAGGCCGAGGCGCATAGAATCCATCATACGTTGTACTTTGAGGTTTTAAGTTAAAGTCAAAGTAACGACGGACGAGGCTGGCACAATTAGTACTTTGCTGACGGATGTTTAATTAAGTATTGACTGTGACAATGCTCATAATTAAACATGTATTTAAACTGACTTTTCAGTTAAATACTTTAAAGTTAAACATATGACGGATTCTTTGTGCCCCGGCCTTTACTAATATATACTCTGAAGTAACAAAGCTCTGAAATATATGCAAATTAACGTAAATTAAACAAAATATCCGAAAGGCGTTCTCTAAAAAGTAAATGCTGAGTAATCGTTCGATTTCGTTTTAATTCTAACCATGGCGAAATAATACAGGTGAACGCACGGGCGAACAATCTCATCAGTTGTATACGTTGTAGTTGTAGAAAATAAATTATTTGTTAAAAAAAATTGTTAAATTTAATTTGTTTTGATTGCTAATAGAAAACAAAATAATTATTAAAATTCCTAGAGAAAACTAGTGCAGTTCCTGATGTTTATAATCAAAATATACATAAAGAGTTATTGACTTTTGGTAATACGTTTATAATTTCTTGGTTGTTTTCTTGTGGAAGATTAGGTGGTCTCTTCAGGTACTGTTGGTGGTGGTGATCTGACAAAGATTTTTATTAGGAGATGAATGTATGGTAGCTTCAAGATCGCATTTCCACATTGAACTGTTGAATGTATGTAATATAAAAACGTCGTTTAGAGATTTTACAATTTCGCTATAACTTGCAATCAAATCCAAAACATTGTTCTGATATTGAGTTTCGGCAAATTTCCTAATGGTTGTGCTAATCGAGCTTAAGAGATTCTGCTCGCTACTTGAGAAACTGCCGGCGAAGAACTTGTTGCGGTAAACGATGAAAGATGGAGATTTTACTGTTAGTCTACAAATGGTCAACGAACGAGAATTGAACCAATCATGTGATTTGGGCAAACTAGTGATATAATATAATTTTGGTCACACTTAGCCTGGATTTTTATATAATTTAATTTTTTTATATTTTTTATTTTGAAAATTACAACAACTTTTGTTTATCAAATATATTTTTTTATTTTGTTTTTTTTTTTAACAATATTTTTTGACAACATATCTAGATTTTGTAGCAACAAGTTGCCTGTTGATTTTTGTGTCGTCGGATTGTTGTAGCCGTGCGGTCACCTGTATTAATTCGCCTTGATTCTATCTTACTCTGTAAGTAAACTGCAAGGTTCCTTTGTTTAAGTATATGAATTAAAAAGAATAGAAACAAGTAGGAGTGCTACATTCGGCTACGCCAAATCTTATATACCCTTCACCATGTATATAAATCTAGCTTAGTAAAGTAACTCCAATCAAAAAATATATATATTGAGATGACGAGAATTAAGAAATTAAAAAAAATTTTGTTTACATAAAAATGTCATCGGCTGTTAATGGAATAACAATTTAAAAAAAATAGTATTTCCTTTAAGATCTCTTTAAAAGCTTCCAAATGATACACATATTGATCTATTCAAAAAAAATTTAAGTACAGAGGCCCGTAACTCGGAAAATGTGGGTGAACGCCAATTTTTAACTTGATGTTTTTTTATTATTTTTAAATTCTCTATCGCCCCATAAATTTGTTTCTTTTTTAATGGAGTTGCTTCATTGTTCTAAATGTTATAGAAAAATTAGAGGTAGGCGTGGTTTTTTTCCCGCTGCGTCGAAGGACATGGTCCGATCTTGCTGATTTCCAATAGCTCCTCTTTCGATACTATGTCTGATTGATAGCAGTATTTAATTTCTTTCTAGCTGACAAAGTGTCTCGGCAATCTTAATTTCAAGACATTAAAACATCAAGTGAAAAAATTGGCGCTCGCCCATATTATTCGAGTTACGGGTCTTTAAAATGTTCAAAATATTTAAAATATCAATATGGGTTTCATTTTAAAGCTTTATGGTATAATGGTACTAAAACAGTTATCAACATTTTTTTTAGATGGAAAGTTTTTAAAGCTGTTACAGAGCTCTAGACACTTTCGTAAATTTGAATTGAAGGAAATTGGAAACGGTACACGGACAAAGTCGTGGGCACTGCTAGTTATTTCATAATTAAGAAATAAATTATTTAAACTCGAGGTCAATATTTTGTTGAAATATATTATCTATAAAGCAATATTTCGTTACAAACTTTGAGTAGCATCATCGGGGCTAAGTTTTTCTAAAAATGTGTATCATGTCACCTTTTGTTGCGCAACTCTTGAGTTTGTAGGTGTGAGAGAAAAGATAAGTAGAAACGGATACACTGTTTTATGTACTTGCAATTTTCTTTTTTTTCTATCGTCTCAGCAATTAATCCCAAAATTACAGAAACAAAATTTGATTGTGTGGACACGAACGCAATTTTATAAGAGAATTAAAAAAAATGCAGAAACAAAAATTGCATGTCTGGACGGGGACTTATATTGTCGTCTTACCAAGATTGGCCTTCATGTACACAATGGGCCACTACTGCTATTTTTGTATATTAAGAATTTTGTTGTGTCCAATATTTCTTTTCCGATATTTCTTGTTTTCAGTCTATTTTTTTTGGTAGCTGTTGCTATTACAGAGCATTTTATACGCAAGGAAAGATTTTTCAAACTTGTTAATTTTTTTTCTTGCTACAGACTTTATTTAAGACTATTTGTTAATTACCTCTAACTCACATAAAACTAGTACACAGATAATAGATTTAAATATATCTGTTCAGTCAGACGCTATCTATTCGTGCTACAAGATAATTTATGCTTCTTAAGCAGGCTTTCTGCAACACTTTTGTTTGTTATATTTTTATTAAGGAAGTCTTTATTACAAATACTCAAAAATCTCTTTACCATGTTATGGTGTTTTAAAAATAAATTTTTAATATGTCCTTCTTGTTTCTTCACTATTTCTGAGGAGCAGGCCCTCTCTCGAACATTGTAACTCAGTCAACGGGATAAGCGCACTCTTTGGTTAGCTGGTCCTACCCAGCGGAGTCTTTCTCTGCATTTTTCGGATTTCTCTAGATTTTTCATACCCTCGGTTTTTTCTTACCTTCCATTTCTTTTTCTATGTCCTATCACACTTTACTTTTCTCTCTGGTTTTTTTCCCTTTCCCTTCTGACAGCAGGTAACACAAAGGGACCAATTACTGGACCCAGGTGGGCTATGGCAAAACGGCTGCCTGCCTAGCCTAACCTTCATTCTTTACTTGTTATGTTTTAACACCGAAGTTTAATTAGATTTAAGTTTATTTTTAAATAGAACAAGAATTTGGATCATTGACAAGTATTGGAAAATTGCTATTCTCTGATAACTTTTTTTCTTTATGTATATTAAACATAAAAACAGTGAAGTTGTGTTAACTTAAAATTAAATTTTTAACTCTAATTGAAAATAAACACTTGCAAAATATCACTTACACGTAACGATGTTTTATTTTTAATCTATTGTGTTTACACACATTTACCTAAAATGAAAAGACAACACGTTCAACGCAAGCTCTCACACATACAAGTGTGACTTTAAGGATAAAATACAATTTGATCTTAGTAAAAACAAACACATTTGAAAATTTAAAATGGAGAGCAGTTTCTTATATGAAGCACAGAAATTTTTAAATCTAAAGATTTTAAAAATTTCAGAGCTATAAAGGATTGTAATGGTGAGTCAATAATTTTAAAAAAGAAGTTAATATTGTGTCTAGAAGAAAAAACTCAGGAAGGGCTCTGTAAAAAGCTCTATTTTTTTACATTCTTTTTAAAAATCAATTAAAGTTGTCATACATTTACAACATTCTGGTACATATGACTTTATTTAATCCACAAAAAAAAAATAATATAAATAAATAAAAAATAAAGAAGACAACAACAAACTTAAATATGTTTTATATATGTTTTATTACAAATTTAATTAAAAAGCTTTGTGCCATCACATTGAGCAGGAAAAGTAACAAGGATGTGATGGTGGCGATGATGTTGAAACACTTTTTGTACACCTCAGCACAATAAGAGCATCTGCAACAAAAAAAAAAAAAAAAAAAAAAAAACAAATGAAACATACAAAAAATACAAAAAATACAGCAAAAAAACTGTATTCGTATGTAAGTTGACTTAAATGAAAATACTTTTGCAAAACTTCAAAATGTTTAAATAAATAAAATGAACAACAGACTTACAGCTCCTGTGTAGCAGTTTACATTACAAAATTGGCGAAAAGATGAAGGAAACGAAGAGAAAAATATAAAAGCAACTTCATAAGTAAAAGATTTTCTTCTTAAAGAAAAACAAACAAACTTAACCAAACAAGAAAACGTAACAATTAAAATATGCACAACACGAGTGAACACGAAATTTTCCTACTCAAGTAGAAAATATCCTTAAGGACTTATGCATAGAGTAGCGGCAACAACAACAACTACTACTTCTTTGGTAGGTAGCAATGAACAGTTAACAACAGCTCTAGTATCAAATTTATTTAACAATAAGAAACTCTTACCAGCAAAACTGATAGAATCTTCGTAACGACTCACAGCAATACACAGACCAACAGATATTTTTTTAAGTATTAAAGCATTTTATTGCAAAAGTAACTAAAATAATGTTTAACAGGATGGATGTGATGAGGTAAGAATATTTGAAGAAGTTTATCGACTTGAAAATTAACACGCAGACAAGTAAAATATTAGTCAGCCAATAGGTAAGAAAATTATTTGACGGTAAAATAAATTAAAAGAATCGCTTTGCGAAATGCTTAAAAATTAAAAATTAATAATTTTAAATCTTATTGGTCGACTTAATAAATATTTACAAAGTAGTGTAAAATAATGGCAAAAACCAGAGAACAGTAAACTGGCAGGTGATTCACTCCGATAATAATTCCAAGGTAACGAAATAAGCTTCAAATATTTTAGACAACTAAATGCAGCCATTCTGTAACAAAACGCTAAAACATAATTCAGTCTTTTTAAATGACTGAAGCGGAAGCAGAAACCTGTTTCACGGTTTTATGGCTTTAAAACAGTTACTCTTTTTTGTGCAAACTTTTCCAAGTTTATTTTTTTAATTTATATCTAAGAATCTGTTACACAACGCAAAAATTGGTTGGTCCATAAATTGATAATCTTCCACCGATGTTCTATCATATCGAGTTAAAATAACGTAACCAGGTTTGTTCACAAATTTGAACATGACCTTCTAATGATTAGAAGATTAGAAGATTAGATTTTTTAAATGTTTTACTAACTTCTTTACAAATTTTAAAAGAAAATTTAATTAATTTAATTTAATTAAATTTTCTTTAATTTCAATTTTCTGATCCAGTATTTTAAATAAATTAAGAAATAAAAATTATTAACAAAATCAATTATAATTTAAAGAAAAACTTTCCAAAGCTACTGGTGACAAACTTAAATTTACTCGTTTAACCCAGCGGGGATTTTATAAAGAACAAGAAATTTCAAAGTAGAGATAGGCGAATATAGTTATGAACACTCTGCGTAATTTTTAAGTGTGTGCCTACTACGGCTCATACGTATACCTTTAAATCACATCTCTATGGAGGGGGGCGTCCTATAATTTCATATTTTATTTTATTTTTTACACTTGCAATAAAGTAAATTTTAAGATCAACATGATGATTTTCAATTGATATAAGCCCATATACGTAAATATATGTGCACGAGAACATTATTTTTCAAATTAATTTTAACATTTGCTCTTAAATTAGTTTTACACTATTAACACTAAGCAATTTTTCATGAAACTAGCATGAAATTTTTGTTGTTGGTAAAGCAAGAGGGGTAAGCAATAGCTTATTGCTTAAATTTTGGAGAATGGTACTGTTGTTTTTATTTTTTTATTTGAATAACGCTTATCGCTGCAACTTAAATAGACAATTAAGAATAAATGCCTCAAAATATTGCATAGTGTAAATCCAAATTTAAAGGAATATACACAGCATAAATTCGTCAAATTTTTGTCTTTTTTTATCAGAAGCCATCGCTATATATCCTTTGCGATAATAGGCTGTCTATTACATTTTTTACGATACTTTAAATATACGTGTATCGCTTAAAAAATATATAAAAGAGAAGTGATAAACTCCTTATTTTTAAGTCGCCATTAAGACAATGTTATTTGTAATATAAAGTCTTAAGTGTGTCATATAAAATAACTTTGTCTTCTTCTTGTAATTTTTTTTAAATTAAAACATAAAAAACATAATTTTAAAAAGAAAATGGAGGTTACCAATTCGACTGAATGTTGTTTTTTATGTCTGTGCCTGCAGAACTCAGTGTTTTTTGAACATTTTTTTAATTTGATAGATTATTTTTACAGATTGATCTTGTTTTAATAACAGTGCCTAATCTTATATGTTAAAGGGTATTCCAATATAACATACATGTTTTGTAATTTCATTATGAACCGTAAAGCGCACTTCTTTGAAAATTAAAAAATTTTGAAAAATTTTGTTTTATTCTGCCTACAATAAAAAGTGTAAAAAATAAAGGGTGATCACATAGCTGCTGAATTTTCTTGTTTAATCCGCATTCTTTTTTTGTTCTACGACATATAAAAAATCCTGACGCACTCTTTCACGAATTGTATTCTGCTATCTGTCGAACTATCATTGATATTAAAAATTCAAATTAAAACTTATACGCGATCTTAATCAAGCATATTATTCATGTTAAGTCTCATGTTCCTCATGTTCTTAATTTGTAATGGACCTTACCAATTATTGCATGAGAGCAAATGAAAAATGCTGCTGTTATCTGAATAGAATTAAATAGAATTGAAAGTTAGGAGTTCATTCGAAAAAAAAAGAAATAGGGTGGACCAAATAAGTCATAGCAAGAGTTATTTAAATCCAATTATACCATTCTTAATTTATTTCTTTTTCATATAAATAAAATATTTTGATGTAACAAATTAAAACTCACAACTTAAAACACCGCTGGTGTAGCACAAAATGTTGTTGAGTAGCATGATTGTTGCACGTGTTTAAATACGGAAGTTCTGTAAATATATTTGATTGCAAATATACATACACATATACATACCTTATCTATTTGTTATAGTACTTGCAAAAAAAGATTTAATGTTGTGCTGTTGTCAGTTTGTATAACATTTGTTAAGGTAAATAACAATATGGAATGGTTTAATTTCGGTTATTTTATCAACAGCTTTTCAAATGAATCAGAGACGTTGAAGTATGTTTTTAGCACGTCTTCTATTACTATTATCTATGCTGTTATAATTTTCAATATAATAAGAATTAAAATAAAACACTTAATAATAAATTTAAAGGAGTGTTAAATTAGTACTCTGTACAACGACGTCTCTGTATACATTCTGTTATGCTGGAAATCTTGTTTAAATCATGAGCATGCTTGTGTAGTAGTCACATCTTAAAGACGCTTAGTACCCCAGGATTAAAGAGACACTTAAGTTAAATGCATTGAAAATGAAGCCAAAAGAAGCGTGTAAAAATATTTAAGACGTTACGTTTACCTTTATTCATCAGAAATATGCTGCTCATTTAAAATTCTATACTTTTTTGCAGTGAAGTTTTTTTGTTCGTTTGTTTGGTCCTTTAAACAGTTTTGTTTTCTTTTTTTTAATTTTTATTATTTAATTCTGTGCCTTTGTGCATTTTTAAACGTTTATTTATTTAGTGGAATATAAATTTGTATTTTTTTTTCATTTTTCCTTTTTTAAGAAAAAAACACTTTTTACATTTAGCATTTTTCTTAAATGGATTATGTTACCGAGGTTTTGGGATGTCAAGACAAATAAACAGAAAAAGAAATATATAAGGAATTATTAATGTTTGGTTTTTATGAGGAAGAAAATAAGTTAGATGAAAATGAAAAAAGTTGCTTCAAGTTGAAACCAATAATGAAATTAAAGTAAATGATAACAAGGTAAGGATTTTAAAGTCGATATAAGTTTCATAGAGCAAAACTATTTTATTATTTTTTTTTTCATCACTAAGATTTCACAATACTTAACTATAAGACGATTGTTGAGTCGTTCAGTGTAAAACAAAGAATTAAAAGGAAGTATTTGGGGGTGTAGCTTAGATATTTAAAATAAGAAATAATATGGATCGTATGGCCAAACGCACTGGTTGACGAGACAAAAGGGCCCAGCCACATGTAATAAAGGGTCGGCCAAATAACTTTTTTTTGAAAACACTATAAAAAAAACTACTAAATATTTTCTTGAATTTCTTTTCTTATTTGGAAGTACAATCCTTCCGGTTAATATTGGAAAATAATTTCATTCATTCTACACGATTGGTCCAATTTTAAGGCATACTATCGATTGTGTACAGCTTCACCATTGGCTTCACGAATATTATCCCTCAAAGATTGCCTCTGCCTTGTCGTCGTAACACTTATCTTTGACGGCACCCCACAAATAATAGTTCAACGGTGTCAAATCGCAGCTCCGAGATGGCCAATCGACATCAGCCCTACGGCTGATAATGCGATTTTCTCATATTTGTTCCACATAAAATCATGCTCACACCAGCAACATGAGTATAAAAAAAGAAAACCAAAGTTTTTGAGATGCCATGTTAGATGAGTTAGTCTGTATATTAGAACAGCAAATGATATTGTTACGAACGTAAGAACTGGCAACACCTGTTGTCGTTGTCTGCATTTGCGTGGTAAAAACAGTGGTGCATAAGTTACTTCCACCACTATTGGAAGTAACTTAAGTAATAATACGACAATTATCTAACACAAGTTAGCTCGATGGTTGCGTTGCTAGAGGTGCGTATTGTGAAACAGAAGATCATGAGTTCAAGCCCACCTTCGGACATGAGCACAAAGGAAAAATAGTATTTGAATAAGGCAATTAAAAACTATGAAATTGCAGTACAAAACCTCCCGTAAAAATATAAAGGGAGAGACGTATTATTTAATATGAGCAGATAATGGCCAAGTCGCCCCTTATAATAAAGTGAAAGATATCTAGCAGTTAGCGAAAGGGAGTATCAACATGACTACGGTGGAGATGCGCAGAGTGGTCTGTGGATGGTTTAGGTTACTAAACAAAGCATCGAGTAGTTAATGCCTCGCCGGAGTATGGGATGGCTGCGTCAGTAAGAACGCATGTTTTGTAAATACGAGACCACAGTTTCCTAAGAACGTAGGAAGAATTGTAGCCAGATAGATTCAAAGAGTAAAAATAGCGCATTTATGATATGCCACAGTGCTATTTGCAATCTAAAGAATACGTACGTTTATTCCAAAAAAGAAAAACGTAACAATATGTTCAAGCCGCATAGATGATAAATATAATATATGTAACGAAGCAACATTGTCTTGCAGTTCTGACTGTGAGTTGGCTTAAAAACGCTGGTTGATAGAATAAGAGATTATGAGCTTTATGAGTTAATGCACAGATATTATAGTTTAGATTACGAGTAGTTGGAATCATGTCGAAGTAATATATTTGTGTTATGGAAAGATCAGACTATTTTTGAAAAGGTGCATATTTGTTAACGAAAAAAGTGGAAACTCGTTGTAGCTAAAAATTAAAAGTGCCACAAAAAAGTAAAATAAAATTATTTTGCTGGTAATTACAGCAATAAAACCTGCACACCTTAAAAACAAACACGTTACAATATCAGTATAATTTAACACAGCAGGAATTTTCAAATATCAAGCGAAATAATAATAAGATAATGTTTCTTAACTCTCCTTTTAATTTGTAAAATTGCCAAAAATAACACAAAAAATTAAATTTTAGTTAAATAAAAGGTTTTTTATTTGAAATATAATTAAAAGGAATTAACATTTGAAAGTGATATGTGGCATATGAACACCACGACTTTTCTTTTCAAAGCGAATTTCCGACGTCTAATTTTGGCCCACTTTTTCGTGTGTCGCTACCCAGCAAAAAATTTAAAAAAAAGTAATCGGGTGTATAATTAAGCATTTTTTGGCTGAAGGACTTCCCAACTGGATTACCAACCTAATGATTTTAATAAGGCATGATTCTTTTATAATCAATTATTGAGAATTGATTACATTAAATATTACAGGAAATAATAATAATCATTAGTAAATATTTTAAGGTATTCTTTTTTAACTTAAAGAACTAGTTCGATTACTACTTCCTTTATTTGCCAACTAATGTAATGTGTTTTGTAAGCGAGTAACAAAATTTGGCAATCACAAAGGTAATTAGTTATATGGCAAGTACTTTTTAAGGTAATGACTAATTTTTTGCTGGGTAGTAACATGAATAACATTGGCCTATAAGGCGACCATTATTGCTGTTTTAACGATGTGTTGTAATCGTTCTACCTTGGACAGTTATAGGTCTCTTACTTGAAGTCAACTTATAAAATTCAATTTCTGTCATCGACAAAGGTTCACGCATCCTTAAACTGGTTGCTGTATTATGTAAAGAGTATGTAGTATGAAATTTATCTACGAACAGCTTGCTCAAATGACGGTTATCACATCTACACATTTCATAAATTGGTGTTCAAATTACATCTGAATAATTCAAGCGTCAATTTATTAAAAATGATTTGCAAAGCAAACTGATCTGATGTTAAAAAGTGGTCACAGTGTGACAGTTCGCTTAACATTTACTTTTTTCATAAGTCCTATTGAATTTAAATAATTCTTGCAAACAAAACTGTTTTCAAATCAGAAAACTTATAATCATATTTCTTTAGGACCAAACCTTTAATTTTTCGATTTATTTTTGTATTACTCTTTGCTATTACTGAGCTATAGTTACACGCATTTGTTTTTAATTTTAAAGAAGTTCGTTTTACAGTTTACAATACACTTAAAAAAATATATGTCGTATGGGGACACACTTTAATTTTCAAGATTATGAACTGATTTTAAAACAGGACCAATCTGCAGGCATTATCTATCAAAGTGGTTTGCGTAAATGCTGCTACTAAATCTGTTTTATACATGTTTTGAGTTTTAACCGACTTCAAAAAGGAGATTATTTATTTTATGTTTGTACCCGCATAACCCCGATATTTTTGAACCAATTGTTAAATTGGAAAAAAAGTTGAATAGTGTGTTCATACAATACGGTTTTTACATGAAACGTAACATATACCAACATAACATTTTAACTTTTTTGGCAGTATTACTATAGCCTCCAATAACAAATTTTTTTTTATAAAACAGTATCTGCATATGGGTGATAGATCACTTGAAAATTACACAAACTGTGAGCTTCTATGACCACCATATGATTACGAATATTTTAATATAGAAACTATAGAGTACTAGTGACTTTTCTTTGAACCGTCCGTCTGTCTGTTTTTTTTTTTTTTTTGTCTCTAATTATTTTTTTTTTTAATTTTAATTCCTTGATAAAGGTCCCCCAGTTTAGAAAATTTATTTTTTTTAGGAATAATAAATTTAAAAAATTTATATTTTTTAACTTAAATATTAAACATGAGATATAACTGTTATTAAAGTTAGTTGATTATATTTTGGAGTTTTGTTCGTAACTATGCTTTTATATAAATAAGAGTCTCTTTATTACAATATTAAAAACAAAATACCATTATGGCAATTGAAAAGTTTTTTTGTTTTTTTTTTAGCTTTCTAAACAATTTAAGCACAAAGTGTTAATTTATTTTGTCACACATTATAAGGACTGTCTTTAATTCACCCGCACACACACACACACACACACACACACACAAACACATGATATACACACACACACACGCACACACATAAACACATTCATGACAAACGTAACAATCATCGAAGCTGGTGGAAAAAGTATAAAAAGGGGTTCACTGAAACTAACAAATATGGGACTTGAAAAAGACTATCACAATTTTACACTTTAACCACAATTTTAAAGTTGTTTTCTCTTTTAATATCAGTAAAGTTTCAGCACTTCCTTATCTTTTAATTTGCAGTTTTATTGTTTGAAACGGAAATTACCTGCTGTTGTTTGTATATCAAATAATAATAAAGTATGCACACATGTACAAGTTAAATTCTTCTGTGTTTATAAATTATTTTTTGGGGATCCGTGCAAATAAAACACAATTTAATAATTATTGAAATTATTTTATTTCTTCAATGTAATAAAAATCTCACTTAAATAAAGTTATCATTTAGATTGTTCTATTTTGAGTATTGTGCGTTTTTAATTACTTTTAGTTTATTAACTTTAAATTTTCTTAATTACATCAAATTCAATGTTCTAGTTAAATAATATTAATTTCTGACTTATTTAATTTTCGCTTTCCTGCTATGAGGATTGCTTCTGTATTAATTTTAATTAATTACTTCTTTTAATAAATTTTATTTCTTAGTAATTTGTTTCTTGCTTTCCTGTGAGGATCGTTTCGATCGAACGTTAACACCAGACTAAAAGTAAGAGCTAAGGTACTTAAGTATAGAAAAAGAGATATCAAAAAGAAAGAAACAAATTACGGAAATAAGAAATAAACTTTACATGTTCCCTTAACTATCCTCCTTCTTTAAAACCAGTCGTCCTCGACGGTTAAAAAAACTAAGCAAATCTTAAATACAGCTTTCCTGGTTACTTTTTTACAATTGGTATTTAATTTATAAAAAAAAATTCAAAATCCTATCTCAAATTATCCTTATGAACAGGTCGATTATCTATCAGTACATGACTTCCCATGTCCCTTTGAACTGTTTTTTCTGCGAAGCGTTTACTAAACTTATTGCCTAGTCTCCTATTAGTTTTTACGAAAACTTTGTCGCCTGGAGAGTAGGTTTTCTTTACTCTGTTTTTGTTGTGGTAAGTCATATTCTTGTCTTGAGCTTTAATTAGTTTCTTTTTTAAAGATAATCTAAGCTTTTCAGAAATGCAGTGAATGACATCAATGGGTCGGAGTCCAGTTACCGAATGTATTGTTCGATTATACTTAGCAACAGCATTTACAATCAATTCCTTTGTATCGACATACCTTCTTTCTGCTTGCAAACACCTTGCAATTTCAGCTAAAGTGCTACGAAAACGTTCCACTTGACCGTTACTTGTGCTGTGCGCTGGTGGAACCGTAAACATTTTAACGCCAAACGTGTTTAATTGTCTCGGAGTTAAACGCTTTCTCATTATCGCACACTACAGTTTTAGCTTTTGGGAAAAAAACCATTATTGTTAATAATGGGATTTTGATATCTACAATTGATCGAGATTAGATTGGCAAAACCAGAGCGAATTTACTGAACTTATCCATACAAGTTATAAAATGAGATTTATCAGTAGAAAAAATGTCTATATGTAAAAGTTCGCCCGAATATTCTGGGATAGGAGTTATGCCAATTGGAGTTTTTTTAGGATGCCTTAAGTACTTCGCTTCTTTACAGATTTTGCAAGTGGCAGCAATTTCTATTAATTTTTCCCGCATGCCAGCAAGGTAGTATTCTCTGAGGATTTGATTAAGATTTTCACGAATATTGCGATGTGCCCTGTTGTGCTCACCTAATACTATATCAAGCTGATCATCAGGATTGTGAACATCTACCACCATATTCTTGCTGAAGACGAATTTTACAGAAGGGAATTGTTTTACAATATCGTTTTGGATTTGTCCTAACGTATGACGATCGGAATGAATGCAATTTAAAACATTTGGATTCACAGCTTTTTTTAATTACTCCATAACGTCTTCTAACTTACTGAAATTAATTAAGTGTCTCACTTGATTACGAAACACGGTTTCTGTTACCAAATCTGGCTTTGTTGCTTCTATGAGAACAAGCTGGTTTTTAAAGCAATTTATTGGGTTTACTACAGACTTAATAACTTTTGTAGAAGAATCTTCACTGTGTATTGCTTCAATGGTAGATAGCTCTGAAGCTGTCAAAGTATCAGAGCTTCCACCTTCTTCTGTTGCAGACAAAGTCTCAGAGCCAATTGTGGCATCTACACTCATTGAATCACTTTCTACGCAGTGCATATATTGACGGGATAGGGCGTCAGCAACAATGTTATCCTTCCCAGGTTTATAATGAAATTTTGGTGAAAATTCTTCAATAAAGGCTCTCCACCTTCGTATTTTCGTATTAGGATTTTTTTCTGAAAGAGAAAATGCAAGGGGTTGGTGGTCTGTATAAATATTCACGTTTTTTGCACCATATAAGTAATTTCTTAGCTTTTGAAGAGACCACACTATAGCCAATAATTCTCGCTCATTTGTAGAGTAGTTTTCCTCTGTTGCAGATAAAGTCCTTGAAATCATTGTGACTGGTCTCGCATTTTGTGTCAATACTGCACCAATTGCACTAGACGACGCATCTGTAGTAAGTTCAAACGGGTCATTAAAATTTGGATGAAGCAATAAGACATCTTCCGATGCCAATATATCTTTTATTTTTTGAAATGCGATAAGCGCCTACTTGTCAAGACAAATTTTTACATTTCGTGAATGCTTTGCGGACACGTAACCATTTTCTCCACGAAGAAATTTTGTTAGTGGTTTCGTTATCAACGCGTAGTCTTTGACGAAACGACGGTAATAGCCCGCCAACCCTAAAAATGACCTTAGACTGCGTAGTGTTTCAGGGACCTGATAATTTATAATATCATAAACTTTCTCAGGGCAGGTCTTAATGCCATCTTTTGAAACAATAAATCCTAAAAACTCCACAGAAGTTTTAAAGAATTTCGACTTCTCGCTTGAAACTCGCATATTTGACTTATACAGTTTTTGAAGGATTCTATCAATGTCAGAGATATGTTTTTCAGCTGATGGCGAAAAGATGATAATATCATCTATATACACATGACAGGTTTTTCCAATTTCTTCACGCAAAATATCATCTATCGCACGCTGAAAAATACTTGGTGCATTTTTTAATCCAAATGGAAGTCGACAAAATTCAAATTTTCCATTACTAACGCTAAAAGCTGTCTTTTCCCTGCCATTTTCTGCTAAGCTGATCTGATGAAATCCAGATTTTAAGTCCAGAGTAGTGAAGTAAGTAGATTTCCCTAAGTTTGATAAAATAGTCGATGTATCGGGTATTGGGTAGCGATCGCTTGTAGTTTTTGAATTTAGTTTCCTAAAGTCAATTACAAGTCTTTTTTTTGGCTTCCCTAACTCATCGAAACCCTTCTTATCAACTATCCATATGGGATTGTTATATGGAGAGCGAGAAGGTCTTATAATTCCATTTCTTAATAAATCTGCTATTTCTTTATTTACAAAGTCATGCAAGGCTAAAGGGTACGGATATGACTTTGAGTACACTGGCTCTTGGTCTTCGGTTCTAATAGTGGCTACAACGTTGGTGATAAAAGGAAGGGATTCTATTGGATCAGCAAAAACTCTTTTGTTGGTTTCCAAAATATTCTCGAGTTTTTCAAATAAATTAGTCGGAGCTTCGCAAGTTTCAGGACTGATCAAATTATTGACTGCATTACAGTAAAGAAATGATAATTTTTCTTCTCCACCTTCATATTTTAGTATTCCTGCTTTACAGTCAATTTGCGCTCTTATTTGATTCAAGAAGTCAAAGCCCACTATTCCATCAAAAGTAGTCAAGTTCGGTAAAACAAAAAAATGAGCTGCTGTACCCAGTAAATGCACTAAACATTTTGAAAATATTTTTGAATTGCCGTTGACAGACTTAACTAAAAAAGGCTTTTCAAGTGGTTTGACGGATTTTAAATGCTCAAGATTTTTAATATAATTTTTTGATGTACCAGTGTCTATTAATATTTTTAATGCCCTCCCGCCGAGCGATCTTTTTATATACGGTAGGAGGGACCTGGTTCTAAAAAATTAATTTCATCTTGAATATTGTATTCATAAGGTTGAGTTTGTGGGAGATAAGATGGTTGAGATTCAGGTGAAACATAATTGAAATCAGCTAGCTCGTTATTGTCTTGGCTTAAATAGTCTTCTGTAGAGGTATCTTGATTCAAATAATTTACTCTTTGCACTTCTGAAACATTTTGTTGCAAACTTATCGCTGGTCGTTTTTGATGATATTGTCTAAAATGGTTGCTAGTATCAACATCCAATGGTTCAACATTTTTACTTTGGCTTGCATCATACATTTGCATCCTATTGCTGTTTCTATTAAATGCAGGATGTTGATGAGGATTGGAAAAATGATTGGTTATTCTGTTGCTATTTCTATTTTTTGGCGGATTCCTAAAAAAAATTCTTGTTGTGGTGGTCTATTTTGAAAATGCGGTTGCCGAACCTGTTGGCAATATTGTGAGTCATATGTAAGTTTTTGGGTCGAATTATTCCAAAAGGTTGTTGCAAAATTATATCTCGACTGATTGGTTTCAAGTTCCTGCGCGAGGGCGAGAGCGGAAGGCATGTCTAAAGGTCTACACGAAAACAATACATCTGACATTGGACGCCGTAGCCCAGAAATAAATACGCGTAAGGCATTTTCCCTGTACTTTTGACCAAGCGCTTCAATTAATGCTGAGTTTCCCTCATTGGTCATAATTACTTTGTTTAAAATCAATGCCAGTTTTTTCTCAATTTCATCATAAAATTTAATAATTGATTGAGAGCCTTGCTTTAATGTCGACAATTCTTGTTCAAGCGTAAATATAGATCTTTTATCCCCAAATGAAAAATCTAACCTAGATAAAATTGCTTTAAAATTCAGTACTGTGTTGTACGAGCTAAGTACAGTGTCAGCAGCTCCTACGACTTTATTTCTTATAATTCCTACAGCCTGATAATATGTAGAACTGCCTTCATAAGTTTCATATAACTTGTGGGCAGTAATTGCGGCCTGACGCCAGGACATATATTTGCTGCCATCTCCACTGAATTCCGGAATAGACTTCACTATATCCAGAGATTCGCTGCACCTTACACCTAACCTAACAGCTATGGGCTTATATTCCTCAACTTGTACAGGATTTTCTAAAGCAGATAATCGCTTAGTTAGATCATCAATTGTGTTCTGAAAACTTTGACGCGCTTGTTCAGTTGCTTGACTTAAAGCAGTATTTAGCAAAGTTTGCACTGTACTGGCATCCATGTTTCTACAGTTCGAAGAATTATCTTGCGAGCTAACTCTAAGGTTCTGTATGTCTGATATTAAATCATCAATGTTCATAAAGATACAACTATTTTTACTTAACACGCGCTATTAATTATTTTTTAGCAATTTTAATTATAAACTTAAATTATATGTAATGACAATAAACCTTTCCTAAATTCAGATTTTTTTCTCTTTATGTTTAGCGTTATTAATAAAAAATTGCTACAATTTTAAATGTAAAGATAATATTTTACTGTTAGCAAAATTTAAAAAGTGGCAAAATTAGTTTATAAAGATTTTAAATTAATACCATATTCAAAAGTTTATAATTCTATCGATTAAATTTGCCTTTTACAAAATCAATATTTCTTATATTAACTTTTTATTCAATACTTAAATTATTTCCCATTCACAGTCAACTCTATTATTTAGCAGCAGTTAATAAACATTCGCAGTTCTCTTAATAAGTATGCCTTCTCATAGATTCCAAAAATAAAGATTTTTATATGTGTTTTAAGTCTCCAATTTTTTACTTTTGCTTTTACCAATATTGATTGTAATTGCTCTTAATTTTTTGTTTTTGAGATCTTGTCGTAAAGCTTGTCTCAGGTATTTAAATACTATTTTTATTTTTTTTTATATTTTTTGTTTAGCTTTTAGAGCATGACATCGTTTATTTTAATCAATGTTATAATTTGTCTTTACTTTTTCGTAACGTTTAATAACTTTTGAATTTAATTTTAAATCTTTTAAAGTGTTAATAAATAAAAGTTTTTCAGTTTAATTTTTAAAAGTTTTTCAGTTTCAATAATAATGCTTACACAACTTGGTTTTAAGTAGCGGACATCATGGGTCAGGTAGACTGATTTCAACTAAATATTTGTTCTTGTTTAGAGATATGATAATTTCTTCCACACATTTTTTCTCTGACATTGATTTAAATGTTATTAAATGAAATATTTTAAATAAAATTATTTTAGGGTTCTCTTTTTTATTTATTTATTTATTAAGACATAGCTTAAAAGTTATTTTAAACTCATGCCCCACGTTGACTAACAGCATTAGATGCTTTTTTGTATTATACTAAGCTATTTTCTACTAGAGATCTCATTAAGTTTGTAAGTTTGTAATGATCAGTTAGAGAGATTTTGTTTTTCTTTGTCTATTATATGTTGATCTACAACATTAATGAACTTTTTTGTTCTATAATAAGAAAAAAAAATTTTCTTTGCTTATACCACTCTTTTATCAAGAATTTCTTACTCGTATAGATTTAATTGTTGGACTGACTAGCGGTTTTAAATTCCTTTCAGTTCTTATAATTAATTTTAAGTATTTCTTTAGATCTCTTGTGTGGCAACAAAAGGTTTGAATTAATTTACTTAAACAATTTTTATTAGGTTCTTTCGCGATTTTTTAAATTTACTATTGTCAATAAATATGTTTCACGAGATTTCAATGAATGAAAATTGTTTATAGTTTACGTCTTTTTAAAAATTCGTCACAAATTAAATAGTTTAATTTTTTTAAACGTATTAAGTTGAATTACACGAGTCCCTGCTCGGGCGCCAGTTAAATTCTTCTGTGTTTATAAATTATTTTTTGGGGATCCGTGCAAATAAAACACAATTTAATAATCATTGAAATTATTTTATTTCTTCAATGTAATAAAAATCTCACTTAAATAAAGTTATCATTTAGATTGTTCTATTTTGAGTATTGTGCGTTTTTAATTACTTTTAGTTTATTAACTTTAAATTTTCTTAATTACATCAAATTCAATGTTCTAGTTAAATAATATTAATTTCTGACTTATTTAATTTTCGCTTTCCTGCTATGAGGATTGCTTCTGTATTAATTTTAATTAATTACTTCTTTTAATAAATTTTATTTCTTAGTAATTTGTTCCTTGCTTTCCTGCTATGAGGATCGTTTCGATCGAACGTTAACACTAGACTAAAAGTAAGAGCTAAGGTACTTAAGTATAGAAAAAGAGATATCAAAAAGAAAGAAACAAATTACGGAAATAAGAAATAAACTTTACATGTTCCCTTAACTTACATTCAATTGAATTTAAACGTACACACATACATATTTACAAATAAAATTTCTCTCATATACACATACATACAAGAACACGGTAATAAGTCCCTGAAGTCAATCATTTTGTTTTAGTCTTCATAGCGATCTTTTAAATCTCCCATGTGGTTGTTCTGTAGAATAAATTGGCAACTTTTTAGGAACGCTATATCCTTGTTTCTACTTTTTTTACGAGATGTGTTTAAATCAATAAATAAATTTTTTAAATTAATTTACTGTGAACTAGATTTAAAGCAGCTGCTATAATAAGGATGTAAATTAGTTAAAGCAGGGACAGAAGAGTTAGTAAGAGTTATAATACCCTTCAACACAAAAAATGGAAAAAATTCTAAATATTCGTTTCCGATCCCATAAAATATATATTCTGGGTCCTTATGCATAGCAAAGTCAATTGAGCAATATCCGTCTGTCCATCTATATATCCGTGTTAGTGTTGAAATGGACTATTCCAAAGCACTAGATAACCTAAAGGATATTTAAATACACCAATCGATCACACATAGTGTTAAAAGAAATGCTATTAATAATCAGCAAGACCGGTCCATGTCTTTCGAGGCAGTGGGCTTAACTCCACGGCTGTCTCTAATTTTTTCATATCATTTGGAATACTAATGATGTGTGTGAAGATAAATACGTCAAGTTAAATACGTTTTTTAAAAAATGTAGCATGCGATAAAAATTTTCCCCCTACATACAGTACAAATTGTATGGTAAATTCAGTGTTTTTTTAACAAAAACGATTATAGCGACAAAACCCTTCGATCTCTGCGAATCAAATCTTTTGGGAAATTAAGGGCACATAAAGAGCTATTAAACTGTAATCACAGTTTATTCAAATTGAATTTGGGATTTTTTTATAAGACGCGGAAAATTGACTTAGTGCAATTTTCTCATATACAATGAGTACTGTGAGGGATTTTGTTACTGTGGCCAAGCCCTTCGATCTTGGCGAATCAAATCTTTTGGGAAATCAAGGGCACATATAGAGCTATTAAACTGTAATCACAGTTTATTCAAATTGAATTTAAGAATTTTTTTATAAAAAATATTAAGAAAAAAACAAATATATAAGGCGATAAAAAATTAAAAAATAAGAAAAAACATTAACGCTCGCCCATATATGCAGAGTTATGGTGCTCTGAAATTTTCATAAAAACTTCGATTGTCACTATAGTCAATTTAAAAGCTTTTAAAGGAATCTTTCTGGAAAGACAAAACTTTTTTAAAAATGCCTAACCCATTAAGAGCCCATGACATTTTATTGTATAATTATTTTATTATGTTTTATTTTTTAATTATCTGTCACCGCAGTATTTGTTTTTGCTTGGAGTTACTTCACTAAACTAAATTTTCATAAATAATGAAGGGTATAAAAGATGACGGAATGACAAACTTAGATATACCATTTTTCCACTTTTTGGGTGAAAAGTACAAAAATAAACAAAATTTTTCTATTCGTAAAATCACACTTTCAGTAAAGATATTAACTAAGTTCTTTTAAAGTCACTTTTAAAACAAATACATAAACAAGCTCGTCAAGCTTAAATTTCATAAGGACAAATAGTTTTTTTTTTTTTTTTTGCTTAGCAAGTTTTTGTAAGGTATTATTTTGGCATTCGATTTGCTTTCGAGCAAAATTATTTACTTAATACTGAAATGAGTCAAATGAAGAAATTTTGATTTACTAAACAGCAAGATCCAAATTTAATTTATTCTTGGTTATAAAAAAACCAAAACAGTAACACTGACTATAAAATTTTGATGCAAAAGAAGCAAGAAATATTTTACATGACTGTGTGCGGAGACTTTATAAACATCAACTGCTTACAAAAATTTGTCCACTTACGTAATCGCCATATACCTTTGACACTCGCTTATTTTCCACAAGAAAGAAAATCTTTAACGAAAAGAGTCTGATCACTTAATTTCTAAAATTCTTTAAAATTATAAAACAGATGGAATGTGATATGGAATGCCAAAATTGCTATTCATATGTAATTTGGTGTATATATCAAAATCAGTGCTTAACATACGGTTTAAAATTTTCATGTTAAAACTTGCATATGTTATGTACATATGACATAACCTCTTGTCGTCGAAAAGAAAACATAAATACTAAAAACAGTGATATCAACTAATAAATCTTTTTTAGCGATAGATTTAGAACTTTACAATTTAAGTTTAAGCACAAGACTGTCTTTCCTTATAAAAAGTGCTATAATATATATTACAGGTCTGCACTTTGGTACTTTTTTTTTAATTAGGTCCAGCACTCAGGGGATGATGAGTAGTGCTTATGGACATTTGATTTGAATTTTTGCACATTGAAAGTGGAAGGAAAGACCTTTACAGGAAGTTTATTCCACACACGAACTGTTCCGCTAAAAAACGAATTTTCTCTGTAATGAGTTGTGCGATTCACTGACCAATCGACCACAAAAGAATGCGCTCTTGATGCAGATCGCGTTGCGCTTATGAAATTACGGTTTTCAGGAACGAGTTCCCTGATTTCATAAGAGCACATTCCGTTGTAGTAACAATAAAATAGTGAAACACGCCCCACATTGCGTCGATGCTACAGTGAGTCAATAGAGCTGGCTATGTTCGTTTGTAAAAACACGAGCTCGAAGCTACAAGTTCTCAGATACGTAGCGTAGTTCGTATAAGATACATGTTACCAATGTATTTTCACATTTTAAATTGTTAATTGCCTTAATAAAGCAACTAACATACAATTCTTGCTCATTGTTCATCTATAAGTAGGCAAGTTTTATTGATAAGTTGTAAAAAAAGGCAAAACATTTCAAAAATATCCATTGAAGAAAGGTTTGTTGTAAACAATTTCATTTTTAGGATGTTTGCTGAAGTTTGTTTAAAATATTTGCATGTAAAATTTAAAATTACAATTGTTTTTCCTTTACATACATAAAAATACTTAAAAATAATTGTTAAATACACTTCGCATCAAAAAAGTGATCATGATTTTTGAAGTACACCTTCACCAAGAAAAAAAATACAAAAAAGGCGGTAATAAGGGCAATAATCCAGATTTCAATTCATTTTTCACTTTATGCTTTAGCGCTGAGCAAGGCGCATCGATACCAGGTGAATGCATTAACTTTACGTGTATTTTGTTTTTGTAAAAACTTTTGAGCTGTCAAAAACGTCTGGCAATATGTGTGTCTGTATTTCAATATATTTTTAGTGGCTTTCTTATTTTTCGCAAATACATATACACATATTGCTAAATGTTTTTGACAGCTTAAAAGATTTTATTAAACTAATTAAATTTAACTTTTTCGGCTTTGGTTCATTTTTAATTTAACTTTTATTAAGAAAAATTATTTTTCAAATGTACGCGGACGTTTTCGAAAGAAAACAAGAAAAATTAAATGCTGGCAGAATGTAATGCTGCATTTTCAGGACCGCCAAATCCATCTTCAGCATTCTTTGCATCCAACACCTTGATTTGCGTATACTGTAAATATCATCCATTTAACCAACTAATCAATATTAATTTGGTTGGACGAAATTCATACACAACTCAAAGCATTTTTTGTTGTCTTCTCTACAACACGTCTTGTACATCTGTTGCAATTTTGTACTACACAGTCGGTATAGTCACGAAATGCAAATTTTATTTTTAATCATTCATACTTGTTTTTCTCACAACATTATAGATGTTGTTCCAGTATCATATCAAATGTTGATGAGTTACGTATAAATGTTAATTCGCTGTGCCTTGCGTGTTTTTAAAATTATTTTTAATTTTTAGTCCCAGCCAGGGGTTGAACCGGTGATCATCATAAATCAATGAAAATTTAACTTTTTTGGCTTTGGTTCATTTTTAATTTAACTTTTATTAAGAAAAATTATTTTTCAAATGTACGCGGACGTTTTCCAAAGAAAACAAGAAAAATTAGACGCTGGCAGAATGTAATGCTGCATTTTCAGGACCGCCAAATCCATCTTCAGCATTCTTTGCATCCAACACCTTGATTTGCGTATACTGTAAATATCATCCATTTAACCAACTAATCAATATTAATTTGGTTGGACAAAATTCACACACAACTCAAAGCATTTTTTTTCGCTGTCTTCTCTACAACACGTCTTGTACATTTGTTGCAATTTTGTACTACACCGTCGGTATAGTCACGAAATGCAAATTTTATTTTTAATCATTCATACTTGTTTTTCTCACAACATTATAGATGCTGTTCCAGTATCATATCAACTGTTGATGAGTTAGGTATAAATGTTAATGCGCTGTGCCTTGCGTGTTTTATAATTATTTTTAATTTTAGTCCCAGCCAGGGGTTGAACCGGTGATCATCACAAATCAATTAAAATTTAACTTTAATTGAGTAAGCATCACTGAATACATCTGTTGTCATAAGGTTTTACATATCAAATAGAGGGTGCTCTAAATAAAAAACTAACACATATTATAACACATAGAAAAATAATATATGTTATGTTTCATGAGGTTTACATTATGTGTGTTGACTTACATATGGAGAATCTGACATTCCATATGACTTGTACACATAATGTAAACACACCTTAAATAAAACTACTTTAAACATAAAAAAGTTGCAATGAATTTAACTAAAATTTTTGAACACAGCTCGCATATTTTTTGTCTTAATTTATTTTATTTTTATATTAGCTATTTTAAAAGATGTAAACATTAAATGGCTGAGTGTGTGTATGTGTGTGTGTGCTTTAAAAATAAAAGGACATATATCTTAACCCGTATGTTATTCACCTAAATTGAAAACTGTTTCTGTCATCAGAAATGTTACTAGATGTGGTTGGATTTTTTGTTTAGTAATATTTTTTGCTTTATTTAGTGCAATTGGTTTCTATTGTATTGAATTATATTTAAATATCTTTATATTTGAAAATGTTGTAAAAGGTAGGAAAATAAATTGTTTTTAAAGACCTTCAAAAACATTTTGTTATTTAAAATGAACTGTTAGGAAACAAACAAAAGTTTGTTGGCACTTTCCTAAAGTTGCAATTAAAACATATTGATTGCTCCAAAAAAATGTAATGATTTGACAAGTCTGAGATATGGAATTTTTGTTGATGTTTATTATCTTAGACTTAAACTAGATTAGATTAGGAACTTCCTTCTCAATTAATTAAAATTTTTTTCGATGCTTTGGCAAGTCTACCAACGAACAAATTTAGTTTTTCTTCTCTTAACACTTATATTTGTTATTGGGTATTTACTCAACAACACTGAATAGAGACCTGAGATACCCAACTTTAATCAAGAAATTGTGAATTTAAATTTAAATTTAAAAATTTTTCGTGTACAAAAAAAAATGTGGTGACAATTGTTTTAGTTCCATTAAACAGGAAAAATGGGTTCCTTTACATTTGTATCTCTGTTTTGTATTCTATATTTAAACCAGTGTTTTAAAGAACCTCCTCATAAACTTTTATTCAAATTCATCCAGCGGTTTTAACATGATGCAAACACGGACAGAGAGACAAATATTACAAAAAATAGGTGTTTTGTATTCCATATCGATTACTATCTACACCAAAAACAATTATCAAAATATATTAACCGAAATGATCCAGCTACAGTTTTATTTGATGTATAGATTTTAAATTGTTTAGAGACAAAATAGTGCTTTAACTAAATCGGAAAGAAATTTTAGCTGTTCAATAGTTTTGTTTTATAAAAGTTCCTTACTTCTTCGTGACGGTGGTTTACAGCTCTGATGTAAGTAAAAACTACGCAAGGCTTTTTAAATATTTACTTGTTTTTAAAAATATTTTATTTCATTGAATGTTATCATACTTTTCTTATAGAAGACTATTTTATTTAACTGCGACATCAACTGAGCGAAATTTTATTGATATAATTGAGAAAAAAATTGCGTTAACCCTCACCGAAAAGTGAGTTAAATAATAAAACCCAGGAATTAATTGTCTTCAAATCACAAAAATTTTTTAGTAACATTTCTTGATTTCAATAAGTTTAAAGTAAAGCAACACATAAAATTAGTTAAATAAATATCCCAAAGGAAAGTGAAATTTAATAATTTTATGTTGACTTAACTAAATTTGTTTAATTAATTTCTCGAAAATCATAACGAGATTAACTAAAGTTCATTTCTTCAAGAAAAATATTTTATAGAAATATGTAAATTTCAAGACGAGTTGCAGTGAGAAGAACGAAGAAATGCTTTGAGTTGTGTATAGCCTTTGTCTAACACCCAGTTCACACACGTCAAGTTTTCTTGCAGCTATTCTGAATTTTGTGTAACAGAAAGGAGTGCAGAATCATTTTATTTCTCGTTATCTCACCCACAAAATTCAGAATTGTTGCAAGAAAACTTAACGTGTGTGAACTGCGTATAACCAAATTAATATCGATTAGATGGTTAAATAGATAATGTTTACCATATACACAACCTAAGGTAGATGGGTGCGAAGAATGCTAATGAAAATGTAGCGATCAAAAGAATGCAGCATTAAGTTCTGTTGGTGTCTAATTTTTTTCTTTGGAAAACGTCCGCATACATTGGTAAATAATTTTTCATTTAAAAATTTTTAAAAATTTATATAAAAAATTAATCTTAAGGAAAAAAAAAGCATATTTTAATTCATTTGTTTTAAAAACAATAAAATGAAGATTTAACACGAATAAAGTTATCTATTCCGAAATAGGTATCGACGACGTTAAACTTTAAACGGTAAGAAGAAGAAAAAATTTTCTAATTACAACTAATTCGGCTTAAGTACTCGTACATATTTTAATCTCTTAAATTAATAAAAAAAAGAAAAATTATTTTTAAAATAAACCACGGGAATTTCAAATAAAATTAATTAAATAAATTTTTTTTTAATTTAATGGGGATAAAAAACTTGCACGAAATTGTTTTTTAAAATTATTTTTATTAATTGATATAATAGTTATATAGAAAAAAGGTAAACTTTTAACAGTAGAAAATATAATTTTTTGATATCTTTATATCCGTTATATCGTTACACAGTCGATAAATCAAAATAAAATCATTGTTGATTATTGATGTTTTTTTTGTTTTTTGTTTTTTTTTTTTTTTTTTTTTTTTTTGCTTAAACTTTGTTTTTTGTCTTTACTTTATTCCATTTTAATTATATTGAAACTTTCAATAAAATATAATTTGGCATTTCTTTCCACAACAATTTTCGCATATTTTTACCCAAAGTTGTGGTGTACGTTTTAAGCATGTATTTAATTAAGTAAATTAAAACAAAAAGTATAATAAATTTTTTCGTTGTCATCTTTATAAATCGTCACTTGTACTTGTTCTTGCTTTCTGCTAATGATCGATTTAGCAATAAATAAAATTTTTATAAAAGATTAATTTTTCTGAAAATGAAGAACTAAGTTTGAAAATTTGGACTTAATATTTTTTATATTTCTTTTCCATGTTAAGCCTCACTTTGTCGACACGGAGTTCAAAATAAACTGATTTTTATCATACTTACATCTCACTTATGTCTTGACTTTAAATTTTGTGATTTTTTTTTAATTCTAATGTATTTGGGCAAATTTTTAATTCGGCATATAGTCGACATCTATTATAGTCTTCATATTTAAAGTTATTTGAAAATTTTTTTCTACAGAATATATCCATGTAAATAGCAAATATTTTATACGACACAATAAACTTTTCTGCCCACTACAAAACCCTGCAAACTCCATTAAACAAATGTGTTATAGAATCTCAAATTACAAATTAAAGCTTAATAAAAGTTTCAAGACCTTGAAAGGTTTGAAAAAAATATACATTAAAGAAGTAGTAACATCATCCTGATGTTGCACCCAACACATATAAACATGTACATATATACTAATATTAGTTTATAAATAAATACAGACACAAATACATTAAAACATTTGACCACTTAAACAAGATATTGTTGACATTGTAAGCAATGTCAAGTGGTGGTACAACCCATACTAACCACAAAACACACAAATGGCATCACTACGTATAACATGCTTCTAAAAATCTGTGTTTAAATGTATGTGTGCGTGTGTATGTGTGTATGTTAAGAGATGTATTTAAGTAACATATTAACAAGTTAAAATGACTGAGTGGACTATGACAAAAACGTGAAAAACCGCAATGTAAACGCCAGACTGACGCATTGTTATAATTTTTCTTCTTCCTTTCAAATACTCTAACATCACCAAAAGCCAAAGTTCTATGAAAAATCTTAAAGATAAATAAAAGAAAAGAAAAAATAAATGCTGCTAAACAAGTTAACACTCGCTTTCGGTACATAAGGAAAAACCAAATATTAAAGCAAACAAACCTTTTGTAGAAAATTACTTTAGAAAACGTAAGTAACCATCCGGTGTTTAAATGACCTTTGAGATTTTGTTAGTACGGTAAGGAACTACAATATTATGCACCGAGTTACCGGAGGCTATGACCCAAAGGAAAGAATATAAAAACCACCAACAAGCCAAGCGCAACTGATGATGGAAACCCATTTAAAATGTAGAAAAATTATATTTCTTTTATTTATTCTATTCGTATGTATGTTTATGTGTGTGTGTGTACACACATTATGAAAACTGAATACTTAAGTTACAAAAACAACAACAAGAGTATAAAATCTAAGTAGCCAAAAATGACAAAAACAACAACAAAATAAAAAATAAAAATACGATGCAAAATATTGTGTGGCGTTGATGATAAAGCAGAGCTCAAGATGAAATGAAATGGAGCTGGAATAAGACTACGTACTGCTTAAGACGAATTGGGGTCGTCTGAGCAAACAAACTGAACGATTTCATAATTTATACGAGGGGTGATTAATAGAGCTGTTATTATAAAGTTGTTTAAAGGAATAATAAAAATATGTATATCCTGCTACGAAAAGAGATGAGACATTTCATTCTGCTAAAAGTCTATGGTAACCACATGTATAAAAACGTAGTTAAGTTCCTTTCAAGTTGTGGTTGCAGATTTTTTTATTTGACTCATTTTCACACGTATAAATGAACCTTCTAAGAAAACCCTACCAGATCTTTAACATTAGATAAATTTAGATGTTTTTAATCGCCTCTTGATTAAAATCGCAGCCACAAGCTTTAAGAAAAGCATCTAAGAAAGTCGTATGCATCTCTTATTTTTCAATTAAAAGGACATATTAGATATATAAAACATATTAAGACTTTAACTCATGTCTGTAGTTTTCCTACATGAAGTTTTCTCTTTTGCATGTTTCCATACACAATTTCTTTGTAGAATATCCTTGCTTGAAGAAGAAAGTAACAACATAACAAAAATGGAGTTTACTTTAAGTTTTGGATAACTTCAAGCCGGAGTCTCAAATTATTGTACTCTGAATGGCTACGTGATGCTGTAGCTCAAGTTAAGAAAACAAGACATCGCAAGTACAAATCTGGCTTAAACCATAGAAGAAACATGAGCGGAAGGGAAAAATGGTTTTTAGCCTCTTGTATTTGCAACTAAAACAATTCTAATAATTTACGGCGACAATGTCCTTCTTAATGTTGTGGGCTTTTTCAACAGAAGTATTTTAATGAAAAATAAGATTTGGCAACTCTGTGGCAAAAATATTTAATGTAGTTCGTTAAAAATATTAGATTATGTGTTAGCTAATAAAAGAGCTAGAAAAAATTACGGTTCCACTTTCACCACCAATAACAGAAACAGGGTAGGGTATGTTTTAATACAAAGTTACTTTTTAACTGTTTGATTTATTTTTTGAAAAAATCAATTTTTAATTTTGAGGCATTTTTAAAAATGATGTTTTTGCTTCCATCTATTGCAAATTGTATTTGGAAAAAAACCAACAATGCAAAAAATACTCAACTTAAATCATATATTTTTAAATTTATAATTCAGAAATATATTTAACTTTAATAAATCATTCCTAAAAAGAAACAAGTAAATGTATGTAAATCTAATTTAGTGAAAAGAATTAAAAAATATATGTATTACATTAAAATGTCACCGGCTCTTAATAGATTAAGCATTTTTTTTAGTTTTCTGAAAGATCTCCTCAAAGGCTTTTAAATGATATCCATATTGATCATTTTTAAAATTGAACTTTTTGACGAAAATTTCAGAGGCCCCTAATTCGGCAAATATTGGCGAGCGCCAATGTTTTTACTTAATGTGTTTTTCTTGTTTTTTAATTCTCTTTTCCTCCATATTTTTATGTTTATAATCGACTTCAAAAATAGAAGGAGTTTATCAATTCGACTGAATGTAGCCCTTTTTATGTTTGTGCCAGCAGAACTCAGTCATTTCTGACCCGATTCAAAATTTTTTTTGTAATTTATCAGATTATGCTTATGGATTGGTTCCGTTTTGAAAACATTTCATTATCCTAAAAATTAAAGGGTGTCCCCATATAACATGCGTGTTTTTAAGTGCATTATGAACCGTAAAGCGCACTTTTTTAAAATAAAAAAATACTTATACGAGTATAGCTCCCAATAGCAAAAAGTAATACATAGGCTGTCCCTATGGATGACGTAAATTGACTTATATGCGCTTAACTTATGAACCGTTATAGACAAACGCTTGATAATTGGACAGGATGTCGATTACTATGGCCGTTATACAACAAGTATAAACATTCAAATTTTTTAATTAAAGGGTGTACCAATAGTTAACGTAATTTTATGTATGTGGTCCAACTTTTAAACTGTTATAGCCATATAATTAAAATTTACAAAGCACCTTAATAACAAGTATAAAACTTGTATTTGGAAATTAAAGGGTGCCCCAAAATTTACCTATATGGGCCAATCACTTGAACCTTTATATACAAAATAAAAATTAAACAGAGTGTCTACTACTTTGTCTATTGTATTGAGAAGTATAACTATTTGAAATTATAAGTTATAGTGTGTAACAGAAGCTTTACTGCTAAGCTCGCTATAATAAAAAGCAAACTTGAAATCAGAAATTAAAGGTTGTCCCTGTAACTGATGTAATTTGACAAACTCTTGAAAATTTAAAAGAATGTTCACTACTTTATCTGAAATATTAAGAAGTATAAATTTTAAAATTAGAAATTAAAGGGTGCCCAAATAGTTGTGATTTGATGTATATGGCAAATCTTTTGAACAGTTATAGGCTAACGCTTAGAATTAAAAAAAATTTTGTTTTACTGTGTCAGCAATAAAAACAATAACAATAAAGAGAGACCAATCCTGACGCAATCTTTTGAAGTTTATATATTTTGAGGTCGGCTTTTTTTTTAGCAAAAATTATTGATTAATATGAAAAAATTAGAGGCAGGCGTGATGTTTTTTCTGCTGCCTTGACGTGCATGGACCGATCTGGCTGATTTTCAATAGCAACTTTTTCGAAACTATGTCTGATCGATTCGCGTATTTATTAAATTTTCTCTAGCTACTCTAGTGCCTTGGCAAAGTTGATTTCAACACTAACACGAACAAGCAGACCTACATAATATATATATTCTATAAACGGATATTGTAGAAATAACAAAAGAAATAACAAACCCTTAAATATACCCTTTTTCCACTTTTTGTAGTGATGGCTACAATTAAAAAAACACCCTCGTATTAAACAAAACTGTTATTATTATTGTTAAACGACCAGACCGGACATTACTAAATAAAAAAATAAAAAATATAAATTTTCCCTTTAAGCAAATGCAGGGATTTTCTTCATCACCATTGCCAAACTTTATCATCACTTTTAACATCATCACCATCATAGTGATTGTCAGTATCATTCTAGTAGAGATTTTATATGAATGAAAACATGCTGGCAGTGAGATGATCAAGAAGGCCATTAGAAATTTGTATGCGTGTGGTTCTTTTTTTCTTTCTCTTTTTTTAAAGTATTTCTTATATTTTCATTATAAGCATTAAAGAAGAAAATTTATTATTTGGAATCTTTATTATATTAATTTACTTTAATTGTGCTTGATTCCTTCAAATATAAATATTTCATGATATTCTCATGAAATATTTATTATAATGAATTACTGTGGGGAAAGCATATCCATATGGCCATTTCGCTACTGCTTGTATAGCTCATCAGTGGATTTTACCCAAATTTTGTAAAGAAAACCTCAAAGTCTTATACCAAAAGCCAAATTAATTAAATGAGAACTCCATTGAATCAATAAGGCAAAAAGGCCACAAATAACTTAAAAATTTTTATTACAAAAACACAGTAACCATTGAGTAACTATTTTTATTTTTTCATTATAATAAATATTTCATGAGAATATCATGAAATATTTATATTTGAAGGAATCAAGCACAATTAAAGTAAATTAATATAAGCATTAAAGTAAACAATTTTTTTTACATAAAAGAAATATGAAAATGGTTTATTTTGGCTCAAGTCTACATTTCATACAACGTCACCAACACACACTATTTCATATACTTACATCCTCTTAACTTGACCAGGTCCTCTTATGAGACTATTTAACTTCACTCACATCATTCATATTCATAAACACATTCATACATATATGCAGACATTTTCATAAATGGAACACTTGCGAACACAGACGCTCTCACTCATACACATTTTATAAATTGTGGTACAATAATACGTCTGAAGAGGCATCTGAGGTGTCTATTTAAAAGTTTTTAACTTAAAGTGATTCTTTTGAACACATACATATCAAAAATAAAATAAAAATTATGAACTAAAAAACTAAATTTTCTTAAAGTCGTGGGGAATAACTTCTAGAATAATCAGGAATAATATTTGCAGTATTTTTGGCAACATAATTCACAAAAAAGATATTTAATTCAAAAGACTTTACATTAGTTTTTCAAGTTACACAAAATCTATTGAAACTATTAATTGAGCTCTGAAACAACTATTTTTTTGCGTTTGCTTTTGTATTAAATATAGAACTTTAAAAAATTTGTTCTTCAAATATTTCGCTATCGCTGCAACAACAAGTTCTTCAGTCATTTGTAAAACCAGGTTAAAAATATACTCTTTATATTTATTTTTATATTTGACTATAAAAACTACTTGCACGTTATATTTTTGTGACTCATTTCCATCTAAAAATCCTTCTCTTTAACATTGCCCCAGCAAATTAAACAAAAAAATAAATAAATTAAAATGTATGTGTAAATAGTAAAACACAGATTTCTTTGTCTCTTTAAATATTATTGTTGTTGTTGCTACTACAACTCATCAAAATTCTAGGTATTTGACCTCAACCGATTATTTCTGCAATATTTCTTTTTTAAAACTTTTAAGTAAACGAAACCAAAAGTCAAGTATGACATGAGTAATAAGTACATGAATAAGAAAGAACATCAACTACTGCAAAAATATAAAAATCAGAAACAAACTATGCAAATAAAATACTAAGAATTTACTTTGAAGTAGAAATATAATAATTTGATGTTTTTCTCCTGGGTTGCAAAATAAAATTTTCTTCATTCATGTTATTGTTATTATTCATTTAAAAAGAGGTTTAAATTTTTATTATTATATTGTCATCAAAAGGTAACACAAAAAGAGCTTCTGGTTCCCAATAACTCACATTTTGATGACATAAAATAAAAAAATGAGGAGCTAACAATTGTATCTCTGTAGAGCTGTAATCGCTTTAAAATCCACCGAAATAGAAAATTATTCTTGTTCTTATTCTTATATTTTTATTTATTTATTTTTTATTTCTTTGTTTATTTATTTATTTATTTTTTTATGGTTTTTTTGTTAATTTATAACGCGGATGAATTATGAAGTTTACTAAAATAGATCGAAATTATTAAATACTCCATTAAACCTCTTTTGTAAATTTAATGTTGCATTAGATATTTTGCTTTACTTTAACTTTTTTCGGCTCCTACTTACACGTCTTGCCGCTTACATCTGGGTTTTATATTCTTAGAAAAAAGACGCAAGGTACCGTATATGCTTTTGTATATGAATTGCTTAATAGAAATATTGATTACTTTCAACCTTCGCGGAAAATTATTTTATATACCCACCGGATTATAATTTCGTCATAGAAGATTATTTTGTGTGGTCTAACACCAAAGAAATTATAGACTAAATAGTTCAATAATTAGATACTTTGAGTTATTTCTAATAATTTACTTTGTACTGGTACTGTAGAATTCAAAATTCTAAAAACTTATTTTTAAAATGCTCTATTGCAAAATTGGATTATTCGCGTAGACTTTAATAAATAAATAAATTTGTATACTCAGATTAAAAAGATGAGGACATATATGTAAAAATTACTTTTGGGGCACTGTTTATCTTATTTATTTATTTAATTATTTTTATTTTTATTATTATTATTATTATTATTATTATTATTATTTTGTTTTTGTATAGCAGACATATCATATATATCATATCAGTTCATACTCTGATTTAAAAGAACCACTCTTTTTAAATTTATATATTTTTTTTTAATTTATTGTACACGAGCGCTGTATAAATTCCTAGTGTTTACCTACTACGTTAAAAAACTAAAGCAGTATACGTTAAAATTACATCACGGTAAGAAAACCCTTTAAATTTTAGTTTAATTTTTAGGTTTATTATGCATGCTACTTTAGCGAATATAAAAAAACTTTAAACTTTAAATGTCTGTCTATTGTGATTTATAAGCGTAGTCACCTAAGAAAAGGTTACGTCACTATAGTTTTTCTACTTATTGCGCAAATATGACGCATCACATCACATCAATTTCGTATGACCCCTTAAATTTGTTGTTGAACACCTTCTGTAAAAATTCAAAGAATCTACCTATCTAGTCTCAGAAATAGAACGCTGGTATTGACGGGCAGATATCAGACGACAACAATAGTGTTACGTTTTGTGTTTGGAACCCTGAAAATTAATCTCACATACTCTATAACGTGGTTGGATTTTTCGTTTTCTCTGTATTAACAATGAATTAATTGAATTCCAAACGAAGTTCATTTCAAGACATTTTACTAACTTTTCCCAGATTTAAGAATTTGTTCAGAAGCACAGTAAACTTATTACCGTAGATAAGACTTTTCGCCAATAATATTTTTAAAAACATGTTCTTTAAGTAAATCGAAAATTATCTTTAAATAGCCCATCAGTTATCACTTCAGTCACAGTCAGCACAGCAGCAGGGTCATCATTTAATTTTTAATTTGGAGTTTGCTATTTATTATAGTGGACTTAGCAATAAAGGTTTTGTACAAATTGCAATCAACTGTCTACAACTGTTTAAAAGTTTGGTTATATACATAAAATACAGCAACTAGTGTAAAACCCTTTAATTTATAATTTAAAATTTTTATACTTCTTAATATAATAGACAAAGCAGTGGACATTTCGTTAAATTTTTAAGTGTTTGTATTGGGAGTATAAATTAATTTTGTTCGTTTTTCTTTGTTCAGAAATGC
The DNA here is from genome assembly GCA_937654795.1 of Cistogaster globosa. Taxonomy (NCBI): domain Eukaryota; kingdom Metazoa; phylum Arthropoda; class Insecta; order Diptera; family Tachinidae; genus Cistogaster; species Cistogaster globosa. The sequence continues at coordinate 61,834,536 of OW569403.1, read as the reverse complement.
ATTTATTTCAGAATAAAATAAATTATCTGATTATTCAAAGTACTAGCCATCTCTCCGAAAATTTACAAAATTTGTCTCGCAAAAATGTTTTTCAATGTTTTTCAATTTCTTCGTAACAAATGAATCGGTGACCGTCCAAATCGTGCTGCATCCATCTGAACAACCAGTAGTCTGAAGGAGCAATATCTGGAGAATACGGTGGGTATGGTAAAATGTCACACTTAAGTGTTTCTAAATATTTTTTGACGATTTTTCCGACCTAAGGCCAAACATAAAGCAATACAGGTTCTTTATAAATATCAGTTGTCTGTCTATAACAGTTCAAAAGTTTGGCCACATATATCAAATTGCATTAACTGTTGGGACACCCTTTGATGTAAAATTTTTAATGTTTATACTTGTTACTCGTACAACGGTCATAATAATCGACATCCTATCCAATTGTCAATTTTTTGTATACTACGGTTAAAAAGATAGGCGCATGTAAGTCAATTTACGTCACATATGGAGATACCCTTTTATCCTCACATTTATTTTTGTATTACTTTTTACTATTGGAAGTAATAAGCATTTTTTTAATTTTAAAGAAGTGCACTTTACCGTTCATAATACACTTAAAAAACATGTATGTTGTATAGGGACTCCCTTTACTTTGTAAGATTATGAACTGATTTTAAAACGGGACCAATATGTAAGCATAATCTGACAATTTACGAAAAATTACAGAAATGACTGTGTTCTGAAGGCACAAACATAAAAAAAGCAATATTCAGTCGAATTGATAAACTCCTTCTTTTTTTGAAGTCGGTTAAAAAGAAACAAAGTTGATCTTGTTGGAAAATGTTGGCGCATTTAGTTAAAATCACAAATTAATATAACCACAATTGTTATTGTACTTGGATTTGTTATTGATACATGGACAATGCAGACGAAGTACCACAGCTTTTTTTATCCACAGTTAAGCGACCTAAACTCTTGAGTTGAATGCAAAAATGACATGTATAAAATTTTCGCAACGATCATATTATTTAACTTATTGTTTTATATAGTATAATGAAGCTTTCCTCCCACTTATTGAAATTGTGACAATTAAAATAAAATTTAACAATTTCTAAATATTTAATTCTGGTTGATTTTAAGGGGATCATATTCTTCTGATTCATTTAATAATACAGAAACAAAGAAATCAATAAATTTATTGCTATTTTATAAAGATAAATTTAAACTTCACTTTGGCCTTTTGGTTAATTAAATGAAATATTCAACCTAACAAAAATATAATTCACATAAACATTCTTTGTATTTTAATAATTCTTCTCATCATAACGTCTATCTATTTGCCGGTCAATATTGTTTTCTATAATCATTAAAATAGTTGACCTACATGTCGCATGAGTATTATAAATTCAATAAATAAACGAGTTAATACGGCAAATTCCGAAACAGCTGTATATTTAATTACTCACACAAAGAGAAAATAACTTGTTGCTTGAAACTTTAAAAAGCCGTCTTAAAACCCATCGAAAAAACAAATCAAATAAAGCATAAGAAAAACAACTAAAAAAGCAGCAAATGTAAATGAGTACCTTATAAAATGCAAAGAAAAAAAACATATTTATGCCAAATTGAGTTTTAAAAACTTTTTAAATACAATTACGTACTTATGAACCGATAAAATTACACATACTAAATTAAAATTTAAATTAAATAACAGCAGAAGCAAAAAATAATCAAAATATGAAATGCAAACATAAGTGCCTTCATACTCAGAGACGAACGAAAATAAAGGAAAAAGCAAAACGCAAGAGAAATAAACAACAACAAGACTACTGTTAAAAATGCATGTCCAATAAGCAAAATATATAGATCTACATATAAATAGTAAAGTAAAGCTTCTATATGTACGACTTTGTAAAAAAATAAGCCACGAAGGTCAAATTAAATTGCCATAAAAAATTATCGATTTCATAAAGAAGTTTCTTCTTCATTTGTATTTTTTCTCTAACAAGTATTCTTTGTATTCCTGCAACAAAACCCAGCAACACACAAAATGTTGGCAAAAGATAAATATATAAAATACTGCATATAAAAATGTATACATACGATGGCTTCCAAGGATGTGTGCGATAAAAAAAAAAGAAATTATATATAAAAACAACAATAAAGAAATGAAACTTAAACATGCACACAAACGCAACAATGAAGATACTGACACCACACGAATGAAACAAATGTTTAAATAGACAAACAAAAATATACAGTCGTACATACATTTTCTTATTTAAACAAACGCGCGTATAGTTACAAAAGCAAAAATACAAACTCATTTACACTACAAATATGGAAATGTTTAGTTTTATTTGGCAGGTGATGCCACATGCTAAGAAAAAAATAGTTTAGCTTAAGACTGCTAAATATTAATGAACTTAAACGATCTTTAATCGAGTTGATATAAATTTCTTTAGACATCCGGAATTCAATGTGCTGTAATGTTTCATTAAAATCGCATTTGTAAGTGTCACAGAAAGAGACTTTGGCAGAGTTTTATCCGCAAAACTCTGCCTGAATGAAATCCCTTTGAGTTTAGTGAAGCTTTTACTGAACAATAACCTTCCAGTCACTCTTAAATTGAAAAACTGAAATTGACCCTTGAACTGTTAATATATAAAATTAGTTAAAATTGATTTTCGGCTTAAGTTTAAAACTAATTTGTCATACCGTTTGTAACTTCTACAACATAAATTTCTGATCCCATAGAGTATATATATTCTGACTTCTTATGCAAAGCGAAGTCGATTGAACGATGTTTGTCTGTCCTTCCGTGTTAGTGTTTAAATGAAGTTCGCCGAGGCACTAGATCAGCTAGAAAAAGTTTAAAACGACAATCGATCACACATAATGTCGAAAGAGGTGCTATTGGTGATCAGCAATATCGGGCCATGTCCTTCGATTCAGCGGGCAAAATACCACGTTTACCACTAATTTTTCTATATCGTTTGGAACAATGAAGTAACTCGAATAATAAAAAAAAGCAACAAGTACGAGTATATGAAGCGATAGAGAATTAAAAAATAAGAAAAAAAAAATATCAAGTGAAAAAAGGCCGCTCGCCCATATTTTCTGAATTATAAGGCTCTAAAATTTCCAAAATTTTTAAAATTTTAATACGGGTATCATTTTAAAGCTTAAAAAGATATCTTTAAGAATATACTAAAATATTTTAAAAATACTTAACCCGTTAAAATCCGTTGGCATTTTTATGTCAATTTTTTTTTATTCTCTGTCACCTCTTTATTTGTTTTTTTTTTAATTGGAGTTACTTTACTAAGGTAGATTTCAATAACTGGTTAAGGGAATCTTAGATTTGGCATAGCCGAATATTTCACTCTTAGTTGTTTGTTTTAATTTCAAACATTTTTAGAAAGAAAAATTATTTACGAATGTATGCGCACGTTTTCCAATGAAAACAAGATAAATTAAACACAAGCAGAATGTAATGCAGCAATTTCTAGTTCGCTATATTCTTCAAAAGCATTCTTTGCATCTATCTTATGTAAACATCATCTATTTAACCAACTAATCAATATTAATTTGGTTAGACGAAGTTCACATACAACACAAAGCATTTCTTCCTTGTTCTCTCTGTAACTCGCCTTCTACATTAGTTTTTGCTTTGTACCCATCTTTGGTATGGCCACGAAATTAAATTTTTATTTTTAATTATTCATACTTGTTTCCTCGCAATATTGTAGATGATGTTTAAGTATCAAATTGATTGTTATGAGTTAAGTGTGAATGTACATTCGATGTACCTTGCGTTTTATTAATTTAATTTATTTTTTTTAAGAAGTTAGGAGTTAAACTTTGGATGCATTTGAATCATACGTGCTGATCTGCAGACAATATCCCAATTTATAATTTCATGATAACCAGTGTTACAGATTCGCTGCCTAGTAGGTTTGTCAAGCTAAAAAATGTAATACTTTAGAAACGAATTTTAAAAGCGGTAAAATTTTTTACAAAAGCAATTAAATACCTGTTACAGAAACAGTTGTCAAATTTTAGAAAAGCATTGTCAAAAACTCCAGTGGAAGGAAAAAGCAACATGGGCCAAGCAATATCAGCAATTGTGATTTCTTTTTTTTTTTTCTTATTTATTTGATTCCCAATGCAGGTTGCCTTAGCACTAGATTCCTACACGGTGAAAAATCAATTAATAAATATATCATGCATTTTACCAGGCGGTATATCGCGCAGTTAATTGAAAGCGTTTTATTTTGGTATTGCATTTTTTACAGAAAACTTTAAACTCTTTTATTCTAAATTTTATTAGGAATTGCAATTCGTTTCTAATTCAAATGAATTTGTAAAAGTGCATTGCAATTCATTTCTAATTTATTCGAATTGTATTAACTTTGAATTAATTTAAACAAATTATAAAAAGCAATAAGCAATTCATTACCAACTCATTGGTTGAAATTTTAATTGATTTTCTAAATAAATATGCAATAAGCTTCTCCATGTTTTCTTTGACCTTTGATCACTGAATATTTTTAGCTTAGTGGGAGAAATTTCCATTTTTCATTTTCCCTAGGCTTATTCTTAAATTCGGTTGCTTGCAACTCATTTTAAAATTCATTCATTTGAATTTTAATTCCTTGTTCTAACTCAAAAAAAAAAAACAAAATCTGCACCTAATTTTAATGCATAAAATAATTTCAATGTGGCAACCTTTCCCATCTATTTTACCCAACCAACATAAGAAAGGAACATAAATACAATAATATGGCGAATAATGAGAATTAAATACTTACAAGAGAGGGGACGAATAATGTTGAACTAATAAAATAGACGATGTTGAAGAATTATTATCAATAAAAAGGAGATTTAAAAGATATTTCGTACTTCTTACAAAAGAATAAGAAAAAAAGTGAGCAGTGCTTGATGCAGGGACGAAGTAATTAAATTTACATGATAAAAAAATAGAGACGAATGGCTTAACAAAAGGACCATAAACTTTAATTTTCATAAAAAAACGACAAAAATTTGCTTCTTTATTTAACTGTTTGTCTATTGGTTTTCAATGTAGATGTAAAACACATATACACCTACTAATACATAAACATAAATATAAAAAGTCTAAAAAAACACACTAGCAACTTTCTCTAGCAAATGAACTTCAACATAAAGCCAGTGGCTAATTAGAAAAGTTTTTCTAACTTCAATATTATTGAGATAGTGTATGTGAGTGTGTATGTGTGTGTGAGTTTGGTTTACTTGTTTAAACTATGGACAGACAAATATTTTTTCTCTTTTTTAAGAAGATACTTAGAAAAAAATGAGAAAACATTAATTAAAGCATGCTGGAAAAATATTAAATTTTTGTTTGTCTCCGCAAGGATTTTAACTGTAGAAAGAAAGGAGGGAAAGCTGCATTTTTTGTTTTCATGCAACGAGCGAAAGTTAATTAAATCTTTCAGCTACTATTGAACATTTTCTGAGTTATAAGATTTTATTATTACATTTATCAGTTTTGTTTTGAAAATCATGTGATTTAAAATCGTATAGTGTTGTTAAATCATGCTTGCAATTTGTTAAAGTTTTTAAACTCATACGATACGGTATATAGTTTCAAGTAATTAAAGTTTAATATGGTTTGGTTATTTAAGTTTGGAGAAAAAAGTTTTGTAAAAAAAGTTTTATAAAAACAACATAATTTTTTTCCATCTTGTTTAGTGAACTAACTAAAGCAATTAATTGTAAACTTTACAAAGTTCTGGAAAAATAAAATATTTAAAATCGGAGTTACATAACCGGTTGGGTTTAAGTCACTTAATTTCCAAAATATTTTGAACATAAATGAAAATTAAAAAGACAATCATTTTGTGATTTGAGGTGCCGTCAGACTAGTCAAATATCTGACCAAAAAAGCATAACCACTATTTTCACAAATGTTTATTCAATCTTTTCTGACACTTGATATCTTTATTTTTGAAAATATCATTTAAGTGGATAAAAGCGTTAAAAAATTAAAACTTCTTTCTGTTATTATAATTTAATGCAATAAAATTAAGTTTTTAATATTCTTTTATTTAGAGATAATACTAAAAAATAGCACAGGGTAGACCACGTGTTATTTTAGTAGTACTAACTTTTCCTGTTCTAAAGAGAGTTTCACATATCCGTGGACCACAATGAGTTACATGCGATTAAAAAGCGTTGAAAAAAATATTTCCAACTTATTTCCAAAATGAGTGAAGTGTTGCCCATACTATCCGCTTAGCTGTGTAAAAAAATGGTGAGATTGGTTTGTTAGTGCATAATATTATGATCTCATATTTTTCACTTTGAAGGTCTAATTGATTCAGAAATTGTAGGAAAATGACCATCCACTGCTTCGCATTGTGGGCTGGGTACAGATAAAAAAGGAATGTCGCTACGCGAAAATGAACCTACAGAACGTAGTAGATTGGTGTGGATTGTGGAGTGGTAGTATCATTAGCTCATCCTTTTCGAAATAGCTGCTGTGAAAGTGCTATTTTAATCAACAGAGACCGCTACTGAGCAATTAGATTATGAAGTCTTCAAGACTAGAAATGGATGAACTTGAATAATTTCTAGGAGGATTGCACAACATATTTTAAAACTTTAGACGATAACAATTACCCGCATAGGATCCATATCCCTAAGATAAATATTTGTAAGATGTGCGACAAAAAACCCTTAGCAAAGTTTTGGGAAATTGAACTAATAGGATAAGATACAGTGAAGCCAATTACGAACCAATTTTAAACTTTGTTTATTTATTTTATAATGGGGACTAATCTACGACAATCAATATATTAGAAATAAAATAAATATAAATTAAAATAAAGATACTCTTGAATAAAAGACATTTTTATAAAAAGGCAATTGATAATCTTCTTAGTTTGAAAGTTGCTTTAAATTAATATTAAAAAATATGTGGTTTAAGCGATCTTAACGATTATCTAAAATAAAAAAGATAATTTTTCCTGTTGTATCTATTATATTTGAATTTGTTCTCAATATTAAATAATTTCCATAATTTTATTTAGTTTTGCTCTTAACCTTTTTTATTTTGAGTAGTTAAAAGTTCAATAATTTTGGGCTACGTACGGTCTTACTGGCTAGATCCAGTTTTAATTTTTTCTATATAATAGTGGCTTTATTCTTAGTCTAAAGTTTTCAGTGCTAAGCCTTACTCATGAAAGAAATTAAAATAAAGAAGCGAATTTAAAAACAAAACTCTAATTTGTAAGCAGAAAAAAACTTATTTTTTAAACAAATATTTCGTTTAAATATTTAATAAAGTAAAAAAATACTCCTTTATATTTAACAAAAGTCCATGTAATTTTTTTCAACACTTAAACGTTTAACACATGCGGGATACGCACCTCAATCTGCTCCTCTTCATACGTAAGCAGAAAATCAAACACACACCTAAACAAGTTACCGTATATCACACCTCTTGGTAAATATCCAACCATTGGCTGGCATAAATCAAAAACGAATAAAAGCTAACAACAAAATAATAAAAGAAAAAAAAACAACAACAAACGAATAATACATATGTAAATGAAAAAACTAAGCGAACAAAAATATTATACTCATAATAAGGAGTGTTAAAGCAGAAAATTAAATAAAAATTAAATAAACTTATTATGGTAAGCAAGAGTAAAGAACAAATGCCATTAAAAAAAATAAAAAAAAATATCTAAAAAAAGGTGGTTCCATACGCCAGTTAAACATAAATTTAAAATAGCTATAAATAGGGATATACCTGCCCCACCTTTCTGCCAACCAATCTACCTTGAAATCTACCTTCCTTAATGTTTTCTTGTGTACGTGTGTGTACGTGTGTGTGTGCGTGAGTTTTAGCAGTTAGATACATAAAGGTGGAGTCTAAAAAGCTCATTTGTATTTACCTTCTCAGCAGTAACTTACTAAATACAACAACAAGAACAACTACGTATTCTGTGAGTACAAGACTATTATCGTTGCCTCGGATTCAACAACACACTTAACGAATCGAGTCAGTCATTCATCTACCTTACAATGCCCAAACCATTGACAACCTCCTACAATCTCATTTTCACGAGTATTTTTCACAAAAATGTTACCTTGCTCTTATAATGCTTATTCTTATTTAGGTATTGTTTTTGTTGTTTTCTTTCTTCTTTAACCAGAAGAGACGGAATACTAGCAGTCGTTGTTACGGTAAGGAATTTTAAAAGGTCAGACGGAAAAGTACTCTTAAATACATGAAATTAAATCCACATATTTTATTATTATTGATTTACAAAAATTTTATAAATTATTAATGTTTTTATTTATATAATTATTATAACCATTTAAAAATTATTGCGTCCATATGGTCATCGCGACTGTACTTGACTGAGAGCACTGTGAATGTCCAAATTTAGGCCACTTTTTTAGAATAATTACTGAAGCCTAAAACTGTTAACATTAACTACAGAAACGTCGCAAAAGCGAATTTCAGTTAATGACTTAAGTAACAGTAATGCTGCAATGCGTTTGCACACAGAATTTTAAGTGAAACTGCGTTTTAGTAACGAATAACGCGAACAATGTTGATTTCCAAGGCTCCAATTGTTGCTGTTTTATTATTTTCTTGCCCCACATTAAACAATGGGTGTAAAATTACACGCCTCTGAAGGACAACTGATAGGTCCATTTCCATTCCGTTAAAATCACATCAATTGATGTCATCAATATTTTCATACAAAAATCATCGATCATGATTTCACAACGATTTCCACAAAAACGCGAACATCCATTTCATTTTTTTTTTTTTTTGTTTGTTTATAATGGAGTCTGTAGAGTCTTTTGTGGATTGGTTTCTTTTCACATGTTATTAAACAAGTAAGAGTACCATATTCGGCTACGACAAATCTTATATACCCTTTACATATTTATAAATCTAGCTTAGTGACGTAACACCAATCAAAAAAAAATCAAATACAGAAGTGACAGAGAATTAAAATATTTAAAAAAAATTACATAAAAATGCCATCGGCTCTTAATCGTTTAAGAATTTTGTAAAAATTTTAATATTTCTTGAAGGTCTCTTTAAAAGCTTCAAAATGATACCAATATTGACATTTAAAAATAAATTAAATTTTAGAAACCCGTCATTCGGAAAATTTTTTCACTTGATGTTATTTTTTTCTTATTTTTTAATTTTCTATAGATCCATATATATATGTATGCATATATATATATATGTATATATATTTTTTTTTAATTTTTATTATTGAAGTTTTCTCGTTGTTCTAAATGATAGAGAAAATTTAAAGGTATGCGTAGTGTTTTCCCACCTTCGTCGAAGGATATGGACCGATCTTGCTGCTTTCCTTTTTGCTTGCACTTTTTTACACTTCTCTCATCGATTGAAGTATTCACATTTCTTTCACCTGATTTAGTGCCTCGGCAAACTTAATTTCAACACTAACACGGACGGATAGACGGACATCGCTCAATCGACTTCGCTATGCAAAAGATCTCAGATTATATATACTTTATGGGGTCGGAAATGGAAATTGTAAAAATTACGAGTGGAATGACAAAATTAATTACACCCTTTTTAGCCCTCTTTGTGGTGAAGGATATAAAAACTAGTTTAGCAAAAGATAAGCTTAAAGCTAAACAACTAATTGATGTCTAAACTGATGACTCTCAATTCGAATATTTTAGTAACGCCATTCGAATTTTAAACTATTCATGATGATTTACCAAAGTATACTGATGAATATAAATGTGAGAAAGTAAGCGCGGAACTTGAAATACACCCTTAATGAGGCTTTTACAAAAATATCTCAAGAACTTGATAAGTTATGACATTAAGGCACATGGAAGTGCAGCTTGTCTTGTACTTTCTGAACATATCTATCATGCTAAGCAGCATGCAAAATTTGCTTAAAGAACGGAGACAGAAATAGAAAACAAAATTAAACAAAAAATTAAACATTTTCTGAAAATCCCTGGACTTCTTTTGGAATAAGAAGAGCCATATGGCAACAAAATCGACATAAATAAAATTTAAAGCCTTACAAGTAATCAGTATCTTCGGTATACACAGTTTTATTCTAAAGCAGTCACATAATCACATTGCTATAAGGTTCAATTGGAGGACACTGTGTCAGCTTGAAACTTTTAAATATGCTACTGTTTAAAGTAAAAAAGCTGACACACACGGCGACGTGTGTAATTCTCTATTCAGTTCGTTGTAGGTACAACTTGGACATCGAATTTTCTTTAAATAACTTTTAAATCTAATAATAAATATTTCCTCTTAAAAAAGTAAAAACAAAAATAGTTCTTGTCATTTGTATAAAAGTGTTTAATTATTTTTATAACACATCACTGTTACCATTTCAACTAACTTCCCAGATTGCTCTCGTAATTATTATTTTTGTAACTTTTACATTTACAACTACTCAGCTTTAGGTATACTGCTCCAAATATATACTTACTCTGTATTAGAACACAACAAAAACTATAACAACAACGGGTGCCACTTACAGCGTTCAACAAGAGGAAACCTTTAACATTTACACACTGGTAGTTGGTAGACAATATAAGGTAAAATCTAAGTAGCATACAGTTAAATATTTTTATGTGTTTGTGTGTGTGTATAAGTATAAAATAAAATAAACCAACAACAATTTAATACGAATATCTTTTAGGAGCATAAGAGCATAAAATTCTCATAAAATGAACAGATGCGCAAAGCGAGATTTTTACTAACACAGCAACACTTACATTTATGTATTTTCTTATATAATTAAGAGTATATTGGTAGGTACCTTCATTAACATTACAACAAATTTTGCAACTAACTAACTAATGTTCATTACCATTGCGTTTGTGTAACATGATTATTAACTTTTTTTAGTTTAAACATCATTAAATTATTGTGAAAATGCTCTTGTGTTTCATTGAGAATATTTTCAAGCAGCGTAGGTTCTCAACTGAATGTATCAATTGTCATTCATTTTTTTTCGTTTTCCTCATCATATTTTTCACTGCTCTCGTCGTTAATAAAATGAGAGTATTAAAAGTTAAAAACCGTACAAAATTTTTCGCTTGTTAAGCATTTCTATTCAGTTTAAAGATTTTTATAAAAATTTCATTGTTCACTCTTGGATTTACTCTTTAAGAAATATAAACCAATTTTTGTATATTTTATTTATTTTTTTTTTGTTTGCGCTAAATTATGTCTTTAAATTATTCTTTATTAATATTTGTTGCTATTTTCGTTTACTACGATGCCTAATCTTAAAGTAGTTAGTTTAATTGATTATTATGTTTATAGTTGTTGCCGGATTATTTCTTAGAAAATAGTATATATGGGTTAGATTTTGAAACCTTTAAGAAAATTTTATCCTTAAGAAGCACTGGTTTAAAGAAAATATTTAAATATTTATTTATGAGGAAGATTTAAAAGAATTATTTGAACTTATATTTGAGTAAGAAAATAATTATTTGTTAATTTAATTAAATAGAGATCAGCAAAAGCATACGTTGATATAAATTTAAAGTATAAATAAACAGAATTATTAAAGCAAAACAAAAATGTAAATTTACAAAATATAAAGTAAAATTTTTTTTAAGTACCAAAAACCAAGATATGTTTTCAATTGCATCTGTAGAAATCTGAGAAATCCCTTTAGAAAATGCATGAAATTTATTATTTCGGTACATAAATTCTTTTGTTATAATTTAACAATTAAAAGACAAATTAACTAAATTTTTAGTCCGGCTTGAATTTATTTTTAAATTATGTTAAATTTTAACGAAAAAAATTTTTAATTACGAGCTATATTCACAAGTGAAGTGTTCTACACCATATTTATAATTTTATAATTTTATTTTTTAGGTACAAGAATGTATATTACTGCATTTGTAACACTAGTATTATACTAAAATTATATACTTCCTTCCATCCTTGTTTTCTTATTGACTCAAGGACTTTTCTGTTGCTGGTGTTAGAAAACTTATTCAAAATTTGGTTCAATTTTTCTATTTCATTTGTACATTTGTCTTATCTGTTTTAGCTGTTTTTTGTGTTACTCCTTTTTTATTTATATCCGCCTGCTAGTGGGTCTTTTTTTATATTTACTCCAAATTTAAGTTGCAATGCTTTTGAAAGAATCACTATTAAACATTTTTGGACTTGTGAGTAAAGGAATATTGTGATCAATAACTTATCCACGTGATTCTCAAGGACTACACATTCCAATTATCTGAAAAATTGCTGTAGAAAAAAAAATATATTTTGAAAGAAAAAGCATCTAAAAATGTTTGTTTTTAATAAAACAAGGTTATCAGTTTTCAAACATTTTCATATTTTCATTAAAAAATTTTACAGTTTTTTAAAGAGAGATTTTTATAATTTCTTAGAGTTAAGTTAAGGTAAAGTAGATATTTTGGATGTAAGCTAAACATAAACAGAGGCATGTAGCATTTAATTGGAATCAGGCGTTAATCTTAATTTTATATTATTTTGTTTTTAATATATAATAGAATATCTATTTCAAATACCTATAAGTTTTTTTACGAAATGTAAAAACTTCAAGGCTTTTAGGTTTAATCGCACAATTTCTAATGACTTGATAATTTTACTTGATTATTGGTTTAGCTAGAGCTCCTAAAAAACGAATAATTATAACCTTATTTGTTTAACACAAGGTTGTTGGTATCTATTCATAAAAATTGTTTTGACTTATAGGAATATTAAAAGCCTGTATTTTGGATTCCAATTTCACTAAAGGGGCGTAGTACTTTCCATGGATAATAAATATTTAATATTATTATGCGAATTCTCAGGGCACTAACAAGTTACCTACGATTTATGCTTAAATCATATTTTTGCGAAAAAAAAATGGCAGCCTTAGTCATTAATCTATCAATATGTTTTATAATAATCAAACATTGCTGACCGTATGCCGCGAGTTACATGAACGACATTAATATCCATGCTATCAGCATTAATAAGTAAATTCAAGTGGCCCTACAGAAAATAATCGATGGATTATTGAACCTATCCCTAAATACTGATTTAAAAAATTCGATAGTTACGTTCATCGTAGTGCACGTAGCGCTTTCCTATTGACAGCACATCTGGCCCAGATCAGTTTTGTCTATGTTTTTAAATAAAACATTATTACCTCATGGTGCGGTGATGATCTTCATCAAGCTTAAGTTAAGCTCTGGTTTCTTTCTTGCAGAAAGAAAGTTTAATGATGCCACCAGCAGGTAAACTTAATTAAATGGTTCATTTTTCTGGTTGGAATAAGGTCGAAAGCGTAAATTAGTTTCACTCCAAGTGTGGCAATTTTTTATTAAAAACAAAACAATCATGTATGATGACTTATTTGCGAAATAAGTGTGCATAAATTGGCAGCGTTGTTCTGGTATTTATCTATTCATGAGGATTTGACATAAATTATCAAAAAGTGAAAATAGTATAAAATTTTGCTTGAAAATAATTCTTTTCGTAAGTTCAATTGGGCTTAAAAAGAACACCCGAAAAATATACAGCCATGTCACAGAACAAAATTCCATTCGGAAGTGGAATTGATTCCGTATTTTGCTTCTATAAAGAACGTAAAACGAAAAAAATTTTCGGAATGAAACCACTTTCAGTTTGATATATGGAATTGATATTTTGAGCATTTTGTTAACATAAAAATCATTCAAAACATTTTTTTTATTAGTAAGGCTATTCTTTATGTTGCTTATTGATTAAAACAAAATTTATTTTAATGTGATGTTCATAAAAAATTAACTTTTTCTTAATCCTTTATAAAAATAAGAACGGAATTTTATTCTTTTTCAAAAAATTACGTAGTGATAGCACACAAACAATATTCCTTTTTTTCTTCTGCCGCTGCAATTATAGATATTTCGGGCATGTTTGATATTTTTTATTTTAACTTTTTTAGCGATTCGCTCTGAAACACAAATACTTCTTAAATTTTTATTGTTTTTTAAGTAAGCATTTTTGTTTTGCTACATTCGTTGTTATGTTGCCATATTTTAAAAAAACATAAGTGGTTTCGTACTTACTTCGATTTACTAAAACCGAACGGAATCTACAGAAGCTAATACCATTTCGATCGGAATAGTTACTTCGGAATTATTTCAATTCCGAACGGAATTTGTGACATGCCTGATAATTATTTAATGTAGGCATTCATTAATTCCTACTCATGATAAATATTTTTATTTTTGAATTACATATTAATCATACGCACTAAAAATTAAATTCTTAACTGCCCAGTAAGTAATTTTAAGTCCTGCCTAAACAACAAGAAATATATTATAAAAAAAGACATAACATAATTACCTAACAAAACAAAAAATATATAAAGAAGACACAAAACGTCTCTAAAGAAAAAACAAACTAAAAATCTGAAGTAAAACGAACCCATAATTTGTTTCTTTACAGTTTTCTCCCAACAAAAACTTCAGAGCAACAGTCTGTGGAATAAGACAAATTTTAAGGTACCGACGGGAATTTATAATTGTATTTTTTATAAGTTTTAAAAGGGATCTCTCTACAAATCGAAAAAGTTAAAGTAAAATATGAAGAAAAAACAAAATGAACGAATAAAATATGAAAAAAAACTCGTTACTTTTGGTTGGCTGCCAAGTTATCCTTATAGCACACCTTAGCAATTTTACGTATAAAAATCATACACACACCTATTCATCTACAACTATATAACGTTAAGTTAAGAAATAAAAAAAGAGAGAACGAGTACATACACACACTGAATAAAAGAATGATACTACACAAACAAAAATATTTTATATTTTATATATTCGTGTATTAACAACCACATTTGTACTTTTGTAAATATTTTACATAGGTAAGAAAATAAAATACATACAGACAAAAAGAAACACGTTGAAAAATATACAAACACGTTACACGTTTCAATAAATATAATTGTGTGTATATATTTTGTTGTTGCCCAACCAACAACAAAAATAAGAATGAGAGAGCATGAGTTAACAAAGTTTAATATGTACAAGACAACAACATTTACAGCTACTTGTGGTTTTTATATATCATAAAATTATATGGCCAAATCAACGTCATCATCATTATGATTGTTATGGTAATAATGATATTGAGGTAACAATATAGGAGGTGTACGTTCCGTGAGTGGATGTGGCTGGCTTTGTCTGCAAAGAAGGTATTGGCTAAGAAGAAAACTTGATAACAAAAAGTAAAAAATAAATATATGCACACTATCAGTATATAAATGTTTTACTTTGGCAGCAGGTGCTGATGTTGTTTTTGTTTTGCAAATACACAGCTGTGTATCTCCTTCGTTGGTGCATAAACTTGTCTTTATATTAAATTTATTTTATTTTAATACGAGTAGGTATTGTGCTCCTACATTTCTACTTCAAGTTTATGTTGTATTCATTTCATTACATTCGTTGAATATAATCAGTTAAGTTGTTTTAAACTTGGAACGCTTAAAGAAGGAAATATAAAGCGATATATGGACAAAAACTAATTCAGCTCGTATTGTAATATTTGGCGCGATAAGATTGATGAACAGGACGCTGTGTTTAATTTCGAAATGTTTTTTATTGCGAAATAAAATTTCCAAAACGCTAATAAATTTGTCTAATACTAAAGCAGTAAATTAAGGTCGTAAATTTATTAAAAGAAAATATTTTCTTATTTATTTACCACGATACTTGAATGAAAAGAAAGTTAAAAAAAAGAAAGAAAATACTCCAGACAATCAAAAATATTTTTTTTATTTTTGCTTTCGTGCTGGTAGTTTTAATATTGGGATGCCAGATATCACTGATAGCATTGATGCCTCTGCAGCAAAAATTGTATTAAAGTACAAAGGACTTACGACCTTCTATTAAATACATATGTCACAGAATTCTGCGTTGGCCATCATAGGGACAGAAGAGGGCAAGAAAAAAATTTAAAACTTGAAAAAAAATATTTCAGATTTGATCCTATCTAGTGGAATTTTTTTAAATTTTTTTTTTAATCATAACAGCCAATTGAAGTTGAAATTTTTTTAAATAATATCCAGAGTAACTGTTTATTAAAATTTTTACAGGGTAACAAAAAAAGCTTAACTAAAAACATGTACCAGTCTAAAAATAAAAAAAAATATTTTAGAAAAATGTATAAAGACAGGGATCTTTTACTGGAAGTATAGCAATTTTATTACTAAGGCTGTATCCTAGCTAGCTAAAGAAAGATTAATATTACATTAATTAATTTTTAAAAACTGTATAAAAGAGCTGAAAAAAGTCAGTCGTATAAGGTGGATAAAGAAAAATAAAATCATTGTTGATTATTGTTGTTTTTTGCTTAAACTTTGATTTTTGTCTTAACTTTATTTTTTGGCCAAAAATTTTTAATTTATTCAAAATATATGTGAAAAGTTTTCTGAAAAGATGAATAAGCGGTAGCGCAATGGCCAACGAGACGCGCTTTCACTCTGAGTAGTCTAATTTAATGGTTTGATAATTAACTGCCATGCGGTTTTGTTAATATGAACCAATGCTCGCCAATGACAAGCTAAATTTAAATTCATGCGTTTTTCCCCAAAATTCAACTAGTTGATTTTAAGTAGATCTCATGAAAAAGCCGGTAATTTTGCATGTATTTTTTTTTTTTTTTGCTGGGTACTAATGGTTGCGTATGCATTGTTATGTTCAGGATAACCACTCTGTTCACGAATTACACTGAAAAAATACTTTATTGACGCAACAAAACTTTTTTTTCCTTTATATTAAAAAAAAATTCTTATTTCTAAATTCTTGTGAAAAATGTTAAAAATTGCGCAGTTATTGTTTTTTAATTTAACAGTAAAAAAATAATAAAACATTTTAAATAAAAAATTAAATCAATGAAAATGATTGATAAAATTGCAATTGTTTTGCTGAAAGTAGACTTCCTAATAACAAAAAAAATAAAATTTTTTTACTGAATTGAATTGAGAAGGAAAGGTTATATAAGAGGAACAACAATCAGCACTGTATAAAGTTAAGAGAGGCTAACAAGGGCCTATGATCCAAATTACTTAGGACGCAAGTCATACAGAGTTCGACAGAATCATAGATAGTGACTTTTATTACAAAAGCTAGTTATAAAATAAAGAAGAAAGCACTTATTAAGATTATTGAAATTTTATAAACAAAATTGTAGATTTTGATTTCGATCGAATACATAACAGATTTAGTCAACAAAATTAGTGATTTGCTAATAAAAAGCAACCTCAATTCAGTTATTGTTGAATTTTCCGAATCAGATAATTTTCTTTTAGAATTTCCTGCCGTATAACTATTTGATAAATTTTAACAATATCCTTGAACTTGACCTCAACAGCTTGCCTTAAGTTATAATATATTAAAATTTCTTGTTAAAGCGTTAATATTTGTGTTTAGATGGCAATAGAATTCTCATTATGTTGTCTTTAATCTTAATTTTAAAAATGATGAACTAGCAACAGCATTCGGCTTTAGATTTATGGAACACGCATTCTCTTTAATTATAATATATTGTAGTTTTTAAAAAACCTATTGGTTTATTAACCCTTTCGGTGATTATATGCCATATGGCATAGCCACTTTTTGAAGCCCATTTTAGGTCATAATGCGTGTGGGTACACTTTTTTATTGATTTGGTATTTTACTTTGAAGTGTTATCTATAAATTAATTAAAAAAAAAATTGATTGATGGACCCTACACATTGTTATGTTTCAGAGAGCAAGCGTTCCTCGTGAGATTCACAATTTGCAAAAAAAGAATATGTTATACTTTTATATATTTTGTTAAATAAAATTGTTAATTTGTTAAATTTTTGTAATTAATTTAGTAGATAAACATTGCCTTAGTCATTTAGGAAAAAATTTGAACCGAAATATAATTCAATAGAGCTGCCCGATTTTTTTTTATTTCATACTATGCCATATGGCGTAGATTTTTCCCAAAGGAAATTTTTACTTTGTTGTATAAGTTCATAGTGTCACGTCTAGTGTCGACAATGCCTAATAAACTAAACACCGAAGAAATTGAAAATATTTTAATTAGTTTTGATAACTCAGATATATCTGATTTTGATGATGAGGAAGTAGAAGAAAATAATGTTTTGGAGTCACTATTGCAAACTTTAAATGATAGAAATAACAATGCCATTTTGATCAAAGAGTTAACTAATCCGGATGGGAATACTGATCAATTTGAGAAAAATTTGGATGTAGGAGATGATTTGATGGATTTTGAAGTTGCCTCGGATCCACCATTCAAAAAAATTATTTCATATAGATGGGCAAAGACAGAATGAAATACTCCAATCTCAGGATTTTCAGAAAGTTATCCATAGCAAGATGTAAAAACTCCTGTTTCATATTTTCTAAAGTACTTTCCATATGATTTTATTGACACTATTGTTCAGGCAACAAATCAAGCGGAACCGCTGTTAATATTGAAAAAAGAAGAGATTCTGACATTAATGGGATTGGAAATCATTATTGGAACAATCGTATATCCTCGATTACAAATGTACTGGGCTGGTGCTACTGAAATACCAGCCTTTCGTAAACACATGACAAAAAATTGGTTTCATATAATACGTACTTGTCTAAAGTTTTGCATAGAGGGGAACTCAACCGACAAACTTTTTAAAGTTCGTCCACTTATAAATACGTTTTTGAAAAAATCTTATGATATTCCAAAAGATGAAAACTGCTGCTGTGATGAAATGATGATTCCATGCAAATCGAAAACTGAATTGAAGCAGTATATGCCTAAAAAGCCTATTAAATGAGGAATAAAAATATTTTGCCTATGTAGCTCAAATGGAATTGTTTATGATCTGGAAATATATCAGGGAAAAAACACAATTGTTGAAGACTCAAATTTAGGTTTTTGTTCGGATATTGTTATTCATTTATGTAAAACTATTCCGGAAAATAAAAACCACAAGATATTTTTTGATAGCTATTTTACCACTATAAACTTATTAATGTTATGTTAATTTGTATAAATTAAAGCAAGCAACAGTTTTATGCCGTTAAGGATATTTTCTTTTTCTAAAAATTACTTTCCATTTGTGTTGTTTATCATTTTGTGTGGCTATTGACATGTAAATAAAATAAAACTGGAAACAATTTAATAAAGTTGCATATAATTTGCAATTGAAATTAAAAAAAATATTTATATTCTAGACAAATATTTGCATATTTTATATTATTCATTTTTTTAGTAATTCAATAATGGTCAGTGTAATGTGAAAGGTTAAAATGAGTTCTAAGAGGTTGTACAAGGCGGGTAAAGTAAAAGTAGCCTGTGATTGAGAATATGGAAGAGAGAAAAGACAATTGTTTGTATTCAAACTTTCGCTTTGATTATAATCTAGCACTTTCATAAATAAGAAAATACTGAAACTGAAAATAATTTGAAAATATCAGATTTTTCTATCGAAAACTTAAGATTTTAGAGCTATATTTTCAAAAAGCACTTTTCAAATATTTTTAGACCGTAGCAAATCCAGATTATACACAGAGAAGAGGCATCCATTTGTCCCTGTTTTGTATCACAGTAATTTACAATATTTTAAAACCTCAGCCAATGACGGACGGACTCTAGTATGCTATGTAGATGACGTCACAATATATACTTCACAAAGAATCAAAATCAGTTATGAAGAAGCATGACACAACCTCTGAAGATAGCAAACATCTAGGGTCAATCCAGAGGTTTAAACTAAATTTAATGAAAATAGCCTGTGTTCTTTAGAGAATGAGAACTGTAGTCAAGACAGTACTTGTTTGTAATAAAAGTAAATTCTAAGACTTTATCCAAGCATCACCGTAAAGGAAAACCCCTTCAAACTTTTTGTAGGGTGTTTTAACCTGACAGATCATAAGAAAGGATAAACAATTAAACGAACTGTCATACTGCACTCCCTTTTTAATATTTATGATCAGTATAATATGGCAAACGACCATAAATAGATAGATGCTTAAATAACGTTACCAAATAAAAAAGATTCACTTTGAAATTCAGTCATTAATTCGCGCAACTTATAGACGACTGTTATAGCAAAATTTTAATAAGTGGTGATGATCGCTTTTGGCTTAACGCGTTTATTTATAAACAAAATGACCGCTAACGGAGAGAAACTAAATCACAAGCGACTCAAATAAATTCTACTAAATTCAGAAAAATGCTTGGTTTGGTGCGGATCAAAGCTGAAGCTCGCATTAATTTCGATGGAGATCATTACTGCATCATTAACAAATGTTTTGTAAGCCGGGCGAGTTGTGGCTTATGCACAGGTATAAACGCACGCTCACGTGAGTAAAAAAAAAACAATTATGATCATGCGTGATTGTTCAGCTTAACGCTAATCACGTGAGTGATACCAATCTTCAATTTGGAAGTCAAGTTAATATTCCATAAGATTAGTTTTGATTTCATCAAAAACCTTCGCTAAGCACAATATTTTAACATACAATCCATGCTCATAATCCAACCTTCTGTTAATAAGCTAAGCCGTGGAAAAGAAAAAGATTTAAAAAATATTCGTAGCTTTTAAAACACATAAATAGAGTCGGAACTCTTAGAAAAAAAATATAATCCTGACATTTAGAGAAAGTTGTAGTTAAAAATGTTAGAGCGATTCACACTCCATATCAATTCATAACTCAAGGTTTAATGATTTCGTACTTGATCCGCTTTTATCGTACTTTTAACACCACTCCGGATTTATTTAAGGTTTTAGACTTCTGCAAGGTTCGGAAATTTTTAGGAAAGCTGTTTTTGGTTTAGGATTTTACTAAAAAATCTTATAACTTTATTTCAATAACCCTTAACGTTCTTGTTAATTTATGGATTAATTTTTTCCCCTTTACTGCTGATGCCTTCTTAAAAAAAGTCATTAATTAAAATAAATCTTCATTCATCTATGCGACTATTCTACATAAATATACCTTAAAAAAAATTTTTCTAGTGTCTCGTTTCTTAGCGTGACAAGGCTGTCATAAGATGTTTATGAAAAATTATGTTTTTACAACAAACTGAAATATTTGGACAAATAAAAAAAAATTATGAAAAATTTCCAAATGAATAAATTCAACCACTTCCGTTAAGTGAAAAATTAAAAAAAAAAAATAAAAATAAAGAAAATTTTTAAAGATTAAATCATAATAATAAAAAAAAGTGGACAAAAGGTAACAAGAAAAAATTACAACGAAAAAAATTCCAAAATATTAAAAACTTTTTAGTGTTAAAAAAAAAGTAGTTAAAAAATACAAGACCAACTACAGAACGAGGTTAAAATACAAGGATGAAAACATGATTCATACATCAAAATACGACTAAACTTAAGCATAAAATAAATGAAAAAATAAGTGAACAAAAGAATTTTTGAAAGAAAAACTTTTTTCCTAATGATTAAAATATGATGTTTAGATATGAAGTGAGAAAATACTCGTAGCAAAAAAAAAAACGGGTGAGATTAATTAAAAAGAGAAGAAAAAGCATTTTTATGGTTAAAGTTTAAACATTTTTATATTTTTTACAACACTTTTGACACTTTTTTATTTAAACATTTAAACGCATTAAAAAATTACAAAGAGTTTTAATATTTGTTTTATTTAATAAAGCTGCTATAGAAAATTGTTCAACCAAGAATGTTGGGGTTTTTTTTTCAAGACTTAACATTTTGTTTTATATTAATTTATATAAACAGAGTTGTCTTCATCCAAACACCTGCATTGTTATATAGCCACTGATAACGGAAGTACTTATCTCGCTAAACTACAGTTTACATCCGAATAGAGACCAATGTTGACGATACTCTTAGCATTTAGCGATTAGTTGATACTTCTATTGACTTCGGATTCAAGTAGAATTGAAGATTTGTATATAAGATAAAGCATATAATAAAACCTCGGTAGAGCTGGAAACGAAACTGCGTAGAAGTTTATGTTCTGAATGGATGGCTTCTTTTATTTAAGGATATTTTCCAATGACATCCGACATTTTTGGGTAATGTTTTAATTTTTTACGCTTGGTATTTCTAAATCTACATTCTTTAAATTTGAAAACTGTATTTATTATTATTTTTGTCTTATCTTTTTTTTGAACTATAAAGACTTAGTGGACAAGTAGCTGCAAAATAATATATTTGAGCTATTTTGAAATAATTATTTGTATTAAATAGTTGCTGTTGTTGAATTCGTGAATTTTTGCCTTGAATTTCTACGATATCTAGTTCCGATCCCAAAAAGTATATATATGTATTCTGAATTATAATGCATACCGACTCGAATGAGCGATGTCCGGCTATCCACCTGTCCGACACACCTATATTAAAATTTTTTCATTTTTTTTCCACTTTCGTTTGTATTTCTGCATATAAATGTGTTTATGATAAACGAAAATTAAGAAGGAGTAAAAAAAAATTGGTGAACGTTTTATCTGATACAGAAACCTATCATTTTGTTAAGCTGAGAAAACAACCCTGAGCAAATCTTTTAATTAAAATTTTTTTTTAAATAAAAAAACTTTATGGAAGGAGAAAACTTAATGCCGATTTTTATATAAACTACTCAATGAGAAATCTACAGTACGTTACAAGTGGTTATACGTATATGTTTCTTACTTGTTATACCCTTCACCACAAAAAGTTGAAAAAGGGTATAACCAAATTTTTTATTTTGTTTGTAATTTCTACAATATCCATTTCCGACTCCATTCTGACATCTTACGCATACCGAACTCGATTGAGCGATGTCCGTCTTACCGTCCCTTTTAGAGCTAATATCACTGCTGAGGCCAAAATTTAAATAAGCCAACCAAATATAGTATCAAAAGAGGTGCAAGATAGGTCCATTTCCTTCGACGCAGCGGGCAAAACACTACGCCTACCTCTAATTTTTCTATATCATTTGGAATAATGAAGTAACTCCAATCAAAAAAACAAATTTATGTTCGACCCATTGGCGATAGAGAATTAAAAAATAGGAAAGAAACATCACTCGAAAAAACATCAAAAAAATTTTTCCGAATTACAGGCTTTTGAAATTTTCAAAATTTTTAAAATCTCAATATGGGTATCATTTTAAAGCTTTTGAAAGAACTTAAGGAAAATACTAAAACTTTTTAAAATGCTTAACCCATTATTTTTTTAAATTTTTTTTATTTCTCTGTCACCTCTTTATTTATTTTGTTGATAGAAGTTACTTTACTAAACTAGATTTAGATAAATGGTGAAGGGTATATAAGAATTGGCATAGCCGAATATAGCACTCTTACTTTTTTTAATTAATAATAATCTATGGGAACATGAAATTAAATAAGTTCTACTTAATTTAAATCGTGCTTTTATTCCGACTAAAATAATAAATTTGCTGTTCCTTACCTAAGCTCTTCAGGAAAAATCTAAGAAAAAAGACTTATTTCTAAAGATTTTTGCCCAAGCATTAAAGTTAAGACAAAAATCAATTGTATACAGTGGATAAAAAAAAATAAAATCATGCGTTTGTTATTTTTGTTTTTGCTTAAACTTTATTCCACCATGTGAAACGCCTTCAATAGCTCCATGTCCGGCATGTTAGATATTCCAGAGACATTGACTTTAGTTAGTTTCTTACACATAACCATAAAAATGCCTTCGCAAAGATTTTCTAAAATTTAGTGTTACCCACCTAAACGAAAAAAACGTAACTATTTTTTACGCTACAATATATGTCCATGTGTAACACTCCTTAATCTTAATCTTTTAATAGTAGGTTTACTACTACAACGCTATAATAACCAATTAAAGGGTGTTCCAAAAGTGATGTGATATTCATTTTTTTTTTTTTGTAGCTGTAATTGGCAAATACGTTAACTTGGCACAGTGTATGTAAAACTATGTCTTCTATATTAACATGCGTTAACAATAAAACTTCATAATAAGTGGAGTCTAAATAGTAACGCCATTTTCACCTACGTGGTCTTTTTTTGAACCGCATAAGAAAGACATTTTAAGTTTAATTATATTTTTGTCCGCTATAAGAAGAAGCACAAAAACTTGAAAATATAACTAAAAAATAAAGGATGATTCAAGTTACAAAAAAGCATAAAATAGTCAAACTTGAAGCCACTTTGTTTTTAATAAAATATTTTTATTGTTTTATAATTAAATAATTATTATTAAATAAGTAAAAACTTAACATGAAAAAAAGGTTTTTACAGTTTTTACATTAAACATTGCACTTACTAGATTAGCGTCCTCCATTGCGTGGCACAAAACGGTAGCAAATCTGAGAACATGGACCATAAATTACCCATTTCTTAAAGGTTTGGAGACTATTCCTCCCCGACTGTTGAGAGTACAAAAGTACAAGATTACATTCGATCGGCATCGCACCATCCTCACGAACACCAACCTAAGTCGCAGCCAGCACGTACAATATGTGGGGACTCATCAAAAACCAGTCTGTAGATTCATGTTGGAACAGTCCATAAGGACATTACGTGATCAAGATTAACGTCGGTACCTGGCTGCGAAGCCCTAACCCGACGGTGGTTTTACCACTGAGTGAAATACAAAGCGTCGACTAGCGCCCCCTGCTAGGCGTAGCCAACAGAGTTGCAATTTCAAGAACATGGCTTGCAGAACCATGTCCTTCCCCTTGCTTGAGGGTTGGAGACTTTCCAACTCCGCTGTTGAATATGCAACAGCACATTCGTTTAGCAAGGCACCTTCCCTGCGGACACTTAACTTTAACCGACAGCCACCACGTGTACCCCGAAGGGACCTCACCAATAACCGGTTACAGAGATGGGCAGCTCTCTGTATGGGCCATCGGTTCCCGTGGCGCCAGTATTTTAAGGACACTGGTAAGACCTTCGACAATGACCCACGTCTATGTCTGTGCCTAGGTTAGAGTCAGCCACACTTCTTGTAGTACCCCCGGGGGGAAGTCCATAAGGACACTGGTCAGGCATTCGGCGGGCCAAAAACACACCTGTTAATTCAGAATTCAGTGCCATCACACCAGGGGCTAGTTTGTTTTTATCCGCTGCTCATTAGTACCACCCGAGGTGGAAAGGGGACTCCTATAGTGATGTAAATTTTACGTTGTGATTATAATTATGAACGATAAATTTAGAACTTAAAGGGTGTTTCCATAGAGGTCGTGATTTTGATGAATGCCGGCTCATCTCTTAAAGCATTGTATGCAGATTCTTGAACGTAGTACAGGTGGGTATTACTACTGGGAAGTAACGATATTTTCGCATTTATGGCCAAAAAACTCTCAGTAGTAAAAAACGGTAGTAACACTAATTGTAATTCCTGTTTTTTTATGCAACAACCTCTACAAAATCACAACAGCATTTCCAGCGCAGGAAAAAAAAATTTAAGGAAAGTGCTAAATTCAATTTTTTAATATAGGGAGGAGCGGTGAATCCGACACACACTTGGCTTATTTTATTTTTATTTATAAATAACTTCAAAATGCTTCTCGTCATATAATTTAAAGACTGGTTGAAACTTCTTATGCCACTAACACTTTAAGCAATAACTACACAGACAAATTCTTTATAGACAAGAAAGTAGTGTAAAAACACAAAGATGAAAATATTAAAGTATTGAAGACAACTTTACAAAAAACAAATAAACTAAAACTTAGTTATTTTGTCGAGACTTCCGTAACAAGTGATTTTGAAACTAAACTTCACGCAAACAATATTTTCACAAATAGAACAACTGACAGTCACATAAACCTGGCCTGAAGAACTCTTTTTTATTTCGTTTTTGTGTTTTCAATTTGCACCAGCATCTTATCAACGTACACTTGATTACCGTTAAATAGATACCTCAACCATTATGATATGCAACGGAAGTAAAACAAGGCGAATAGAAACAATGTTAACGGAAATAATGCAAATTTTGCTACCAACTCCAGCAAAACAACAACTGAACTTAAGCCGAAGCATTAAAGTTTTTGTAAAGTGTATCAGAGTAACGTGCGAAGAAGGGGAATAAAATAAAATAAATTAACTTTTAGGTATTTAAGTGAAAGGTTACCAGTAACAAACAGTTGTTGTTTTCTGTTTTTTTTTTTTTTTTGACAAATTTTAATTTCTCCGTCAAAAATTATTCGGATGATTGTTTGTTTATTTGACTGGGCTGAGATTGAAAGAAACTTGTAATATTCAGTTTTAGTATTTTATTGTAGTGACTATTTTGCATATTTAAAGAAATAAACAAATTGTTTGTTATAAGCAGCAGTAAGAAAAACAACAACTTTTGCCCTTTTATTTCCTTTACAAAAGGTTGATCTTTCGTCCATTTACCAAAGTTACTGCCACCTTCACCTTTTTGCTGCCATATTGTAGGTAGCAAAAATGAATTTCCTTAAACAACATCTGTAAAATTGTTATTTGTTGTTATTTTCATTCTCTTGTTCTTCCATTTACTTCCTTTTTACACGGACCATAGAAGAAAGTGGCAACAGCCGTAGTGGCAAAAATATGAAAAGAGAAAAAAAAGTAAAAAACTGTAATTAAAATTCAATTAAGGAATTACTTTTAGTTTGTTGATGGTATTAAATAAACATCCACAGCTACTTTTACTGCTACTGCTGCAGGGTGTTGCTCTAGTAAAAATAGAATTATTTTTGCTGTTGAAAGAGCAGCCAGTAACACCAAAGGTCGAAAAGTTTTTCCACATCGATTGTTATTTAATTTATGATTATTAGTTTTTGCTCTTTGTCGAGTTTAGTTTAGGTGAATAGTTTTTATGTGTGTGGTCATTTATTTTAACGATAAAATAAATATAACATGAAAATTAAATTTTCACAATTTTATTTAAAGACAAGAAAGAAATTTAGTTTAAAATAAACTCTTATTTTAAAGGTATATTTATGTTAATAGATTTTAAATAAAAAATTTTAAATCCAAAGACGAGTGAAATTATTTCTTTGTAATCACTACGTTAACAAGAAGAGTTTACTTTCATCAATTTTCTAAAACTATAAATCATCTGTCTGTAGATGAATTTGACTTTAATAGAGCTTTAGAATGTGAAAAACGTGGAATTTCTTGAGTTGACTTCAAAGGCAAGTCTTCAATAATTGTTTTTTCATTCATCTTTAGTCACCGTCCCACCTTGTTCATATTTTAGGTTACATAAAAAAATTGATATCCTAAATGCCTGCAATTTTCTATAAAACAGAGCAATTTTTTTGAAAATATTTAAATATCATTTCACATTATGAATACATAGAGGTTTTAAGAACGGAACCAAATTAAACAAAATTACTTTGGAAAAGCAAACGGAAATTGAACCCATGCTTAACATGTTTGTTTACAAACAAAAGTGCCATGTTTAATGTGAAATTAACAATAGTCCCTAGAGATTCTATTATATCCAAAAAACTTCTCTGTTGAGTGCGTAATATACGTTGGTGGCATCACTGAACTTTTTTCTCCAAGACTTAAGCAAAACATCGCATTACGGTTGATGGAAGTAGTTACTGCAACATTATCAATAGTTTTTAATTAGAGTCCAACATTGTTGGTGTTATTTGTTACACGTCTAGAATACTCTTACGGGCATCAGCCACAGTGGCTTATATGTTCCAAAACATTTTCAAATTGAATTACATGTTTCGAGCTTTGGAAAAAAATCTTTTTAAATTTAATTTTTATTTAATTTGGTATTGAACTGTTAATGTAAATGAATCAAAATTTATTTTTCATTTCTACAAACCTTTTTTAGAAAAAAGTTAATTTGTGGACGTTTAGAAATAAAAAAAATGAACTTAAGCCAAAAATAATTTTTTAATAAATTTTCATTTGCAGCTGAGCCGCGAAGGTCTTATATAGCTAACAAATCATAATTAATTTATATCCACAGTTCAACAACCAATTAAATAAAAAATACCTAATTCATAACAATAAACATGGTACTGAAACAGCATCTATAATGTTGTAAGTAAAATAAGTAAGTTAACCAGAAATAAAAATTGCATTCGTGCTCAACTGATGGTTGATACAAAGCAAAAACAAATGAACAAGAGAAGTTACAAAGAGAACGTCTAAACAAATGGATATGAAAACTACTCGTATTCTTATTTGCAAAATTAGTTGATAAAATAGATGATGTTTACAATGTTAACAACCGAAGGTAAATAGATACGAAGAATACTGATGAAGGGCGTAGCGGTCCAGAAAATCCATAATTACATTCAATTTTTTTTTTTTTTTTGAAGAATGTCCGCATACATTTGTATAATAATTATTCTTTCTACAAAAAGTTTTCAAAAATTAAAAAATGAATTTAACCGAGAAATAAATTTTAATTCACTTTAAAATTGTCTGCGTTTTTGAGGCTCTATAAAATATCAAGATCTACGGTTCCAGTGAATTTTGATCACCGCAACATTACAATAATCGTATAATCAAACGAATATGTTGTTATTCTCTTGGTTTTGCAATACGCAGAGCGCATTGCTCGTACGAAAATACGGATTCAAGGAACCAGTTTCCACATTTCGTAAGAGCACATTCCGTTGTAGTAACAATAAAGCAGTGAAACATAACCCACATTGCGTCGATGATCCAGTGAATTACTAGAGCTGGATACCCAACTGCCACCGATGAGTTTCTTTACTTACTGTTGCACGCAGTCGAATAACTCCAAAATAGATTTGGAGCACCGGCCAATACATAAGACTTTGATTCCATTTTCGGTCTGATAAAGGTGACATAGGTAGCGAGGAGATCAGATGTTTTTAGTGGTGGTGTATTTTTACACCAAAAACCGCTGTACTTGAAAGTTTCTTTTGAGACTTGTAAAATATGTTTGTTCTTCCGAACATCACTTTAGATTTTCGTGTCAAGAACATCGAAAGCTTTCTGCTCCTTAGTATCTATATCACCTGATTTATAGATGAGGTAGCATATTCAGCCGTACGTCTGTGCAAAAGCACACAGCACTGGGTTTTACGAGCGAGATAACCAAAAGGTCCCGATTAAGGGTATGGCCCATGTGCATTCGCGTAGCCCCAATTTTTAGAAGGCTTTGTCTATTAAGAAATGAAAATTAATGGCATATGTAAATGTCATCTGCCAAAGAATATATAGGATTGGAAGTCTGACGAAGAAAGTGGTTAGGAAAAATAAGAATAGGGTAGGAGAAAGGACGAAACCTTGGCTACCCCTGAATTTATCTTGAACTCGTTTGATGAGATTCCTGAGAAAGCTCAATATAAGACGAGAGAAGCTACCACCGCCACGAAAAGCAATAAGTTTTGATATGAGTGCACTATGCCACACTTCTTCAAACGCCTTAGAAACATTGCCGAAATCGTCAACGGATTGACAGCATTTTTCCAAAAGGACGACACAGCTCTGTTAAAATATTCCGATTAAAAGCAAGAGAGACAGTTAATGAAAGACCAGCCAAGGCTTGAAAAACAATGCTTCCATTAAGCCTGCAGACCACAAACCCTTGCACTAACTAGCGACACGATAACAATGCCTTTGAATTTCAACAATAAATCACTGATGTTTAAAATGAAGAAAATAAATTAGCAGTTTTTTTAAACAATATTTTGCTGATCTTAACAACATTCTGTTTAACTGCGTGAAATCTTGTAAGTCAAGAATAACTCAAAAATATTTATTCGAGATGAGGTTTAAATAACAAGCTTAACCAAACTTAAGAACATTAAAATATTCATGGCTTTAAATTGCTCAAGTATTAAAGTCATAAACGTTTAAGTTAAACAAATAAAATAAAACACAAAATGTACGCAAGCACTAATTTATTGATAACTTTACGCTTCAATAAAGAATAAATCTTATGAATTTATAAACCTATTAACAGCTGCGTTATTCGTTTTTATTATATTTTTTACCTTTTGTTTTCTTATTGGAGCTTTTTTCACTAATACCTACAGACTAGTGAATGTTTAAGCTGCTGATATAACAAACACATCAAAAAAAAATATAAATAAATAAATTTTCATATGTTAACCCCACTTACATACACACACTCCACCAAACAAGCAAAATATAAAAGAAAAGCGTGTTAATGTAATAGAAGTAATTTACGTCAACTTAACAAAATCTATGGGAAATCGAAATATTCTACGAAAAAACTTTAGCGCATTTCTCCCCCAAAAACTCACATAAATTTTATTGTTTTCAAGCAAACCCAAATAAGAACAAGTGCAAGTAGTTAAAATTTCTACGTACGAACGTACGTTTACGAATTAGTGCGTAGAAGAGGTAAACTTTAATGTGACTAAGCCACAGTATACTTTTAGGGGTTGAGTTTATAAGAGTGTGTGTGTATGTCAGCATGTCTGTTTAATAGTGATTGTATTTATGATTTTTAAGCTGTAGAAACATTTAAGAATATCATAGATTCAATGTTCTTCTACTCCAGCCAATAAATCGTAAATTTAGAAAAAAAAATTGGAAAGAGAAAAAAAAGTATCATATTTTTCCCCCTAAAAAAATTATACATAAATTGTAATTTGTTTTAAAGTGTATGAAGAAGAAAAACATTTTCATTATGGAAAAGTAAACAAATATCAGGTTAATGGAAATGACATGAAGTGTAAAACGAATATACATGAATATATAGTTTACACATACACGTACACTTACACATACGGTACATCTATTTTATGAAATTTTTACACGCATCTTTAAATACATCACCTACATTAACTTACAAATTCGTTTTAAAGGTGATGGGTAAAAGCAAATTCTGTTTTACTAAAGCTAACAATCGAATATTAAATATCTTTCTCTTCGCGACTTTTGTTAAAATAAGCTTTCAGGTCTACTGCTTCAGATGCAAGAAAAAAAAAGCCAGCCTTTCTGTATTCACAGGCAATTAATTAAATTAAGTTTAAAATACTAAAGCAGATTACAACTTTCTCAGTTGCACCTGCATTGATTGTTTATAGTAGAAATTACAAATAATAAAAATGATTATTATTTGTAAATTGCAAATCTCTTTAATTTAAACATATTTAAGCGGTTCAAATTGCCCTGTAGAAAAATGGAGCACTTGCTGCTTATGGCTGCATCTACTAAAGAGCAGAAAAAGAAGAAAATTATTTTGCATGATCGCTTAGCGTTATAAAAATAAAAATTAAGCATTAGATTTAAACGAAACGGCTGTAAAGTCACTTATTTGGACGACAATATTGAGTAAAGAATTTTCGATACTCAAATACTTAAAATAAAAAAATATTCTCGAATGCTGTAGTTAAACTAAAATGTGGTCGTGCTTGAGGCGAAATGCATAAAGTGTGCTGTAAAACGTCTGTACTATTAGAAGGCCTTTTCTTCATAGCGGGTTGCAATTGCTGCAAAACTCTTTTTATACCCTTTACCACAAAAAGTGGAAAAAAGGGTATACCTAATTTCGGCATTCAGTTTGCACTTTCTACAATATTCACATGCGACCCCATAAAGTATTTATGTTCTGACTCCTCATGCATAGCGTAGTCGATTAGGCGATGTGAGTCTATCAAAACAAACACTACGCCTACCTCTAATTTTTTTACATCAATTCAAACAAAAAAGAAACTCCAATCAAGAAACAAATACACGGGGCGATAGAGAATTAAGAAATAAGAAAAAAACCTCAAGTGAAATAATTGGCCCTCGCCCATACTTTCTGAGTTGCCGGCATCTGAAATTTTCAAAATTTTTTAAACATCAATATAGGTATCATTTTAAGGCTTTTGAAGAGATCTTTTAGGATATATAAAAATTTTTATAAATGCTTAACCTATTAAGAACCGATGGCATTTTTATGTAAAATTTATATGTATGTAGTATTTAATATTTATTTTATTTTTTCTTACTTTTTAATTCTCTGTCACCCCAATATTTACTGTTTTGATTGGAGTTACTTCACTAAACTAGATTTACATAGATGGTGCAGGGTAAATAAGACCTGGAATAGCCGAATATAGCATTCTTATTTGTCAAAGCTTCCATTTTTAATTTTCGTGTTACATAAATTTAAAAATATTTAAATTCAGTTTTGAAAATAAATTTAATAAATTGTGATTTTTCAAATGATTACTAGTGCAATTGTGGGTTCAACAGAGTAGAAAGCCAGAGAAAAATATCTGCTTCCGGCAACTCTAGATCATTTCGTTTTTTAACTGAGTTAGACTTTTCAAAATACTTATTCTTTTTTGGCCTTTCGAATATCCAACATAAATTAAGATTTGTTTACAAAAACTGTAGTCTCTTGACTTTTTGGCAAGTACGTCAGTTCCCCTCGCATACATTCTCATTTGCACTAAAACTTCCTTTCTGCCTCATGCAGGGTTTTATTGTTTGAAAACAACGTGAGTGTCACTTTCAGTATGCAAAGATTCAAATCAAATGTCCACAAGCACTACTCCCTCTATCTCTCTATCCGCCTTTCCACTAATTCCAAGTTTTGTCACAATACGTTGCATAAGTAGGTGTCATCACCTGAGTGCTGGTCCTGATAAAAAAAGTTAAAATAAAAATAAATACAGATGCAGGTGCAGGTGCAGGTGCTTCAAATTTAAACTCTTCGTAATGAATATAAACTTTTACTTATGCTTATCAGCTAATCTCTTTTCATCTCTAGATGGGAATAAAAAAATTCAGAAAAGCTTAAGAGACTAATCCAGCATTTAAAAAGGCATTTTGTTTTTGTTGTCGTTGCAAAACTGTAGCAAAACATAGTGATAACATACTGCACTACAGTAATGATGCGAGTACTACAATTTCAGATTATTTTGTATCAAAACTGAATTTCGACTGCAATGAAGAGTGCAGTCAAGTGATTGTGAACTTTACGAATTATTTTTTTTTATTGCAGAGCAACGAGAGAAAGTCGAATATGGACTATATATTTAATTTACACTGCAATATTATTTTTTTTCTCTAATTGACATAAAATGTACACTACAACAAAATAAATGTGTGAAGTTTTTAATGGGCTACGTGTACAAGAGTTTAAGACTCAACATGCATTAAGAAATTAAGCATACGCAATAAATTTCCAATAATCCTTATTCACCTTCTTTAGCATTTCTTTGCTCATGCTCGTTCGCTGACGGATCATTCTCTTCAGTAATGCCCCTAGGTGTTCTGTTGGGTTAATATTCGAAAATGGTTCAGGAGTTTGTCACATGGCAGAGAAGCCGAAGCTCAACAACCACATCAGTGTAAATGGGTGAGTGTGAGTTGTCAAGTTTAAAGTAAAAGACCATAGTGAAATTTATTAATTCTATATTACTTATTCCTTAAGTTAGTATATATCCTTAAATCATTGATCCTCCTCCGCCCTTTTTGACACTTGGCGGTAAGTGTTTCAAATTTTTTTTATTCGAAAAATGCAAAATTTGCTTTTGTCGGAAGAAAGACCAGTTTCCAGAAGTCAGGAGCAATATTCCATTAATTTTTGGAAAATTTAAAATTTTTTTTGCTATTTAAAATAGATATGTAAGGCTTCCTAGCGCAACTCGGCCATTACTAAATACTTTTCCTTTATAGTCTGCTGATAGTGGATTAATTCATTCCCTTTTTAAACGTTTCGCCAGCATCTGCTACAAGTTGAAGCGCTGTTGTCTTTGGGTTTTGCTTCTTAACACTTTCTGTTAATATAAATGGAAATAACTTACATTAAAAGCTATTACCTACTTACTTTTAAGTTTTGAATATCCATTCTTACTAATGTCTCCATGCTCGACTTTTAATTCCATCTTTTTGTTATAAAATTAAAACCAGAGTCCAGAAATTTTAAAATTATTTTTTTTTCTATCTTTTCTTAGCGATTGTGTTTGCAACACTTAACTTTTTTATAAACATTAATTTTACCCAAATGCAGACTGAATATGTGATTTACTCACAAAAACATATGCACACTTGGAAAATAGTGTGAAGGACTCGTCTTACGTACGTTTTAGAAGTCAGACTTAAAGAATTAATTTTTACACCTACCGAATAGTGTAATATGAACTTACAGCATCAAGTAACTGAAATTACAGCATTTTCTTAAACAACCTTTAAAACGCTAGTTAACCTTTCTAGCACCCACACATTCACACACACACACATACACTTATAAACATACACGTAAATATGAAACGATATCAGTTACTTAAGATTTTAGACGTTCATTACACATAAACTTTATGTGTATATGTAGCCTGTTACTGAGAGTTAGTTGAATCATTATATTTTCCACTCAATAACTCTGTGTTGTATTCATATAATTTTATATTTTATATTTTCTATTTTCTTTTTTTTTTTTTTCTTGTATTTAGATGTAGGAAAATTTTCTTATCATAAGCAGTTTTCCAAATAACCTTGTTATTGTTGCTGTTGTTGCTATTTTTAGCTCTATTACCTATAGCCATAATATAACTTGACCATAAGAAAGCTTTATTACACACACACATATGTACAGAAAAGTGAGTAAGGTAGCGTGGGCTTTTCAACTAATAGTTATTCTTTCTTATTTATTGGTAATTTTAGTTGTTGTTTATTTCATTCGGTAGCTTTAAAGAAGTTTTTCCATACACTTCTTTTCGCTTACGTTAACAAATTTTATGTCCTAGATTTTATAAAGAAAACACGTATTGAGGTGTTCACTTTAGTGTTCGCTTTAGTGTTTTTGTTATTATTATTCGATTATATTTCTTATAAAGGAAATTTGAAAAACCAATCTTTGAAAATTGTTTAATGTTCCAAAAAACTGCGTTAAGAAGAAAAGTAATTTTACATTAAATGAAATATTGTAGATTTATCAGCATTTTACCAGCAGTTTAAAATTTTTTGTACACTCAATACACTCAATATGCTTCAAATCGGTGAATTTACCTAGAGTTTCAATTTTGATACCATTTAAATTAAATGATTTAGAAGATGAAATACTGCTTAATGCTAAAAATAAATTGCTTATGATTTTATGAATTTTTTACCTTAAAATAATTCCGAAATAATTGGTTTAATTGCTTGAAAATAATTTAATTTTTGATAAAAAGAAAATTTATAATGATAAATTCAAGGGAAGAGCAGCGAAGTTTATGTTGAGAAACCTGAAAAACATATTTTAAGAATGATTTTGGCAGTTTTGGCTGAGTTGGCTAAAAAAAGGCCTGTTTAATAAAGCAGTTGAACGTAAGCGAGATCTAGTGTTTTAAAAATGATAAACCCTCGTTTAGAAACTTCAAGAATATATATTTTTTTTAAACTCGGATAGATTAAAGACAAAATAAAATTTTTTGTCGCTTAGCCGAACTAATAAAGCTTAAAGGAAAGGTAGATAATTATCTAGAAACTAAAGCTTTATATGACTAATTTGAAAACTCAACTGTATTTATCATATATGGTTTTGGTATAGTCACAATAATTAAAGTTTTCTTCAACCAATATTTAATTTAATTAATTGAATTTGTTCTGCACTGTACTGTTGTCGTTCCTTTTGGTGAAGTTCGTCGTCACTGGCTATTTATTTGGCAAGCGCTTGTGATGTGAGAACATCAGTCAGTGACGACGAACTTTACCAAAAGATTTGAAACCGTACAATATTTAATTCATGGTAAACAAGTTTTTGTATGCATTTAACCATTAAACATTTATAGTACATTAAAAATTTTAATCAAAACCAAAGTGTTATTGCTATTCCTAAACCATATAGTATACAGTATATGTTATTAATAAGCATAACATGTTAAGTTTCTTTGAATGTAATCAGGGTGTGTTGGTTTTCAAAATATGTTGGTTGCGTCCTTGGCCAAATGCTTTTATATCAATTCAGTGATTTGATTATAAGATGGCTATTTGCTTTAAAATGCCACGTATAAAAGAATTAAACCAAAAAATTTTTTTAAATAAACAACTAAGAGTTCTATATTCGGGTATGCCAAATCTTATATAGCCTTTATTATTTATATAAATCTTGTTTAAAGAAGTAAATTCAATATAAAATAAAAATACAGAGGTGACAGAGAGTTAAAAAAAGTAATTAAAAATTTTACATAAAAATGCCATCAGCTCTTTATAGGTTAAGCATTTAGAAAAAAAATTAGTATTTCCTTACAGATCTCTTTAAAAGCTTTAAAATGATACCCGTATCGATATTTTAAAAATTTGAAATGGCGTATTTAAATTTTTTCTAGCTGATTTAGTGTTCGCAAACTTGATTACAACACTA
The DNA here is from genome assembly GCA_937654795.1 of Cistogaster globosa. Taxonomy (NCBI): domain Eukaryota; kingdom Metazoa; phylum Arthropoda; class Insecta; order Diptera; family Tachinidae; genus Cistogaster; species Cistogaster globosa. The sequence continues at coordinate 61,798,258 of OW569403.1, read as the reverse complement.
ACACGGATGGACAGACGGACAGTCGAACATCGCATACATACATTAAGGGGTCGAAAATGCATATTGTAGAAATTACAAATGGAGTGACAAAATTAGTTATATCCTTTTTTCGCATTTAGTGGTGAAGGGATATTTTATTGTAAAAATGTAGTGGGGTAATTTCTGTACATGAAATATTTTTTGAAAGTTTAGACGTTGGTGTAAATAGTAGTCGATATGGAAATGTTTGTCTGTCTGTGTTCGCATCACGTAAAAACTGCTGGATTGATTTGAATATAACTTAGCGAGGAGGTTACTAAGGGCTTGTTTCAAATACAGAATACTTTTTATTTCATAAAATATGTAACTTCGTTTAATGGTACTAGAAATGTTTTCAATACATTTTACTTTTGTGGATGAAACTTTTGTAACACTGTTTATGAACTCTAAAAATGCCTAGAGACATATTTTTCTAAATTTTTATTTTAAGAAAATAAGAAATGATACGCGGACGAAGTCGTGGGCACTGCTAATGTATTATTATTAATCATAATATTTAATCATAATATGCTGCTCTCACATTATAGTTCACTCAATCATATTTTTTCTTGTTGTGTGTCCGACCGACTTAATTATTTTTTATTTCTATATCTTTGATTTCTGGGCATTCAATTTTGACCTACGGTTTGATAAAAAGCTATAAAGAATACAATAACAATATATTAAATAGTATATGTATTGAAAATTCTGTATACATATATTGTTCTCTTTTGTAGAAGATTCCTCATTTCTTAAGGTTTCGAAAAAATAATTGTGTAAGTGGAATCAAATTTTAATAATTCGTGAGTCTTTGAATGATTGAATTATCATTAAGAAGAAAGATAAGACTCTGCTAGTAAAGATCTATAATATCGTCCGCCAGGTGCTAGGACCACTCGTTACACTCACAAAATCTGCCTTAGTTTATAATGTTTAGTCTATTGAGAAACTTTCATATTCTACGTTAGTAGGTTAGTGAGCATTCTCAAACTTTGCATACTTAGAGATATGAGAGCTTGAAAACAATGTTGGTCATATGTTTCAACTGTTCGTTTAGCGCAGTGTATGTCGCTAGCGTTCGTATCCTTTTTCAACATATCTCTTCTGTTGGCTTCAAGACCACAAAAGGATACAGATTCCACAATGTGGATACTTAGGCCATTTCTGGCCAGATTATCTCCCCTATTCTTACTTTTCACAACAAAGTGCTGACTTTACCTATTGAGTTAAATGCAGCACTTTCAAATCCGTCTGGTTTAACTCATATAAATAAAGTGCCCTAGTTGCAGCTTGGCTTTCCATGAAAATGAACTATCTCCAAAGTTTAATAGTTTTTGATAAACGATTTAATTTTAAACACCTACCGATGGCATTAATTATAATAAATTATTTGCGGTTTAACTTCGGATTTTTAATCCATTCACTTACCACCTGATAGTGTTATTCTTGAGGGAGAGAGAGAGCACAAAAAACAATACAAAAATGCCTGTTTAAATAATATTTCCTCTCCGTAACATAAGAAAGTTACATGAGTAGATGTATACGTTTCTATAAAGAACTAGCTGCCCTTGACTACTACAAACGCCCCTCTTTGCATGATTCTAACAACATTGCGCTTCGCAACTGCTTTTATCACAATCGTGAGAGGTATGGATTTCAATTGCTGATGTAGAATAAGTTCTTATATTGCTATAAAGAGGCGGACCAGCCCCTGTAATTTCTCTAGAGGTTTCTTAATCGTATCCTCTTTGATTTAAGTAATGACTAGCTTCACTATCATGATGTATGTCTAACGCAGGATTTTGTGTGTGCATCCTTAGAATTTCCTTTGATAATTAACACCATTATTGCTCTTGTTGGCTTTTCGGCAGCCATCTCTTTAGCTGGTTCCCCTACAACCTCGAACTTATTATCACTTCCATATACTTGACATCAGATGAACTAAATATGGCAGTGACTTTCTCCTACTGATGCCTTCGACTGCCAGTTGTGTTATAAAACAGCTACATTTTTTCTCACCTTTTTTTCAACTTTATCTTTTTCTCTTATTTACATCGATTTTTGTGTAACAATTACGATTGTCTTTTTTACCAAAAACAACAAAATCAAAAAGTTTTCTTTTTCCACTTTATTAAAAATCAAAAAATTTCATTCGTGATATAAGTAACAATATAAGAACTTTAACATGAACAAATTTATGATAAAATATTAAGTTATTGGTGAAAATCCTCACATGATTTATGACCAAAATATAAAACAAAATCAAATAAACAAAAAATGCCAAAAAAAAAACAAAGACTAAGGCCTGTTAGCACAAGTATTACCTAAATAAAAAATACTACCGTGACTAAAAAAAGAACAAAAACAACAAAAAAAGTAAAAGAATAACAAACAATATATGATTTGTGACTTATGACTTCGCCTTGTAACAAAACTATGAGTGAGTGTTGGAACGAACAAAAAATGAAGATATTTTTTGGGAAACTGGTGAAAGAAGCACAAATATACATAACGAAATCACCCAACAGGATATTGAAATATAACGCAGATGTTTTTGTTAACACACAAACTGGCAAAATTTCATATAGAGAATTAAAATATGTACGGGAGAAGATGCACATGTGTAAAAGTACGTGGCTCATGTCATACAGTGGGGATGCTTGATGAAAAAATATTGAAATTAAACTATGTTTGAACAGCTTAAACATAAAAAACAGCAGCTTTTATTTTCATAGAAATTGAACCTACGCGTGTCAAGGAGTAAATAAACCCATTTCCAATTCTTTTTAAGTAAATGTAACCACTCACTGAATGGGGCTTACATGATATGACAAATGTAATGACGCTCATATAAGAATAAACTAATATTTATTATAGACAGTCTTGAAAATTTTAAAAATCTAAATTTGTAACTTACAAGATCGGGTGAGCTCGTACATATCAAGTGTCATTCAGGTTTGTTCTTCAACTGTTCAAAAATTTAAAATTTAAAAAACTTTTTTTTATACTTCTGCCGTCCACATCTGTTTGTTTTCTAACCGCAAACTTGAACATTTACTTTATTAGCATTCTAATTTTAAACTGATTTGTTTACCTGATTTCAACTAAATTCAAATCGTTTTTGTCTAAAATGCTGAGAGGAGTGAGTTTCTATGAAATTGAGAAATATTTCCATGGATCAATCTGAAGATAGCATAAAATCGTCAGAGGGAAAGGAAGAAAATAAATAAGTCTACTATTACAATAAGCGTCAGCTTTTTGAGGATTAAGAAGATAATGAAGAAATGAATAATCCAATTAAAAGTACTATTGAAAATTCAACACTTTTTATAATGGCCCAACTTTAGGAAATGCAAGCGACATAAAGCAGTCTTCCATTCAGAGTAATGTGACAGCATGTTAAAGATTTGGTAGCGTTAAATATATAGGAACACCTCTCAAACCTGACACCTTCTACAACCGGACACCTCTAATAACCGGCCAAGTTTTGTAGAACCAACCTGGTCAGTAGTTTTTCCATACAAAATGCATTCCCACAAAGGAACACTCTAATTACCACATGCGGACAATTAATTTAAAAAAAATTAATTAAAAAAATCATAAGCTGACAGATGCTCAAAAACACGGCAACAAGAATTGTATTTAAATAATTGTTCTTTTAATGAGAGAGAGAGCTCCTGTTAGTCATACGTAAAACAGCCCGCCCTCGAGCATTCAAAAATCTTTTGTTAAAGATCTTTCATTAAACTGTAAATTTACAAAAAGGTATGAAAGACTCCAGACATCATGAGTGAAGGGCTGCAGCAGTTCAACAGCAAAATGAGATCTGAGAAGCGTAAAATAATATTTTTTTGGGCAATCAGTACGCCAATACCTTGACTCAGTTATTATCCAAAATTTTAAGGTTCACGATAGAGGCTTAGTATTAAAGCAGATATTAAAAAAAAACAGATACTGCAACATTAAATTACCAAAATCTATTTGTATTCTAGAAGTGTTTTACTTCAGCAAAGCCTTTTGGGATAAAGTTGAAGCAGCAAAAATCCAAAACTTCTTTCGGAATGCTGGATTATCAGCGGATAGTTACAATCTTTCGAATTTTAATGCAGACTATGATTTATTTTAAAAATGGATAAAAGCGTCTACACTCAAGTTGATTGTATTTAAATAATGAATCCAAGCTCTGTTTTTGGGGAACATGAAAAAATACCAGACCCCATAAATTCTTATGATGAAATATTAAAGCAAATTGCTCGTTTGAAGCATTTTGCAAGAAAAGACTTTGTTGAATTTTAACAAAAAAACCAAAAAAAAACCAAACAGCAGAAATTGAAATAATCTAAGTTGAAGCAGTTTACTCTAAATATATATTTTTTTGAACCAAAATAAACTATTAAACAATGAAATGTATCCTTTAAGAATTCAATAAAATTTCGCGACGGTGAGTATTCGATTATGAGAGGTTTGACTGTACATAGTTTGTCTTAAAAACTACATTATCCTGATGACATATTTAAATTAAAGATGCAATACTAATTTTTTCCTTTCTTTTTCGCGAAACTTCTGAGAGATAATATGTATAATGCCACAAAGTAAATGTGTTTTACCACTAAAAATCTTTCTAATCTATTGACTATTACGAGCAATAACCTCAACAAGTTTTCAGATTTCTAATTTATTACTCTTTTGTAAATTTTACAAACCTCTGCATGAACTGGTCAGGGTTCGAACCTCAAAAAACAAACATGACACAAAGGAATTTTGGAAAAAAAATTCTATTTTACATTTCAATGACAAAATCAGTTAACCGAGCAAAATTCCACGAAAAAATGATGATCTGGATAGCAGATATGCAGCTTTGTCTTTACACGAACAATTGTGTGCTACTAAAATGTATCACTGCCACATAAATAGAGGTTAAAATTTTTTTAAATAATTTTTGTATAAATGTAGAAGCGGATTTGCGACCAACTGATAATACAGATAGTTCCGGTACGTGCAAAATATATTATTTACTTTGACAGCTTCTGCTCCTTTTTCATGGTTATTTATTTTCCAGAAGAAGGAATGTATTGCTTGGGAGCAGTATCGCAAATAATAAACTCTCTGATAAGAAAGCACTTATGAAAAGAACTGTACCAAGGGGGCATCATGAGGAGCAGGTTGCTAATGTTAGCGATGTCGATATAAGTGCAGCAGTATGGAAGCATAATAAGCCTGATTGGCTTTGCTGTGAACCTATTCCGAAGCTTTGCCTGTAACCCCTGTTTTGAGATATGATACAACTACTTATCAGTGGATACCCATAAATATTGGCAGATTTGATCTTCTTGGAAGTTTAAATGAAATTTTTTGTTCTTCCATCACTACAACGCAAAAGAATCTTAAGCGAAAAAGCGAGGATCTGCACAAACTGTGCATCTATAGATTTCCTACTACATTAAACAGACCACTGGCAAATATCGAATGATGGAGCAAGAATATTAGAAATGTAAAAATACAAATTCTTATATTGCAACAAAAATGATTTTCAATTTTCACATGATTCACTTCAATGCGAATTAATATAAGGTGGCAGCACCGCTACAACAATACAAAAACAAGCACATATATGTATGGTAAACTTTAAAGTACAGTTATTTAATGTACTTTTCGTTAGCCTCTTTAACAAAGTTGAAGTAAGCCTTGTTTTTTAAATTGATTTAAAACTCTTCTTACAATTCTATTTAAGAATATAAAAAACAAGAACTTTTGTTATATAAAATGATTCACTTTTGATAGCTATTCTACACATAACAAAATAAGGCAAAAAATTGTCAGCAACCGCAACGATGCCACCTGGTAAAGTCATTTTTTTTTTTTTGTTATTAGGACCAGCTCCCAGCCAGAACTAGGAAATTAGGTTGTAAGGAGGGGGATAAAGCGAGTAGTGCTTGTGGACATTTGTCATAATTTTATTTCATATACGAACTGTTCGGCATAAAAAACGAATTTTCTCTGTAATGCTTAGTGCGATTCACTGGCCAATCGACCACAAAAGAATGAGCTCTTGCTGCAGAGTGGTTATCAGAATCAAGTTATCTGATTTCATTAGAACATTTTTCGTTGTAGTAACGATAAAACAGTGAAACACACCCCACATTGCGTCGATGCTCCAGTGAATCAATAGAGCTGGATAGCCTACTGTCACTGATGAGCTTCTATCTTCTCCCCTAAGCGCGGTTGAGTAACTCCAAAATACACTTTGGGATACCGGCCCATACATGGGAGATGTATTGTATTTTCGATCTGATAAATGTGACATAAATAGCTAAACGTTCAAGCCTTTTTGAGATAATAGTTATTAGGCATGCAAGTTACTCTCAATCACAAGTTTTTAGGAATCTTGAAATGTAATCGCGCTGATAAGGTTAAATTATTTGTAATGAAAGAACTTATTCACGCCTTTTTGATAAGGAAGACGACTAATTTGAAACTGGTAACTTAATATTAAAAACACTTGTCACTTTATCAAGGCGCAACTATTGGAAGCAATCAATTAGTCAGCATGTTTTAACAATTTTAATTAATAAATATTCCCGTGATTTAAAATTTTGATTGATTTTGAGGCACGTACACATTTTAAATAATATTTTGCCACTTCTGCTAATTTTTCTAGAAATGTGGTGTCTTTATATAAACTTTCACAAAAAAGGACAAATCACAGAGCTTCTCATTCATTCGAAGTTAAAAAAAATTAAACTGTTTATAAAAAAGACAACAAACGAAATATTTTTTTTTGAAAGTGGCATAAGTCATTTTGCTCATATTTAAAAGATTGTGTTTCAAAGGTTTTAAAATTACTGAGGTCAAGCCTTAAGAAGACGTACTTGCCCCAATTATTTCAGGATGCCTATTTTGCCTAACAAAAACTTCGGTCAAAATAAAACCGTTGCAGTACTTAAATTATACAATATAAAGGGACCTATGCCACTTTCAAAATAAACAGCTCGAATACCAGACGCGAAATTATTTTAAGCTTCGGTAAAAAAAAGTAATCTTATACAATTACTTTTCATTTCCAAAGAAAACAATAATGATTTAAATATTTTTAAGCTTTTATTTAAAAAAAGAAGGTTCAAAAATTTATTTTCTTGCTGATGCTCTTAACGAAGTAATCGAAACTGGAATACAGGAGGTGTCATACAAACCTTACAATTACTTTTTTACATATTATAATTATTGGAAAAATTTAAGAAAGGCCTCCAGTCGATTTTAGTAATATTTGTGCAATGGCTAAGCTTATTATAAACGAGAGACATTTCAATCCATTAATTCTTGTGTACTAAACGTAGTACGACTGCAATGTGTGGTTCGTTCTTTTAAAATCTCTTTAAGATCTGCACGATCGTATGTAGGAGAGGGAGAAGCTTCTCATCACATACAGAAGGAGATCTCATGAGACTAACTTAATCAAATATCGACGCAATTTGAAATGTTTTTGTCGATTTATTGTAACTGCGATTATGATCTACTGAAAATAGGAAAAATTCACCACTTTGACAAACAGTTCTTCGAATAAGATCCCCCAACGCTCTGTTCTACTGCTACCACCTGAAATATGCTTTTCGAAAGATTTTCCTAGTTCCGGTTCAAGGCATTAATAAAACGGACAAAACAAATATCCACATTCAATTAAAGCATTTAGTTAGCCATGAAAGCCCACAGTGCTCCAATGGAATCTCAGCACTAAAAATTAAAATATAAAAAACCCACCAAAATCATAAAACTTTTCCCTTTACTGCTTAGAAGAGGAGCAACTCACAAAAAATAGAGAAGAGCAGATAAAAAAAAAAACAAACGTGAAAAACAACAGAGGAAATGAAAACTAAGTTGCATTTACTTGTTCAATTTCGTGGGGGTATTAAAAATGTCAGACATGTTACGACATGCCAAAATGCTGCATAAAAGTAACACCTTCACACATGATTTATTTTCGTTAAATCAACCTCAACAAAAAATAAATAAAAAAATAAAAATAAAAAAACAAAAACAAAAACACAAATAAAAGTGAAAAAAATGAAAAAAATGAAACGCACATAAAAAAGACAGTTTAATAACAACAGGAATCAACTGTTTTGCCTTCAGGACATATGCGTTGCGGTAAAATGCAACAAGGCAAACATACCAAAAACACTAAAACAACACTAACCCACACACACATACTTACTGTTGGTATATTGAAAAAGAAAAAAAAATTTATATATAAAAATGATGCAAGAAAAATCACGTTAAGAATTGAAAAACACTAAAAGTAGCTTTTAGTGAATGTTGCAAAAGTAAAAGCAGAAGAAAAAATTGAAACAAGAACTAGATCTATGGCACGTATAGAATCTTATTACGGTAAGCGTACTGTCTGATAGTTTATTAAAAGTTAACATCAATGTTGAAAATGGAGATGCTGATGTTTGGCAATATGCGAACCATTATTAGTGGCACCCTTAAGCTTAATTGAGCATATGCTGCTTTTCAAGGGGATTGAAAGTAAATGGCAAAATAAAAAACGAAATGAAAACTGTTTTGAATTTGATATTTTAATAAGAACATTATAAACACCTAGAAAATTAAAGTTTTGCAAATTTTACAGCAGAAGATGAATAGTTTGTTTTTCTTTTATTAAATTATTAAAGAAAAAAATCTGGTATTTATAGAGATTAAAAAACAGACCAACATTTGTATGATCTAAAACTTACAGCTCTAAATTTTCCTAACCAAATCAAGCACATTTGATACATTGTTACGAAAATACATACTTTAACATCACTTAAATAGTCTTTGCGACAATACACAAAATTTTTCTAAAATTCTCTAAGCAATAATTCTTGCAAAAAGAACTGAAGACAGAAAAATTTAAAATCATTTTTCTTTAGAACGGTAATTATACATTAATTATATTATATTCAGAAAAGATCGCGTCAGGATTGGTCACCCTTTATTTTTCCTCCTTCTATTGCTGGCACAGTAAAACAAAATTTCTTTAATTTCTGAGCGTAAGTCTATAACTGTTTAAAAAATTGGCCATATACATCAAATTACAACCATTACGTCACCCTTTAATTTTTTCATTCTGTCTGTAAAGGTTTCAAAAATAGTATCATATAGGTCAAATTACATCAGTTATAGAGACACTCTTTAATTTCTAACTTTAAATTTGCTACTAGTTAAAGCAGACTTAGCAATGAAGATTCTGTGCAAATTTCGATCAACTGTCTACAAATGTTCAACTATTGCAACACCCTATTATTTATAACTTTAAATATTTATACTTCTTAATATACCAGTGGTGGACACTCTCTATAGTTTTAAAATGTTTGTATATAACGGTTCATACGAGTACGCATGAGCTTTATAGGTAATTTAATTCATATGGGAACACTCTATAATTTCTAAATTCAAATTTTATTGTTATAGCGGACTTAGCAATACAAGTTTTAAATTTTAGTTGTCTGTTTAAAACGGTTCAAAAGTTTGGTCACATACATCAACTAACATTATTATTGGGACAACCTTTAATTTATAATTTTAAATGTTAATACTTTTCAATATAACGGTCATAGTAATCGATATTCTGTCTAATTTTAAAGCATTTGTCCATAACGGTTCGCAAAATAGGCACATACAAGTCAATTTACGTCACCTATGGGGACACCCTTTAATTTATAGTTGTATTTTTGTATTGTTTTTGCTATTAACAGCTACATTATACGCAGTTTTTTAATTTTAAAGAAGTACGCTTTATAGTTCATAATACATTGAAAAAGCATTTATGTGAAATGGGGACACCCTTTAATTTTTAAGATTATGAACCGTTTTTAAAATGGGAACAACCTGTAAGCATAATCTATCAAATTACAAAAATTTTCAAAATCGTTTCAGAAAGACTGAGTTATGCAGGCACAAACATAAAAAAGCAACATTTGATCGAATTTATAACCTCCTTCTTATTTTGAAGTCGTTTAAAAAAACAGGATGTTTTTCTTATTTTCTAATGCAACATTTCTTTTTTTTTTTTGCTAAATGAAATGATAATGAAATTTAGATGGTTAAGTGATATGTTAATTAACTGGTGACTTATCGATTTTTAATATATTTTATTTTTTTTCGGTTTTCAATACAACAAACAAAACACAAAAATTACCAATAAAAACAGTTATAAAATCTGAAAAACGGAAAAATATATCATTCAGATGGATTAGTACCTCTTTCGAAACTATATTTGAGAAAATGGTGATAATAAAATTTCTGTAGCTCATCTCATCATCAGCATAACTAGAGTACTTTTCTAGAGCAGGCTTTAGCCTTTCAAAGTCGAGAAAAGATTCATTCTTCATAAGAAAGGAAATATTATGCGGGAGGTGAAAAATATGTTTCTTTTTCTCTAAAATTTAAAAAAATTAGTATTACTATAGCTCCCAATGCAAAAAAATAAATAAATGTTAAAATAAAAGGGTGTTCCCATAGGTGACATGAATTGATTTATATGCGCCAATTTTTTCCACCGTTATAGACAAACGCTTGAAAATAAGACTTGATGTCGATTAGTAGGACCGTTATAATAACAAGTATAAATATTCAAAATTATAAATTAAAGGGTGTCCCAATATTTGAAGTAAGTTGATGTATGTGGCCAAATTTTGAACCGATATAGACAGATAGCTGAAATTTACAATGAACTTGTATTGCTAAGTCCGCTACAACAACAACATTTATAGAATTAAACATTATAAATTACAGGGTGTTCCCATAGTTGAAGTCAATTTACTTATATGTCTCCTATCGTTTAAAGCGTTATATGCAAACACTGGAAAATTAAACGAAACGTCCACTAATTTATTTGGTATATTAGGGTACAAATATTTAAAATTTTAAATTATAGGGTGTTACAATAGTTGCTGTTATTTGATGTATATGACCAAACTGTTGAACTGATTGAAATTTGCACTGAACCTTTATTGCTTAGTCCGCTATAACAAGTAGCAAAATTGAAACTAGAAATTAAAGAATGTCCCTATAACTGATATAAATTGGCTCTAATGGTCCTATCTTTGAAACCGTTACAGAAAAACTCATGAAAATTAGACAGAATGTCCATTACTATACCAAGTATAACAACAAGTATAATCATTTGTAATTTCTACAATATCCATTTCCGACTCCATAAAGTATATATATTCTGACATTTTATGCAGAGCAAAGTCGATTAAGTGATGTCCGTCTGTCCGTTCGTGTTAGTGTTGAAATCACGTTTGCCGAGTCACTAGATGTGCTAGAAAATTTAAATATGTCAATCAGTTACTAAATTCGAAAATTTATCTATTCAAAATCAGCAAGATTGGTCTATGCCCTCGAGGCGGTGGGCAAAACTCCACGATTGCCTCTAATTTTTACTTAGCATTTGGAACAATGAAGTAACTCCAATCAAAAAAACAAATATATGAGGAGATAGAGAATTAATAAATAAGAAAAAAATTTCAAGAGAAAAAATTGTCGCACGCCATAATATTCTGAGTTACGGGCCTCTGAAATTCTTAAAATTTTTAAATATACATATGGGTATCCTTTTAAAGTCTTTGAAGAGATTTTTTAGGAAAATTTTTAAAAATGATTATCCCATTAAGAACCAAGAACCGATAGCATTTTAACTTTTTTTTTAATTTTTTAAATCTTTCTCACCTCTATATTTGTTTTTTTTTTTTATTATTGAATTATGGTGATTTAGATAAATGGTGAAGGGTATATAAGATTGGGCATAGCACTCTTACTTATTTTAATAATTTCTTAATAATCTGCAGATATTTTCCTATAGCACCCACACAGCTAAAAATACTCATTTAACTCTGTATATTTACGATCATTATTCTCATTTGTAAAATTTACAGGACATTATGTTAACTATAAATAATTTAAACTTTTAAAACGAAAAAAAAAATTAAATTCGTTTTAAACTGAAAAGAGTCAAATTTGTAGTCCATTTTTATGCCTGTCACTTGCAAAACTTGTAATAAACGTGCTTGGCATACCAGCCTATATATTTTTCTTCAATTTTTTGCTCCTTTTTAAAGTCTCTAACTAAAAAAAGAGTTTTTTTTAATTTCGCTGTAGTTTTCCCCGGTGTAATTGTCTGGCAGTTTGGTACGCGCCAAAAATATTGAAAAAATTTTTTGTAGGTAATTCTTTTTCAATCACAAATCAAACAAAACACGAAGCACTACAAGACGATAAACAACATACAATTGCCTTTAAATATATTGTGTTGTAATTCCCCAGAATGCACACAACACCTTTGCAGCAACATGGCAAAGAAAGAAAGCAAACTTGGAAAAAAAAAACGAAAATTTATTTATTTATTTATTTATATATTTATTTACTCTTTTGTTAGTTTAGGCTGAAAACTGTAAAAATAAAAAATTAACTAAAGACTTAAATTCTTTTGAATGTGAAATTTAACTTTTCACATGTCTTAAATGTTGACATTTATGTTTGACTTTTTATTGTACACAATTGTTATATTTTTATAAAAATTATAAAAAATTCTTGTGTATTTGTTTGACATGTTTTTGTACTTTTAATACCATTTCTTTTCTTTTTTATTTTTGGAATATATTTGTCCTAAAGTGTTGAAGGAACACATTTTTCTTGGTAACATCTACTTTATATTTTTTGTATTTTTTTTTTTTTTTTTAAACTTGATTATTTCTTTAGGTTTGATGTTTACATTGAGTTTAAAGAGCAACAACAGAAGAAGTAAGAAGCACGTCAGAGAGTTTGTCTTTCACACTACAGATGGAAATTAGTGATGTAATGCATTTATTATTTCAGCAACGGATCAGTTGAACCGCTTACGTTTGATAAAAAGAACTGGACATTATTGTGTCTAGGAGAACACAAGCAACTTACTCTGCAGGCTAGATTTACTTCTACAATTTTTTTATTAAAAAGAGCGGATAGACTAAACGAAATAAAATCAGGCACCATGGTGAAATCCAGCAGTTCGTTAACTCAATAAAAAAAGATCTTTCTTTAGCACAAAGGCTAAGAGAAGAAAATAAACCATCAGTAGATATATGTTTTGGGATAAGTTTAATGTGAAAACTAGTTCATGAACTAGCTAGCACAATTAAACAATTCTCTAAAATAAATTTTTGTGTCTTTTTTTTTAATCGGTCATCGTTCACCTTGAGTCATTTGAAAAGATCTAACTCAAATGAGCCACCTTTTTGTCTTTCATTAATTTAACAATAAGGCTGTAAATATTGTTAGGAAAATAGGTCTGGCAATCTTTTTATAACTTAAATTAGCATTGTTGTTGTTGTTGTCCGCGTGCACATGGTAAAAGCAGAGGTGAATAAAATAACACCACTTCAATGGAATTAAATATCACAAATTGTGCAACTGCGGAGGGTGCGATGTTAGAGGAGATTAATAAGTTCATGAGTTCGAGCACGACAAACAACAAGCGAACAAATGAAAGGCAATAGTTATACTATTAAGACAAAAAAGAAAAGACAATTAGTATGTATATTAAAGTAGTGGATAACAGTTCAAGGCACCTTTATCATAAAGATAAAGAGCTCTAGAAGTAAAACTATAACGATTGTATATGTCAGATATGGCTAAGTTGTATAAAAGGCGACAAATTAACTAAGATATACACGAAAAAAAGGTGTTTATGCGTTGGCTTGTTACAAAAGCAACAACTGCTTTAAACAAGGCTTTGAGTAGTTCGTGTCTCACTGGGGCAACATAGTAGTATAGCGTAGATAGCTGGGCTGAGAAGAGCGAAATAAATAAATTCTGTTAAAAACACGTTCGTTTCATGTACATTTATCTACAATGGTTTTATATCGATTAGGAACGGAAAATGATTTGTCAACGAATCAAATAAAATTATTAAAATAAAAGGACTTAGTTTATTAAGTTAAGCCTTACAATTAAGCATACTGAACTAATGCGTATAGATTATTAAAAAACAAAAACTTGTCTCGTTATTCCCGGAAGCTGGTAGAAGTTATAAACAAATGCTCACGAGCAATAAAGAATTCAGAGTAAATAGATGTGAAAATGTGAATGTGAAATGTGAAAATGTTGTGATGGATTTTTTTTGCAACTCTTCAACTATTCATATTTGCAACTCTTTAACTATTTTATAGTTTAATTAATTTTTCTAACTTTTTTGTTTGTATACGACACTTGCATTACAAAAAACAATATCAACGTTAATTCGAGGCAATATTAACGTCACATTTCCTTACAAAATACCAATTCTACTGCCAGTCAACGATTAATGGCAATGTTGACAACGAGAATACCGTTTTTCAAAAAAAGATTAAAATTGACGCCGCCTTGTATATCCGACGCCAAATAGAATTTGAGTGATTAATCACATGGTGACTTTTGGTGCCTTATTAAATAATTCCAATTTTCTTTAATATTTATTAATGATCAATAAATGTATCCCAACAAATGCCGCTTTCAAAAAATAATGCAGATTAAGAATATTTTATTGTAGTCATTTATATCTCAGTATTACAATCTGGCAACTTTATTATTACAGCAAAGTAAAGGATTCGTAAGCATATGTGTCAGGGATGGTAAATTTAGTGCTATTTCATACTTTTCTTCTTTTATATTCTGATGCTTCCGGATGATTTTAATTTTCAAATATATACATCACTTTTATAAGGATGTAAGCGTACGCAATTAAAAATAACCATGATAACATTATTCGAAATTTCAGAGCGCCGAAGCAATAAGGACTGTTCTGCAACTGTTCTAAAATTCTACACAATCACAAGTAGTAGTTTCGAAATGTATCACTTAATATAGAATCATATCAGTTTTTCCTCATTGTGGAGTTTAATTTATTTATTTTTTCTCAGGCCACTACTATGGGGATGGCCACCACTCAAACAATGCCTTGTGCCAGAAGTAAGAAATTAAGTTTTGGGAATTAAGATAGAGGACATGCGATTATAACTTTCCTAAAATGAAAGTGCCCAGAGTACCTCTACAGGATTCCACATGCGAACTTTTCAGCCAAAAAACAAATTCTCGCGAATCGATCAATCGACCACAAATGTGCGTGAGCATACAAAATAGCGTTTTGCGAGCATTAAAAACGACTCTTTTCGCCCGGCGCTAATCACATATGGTTATGAGATTATAATCTTAACACGGCAGTTCCTTATTGTCTCAAAAATAAAGAACAGGAATTTAAAAAATAATCACCTTGAAACACTAAGTTATATTCAATAGGCAAGTTCCACTTTGTATATAAATTTCGTTGGATTTTCTATAAAAAGAAACTTTCATGTTGCAATTCAATAAATTTGCGCCTCGAGTGAAGCATGTTTTAAGTTCGTAGTTTCTGCAAAAACTATGAATAAAATAAAAATTTGAATTTTTACTTTTTCTTAACATTTTTCATTCAAAAGTATCACAAAAGGTCAGACATTGTCACTTAAGCAAAGCAAAAAGTTTAAAGTTTCATTGCTGTTATAAATGAAAACTTTAATTTACGAAGAAAAGAATAAAAGATAATGTAGTTGAGGCATTTAAAAGAAAATTTTTAAATTAAATACAACAATATAAAATGCTTAATTTTAAAATTGTGCGCTTCAACTTGAACAACTAATATTTCATGTCTTGGCAGTATAAAATTACCGTTTCAGTTGCATTTAAATGAAAAATTACTTTTCAAACATTATTGATGAGCAACTCACTTTGTTTTAACTCTTCTCTGTGTGTGTTTGAGGTATTTGTGAATTTTTCTGGAGTTTGTGTAAAAGTTCTTCATTCTTCACTATAAATTTTCTAAACGCTGTTTTTTACGCGCTTTGTTTTTATATATATTTCTTCTTCTTTCTTTTAAATGTACTTATACCTTTCTTTAGTGTAATTTAACTTTAAATTTTTAAATGTTTAACGTTGTACGTTTTAAATGAAATAAAGTGTTTGAAATTTTGTAAAGTATCCATCTTGTATTACATTTCATTATGTTTGTGTTTTTTACTCCTTCGTTCATTCATTTAACTTGATGATTGAGTGTTTGTCCGTCAAAAATTGTTTCTCTAATTGCTGTGTTTTTTTTCTCAACGTTGCTTTTTGGGCAATAAGAAATTCATCATTTTTCATGGATTTTTATCCCGTTTTTTTTTCTCTTCTTTTTTTACAAGTTTAAAAGGGTTGCTGTTCGACGAGCTTTGAAAGGTATTTTTAAAAAC
The DNA here is from genome assembly GCA_937654795.1 of Cistogaster globosa. Taxonomy (NCBI): domain Eukaryota; kingdom Metazoa; phylum Arthropoda; class Insecta; order Diptera; family Tachinidae; genus Cistogaster; species Cistogaster globosa. Next base: position 61,781,978 of record OW569403.1, on the reverse strand, counting down.
ATTAATATGATGATTTTTACATGTTTTATCTTCTTATTTTTCTTTTCTTTAAATTTTCTAATTTGTGTATTCTTGTCAAGTTCTTTTTGTTCCTCTTTATTATACTTTTAATTTGATTTGTTGTTGACAAATTAAGGACTTTTGTGTTTTTAAATTTTTATAGCATCATTTATGATTAGGATTCCTTTTACTTTTAACGTTTTATATTTTTCTTTAAAATGTATTAATTACACAAAATATAAGAGATTTTTGAAATATTAAGACCGATGAGTTGTAAATTGTAAGAAAAATTAAACAAAAAGGGGAGAAAGGTAAGAATAATTAAAGGCGTGAATATAACCTACTTTAATCTGATAAATTTTCTTAGAAAATAACTTTTTTAAGTATTTATTTCAAACGTTTGATTAGTCTTTTCACTCTTTTTGAATGCGTAAGGCAACAGCTAAACATTTCATGAAAATATTTATAATACAAAACTACAAAATGAAATGTGTTACTGCGGAGAAAGCATATCCAGTTGGTTATTTCCCTACCTAAAGAAAATGTATTTTTTATTTCCAATACCAAAAGGAGAGTTGTATCTGCGTGGTAAAATATAAATAAAACCGTCAAGCGCGGGCTGGACTCACATATGAAGGTTTCTCGTACCATACCGTATCCTTTAATTTTAAATTTTATGTTGTTATTTTTTGTTGTTAAAAATTTAATTAATTTTATTTAATTTGATACAATAACAAAAACAAATGTACAGGACATGTTACAAAGAGAACAGTGAAGAAATAGTTTAGTTTCTTAGTCGACTTCGTCTAAAAAATTAATATTGATATGAATACTCCTCGTATACTTATTTACAAAATTAGCTGGTTAATCAGACGATGTTTTCATTGTACACAATCTAAGGTAGATAGATACGAAGGACGTTGATGAAGGATGTAGCAGTTTAAAAAATTTAGCATTACATTCTGCTAGTGTCTTATTTTCCTTGTTTTCTCGGAAAAACAACTTCCGCATACATTTCTTAACTAATTTTTCTTTTTTAAAAAATTTTTAATTAATTTTTATTAATTTTAAAATTTATGAAAACGTGGCAATGTATTTCAATTTCAGCAAAATCTAAGTATAATAAAAAATAATAAGCGCCGCGATGGAAGAGTAGTTTAAAAGACGAACAAAGCTGCTTAAAAGATCTAGTACTTCGATTCTTACCGGTATTACAATTAAATTGGCTGTATGAGCTTATAAAAAATACGAGCATATGTAGTAGACAAAAAATCTGGAGAAAAAAAATTTAACCAAGAGCCATTTAAAAAGTCACACAAAATAAAACTAAAAAATTAAAAATACAAAATTTTTTGAAGAAAAAATTTCAATCCGGTATAAGTTTGTGTATTTTTAACAGACTTCAAGAAAAGAAGGAGATTATCAATTCAACTGAATGTTGCTTTTTAATGTTTGTGCTTGCAGAACTCAATCATTTCTCAACCTATTTTGAAATTTTTTTGTAATTTAAAAATGGTTCATAACCTTAAAAATTAAAGGATATCCCCATAAAACATACATGTTTTAAAGTATGTTATGAACCGTAAAGCGCACTTCCTTTAAATTAAAAAAATGCTTATGCTGGTAGCTAAAGTACCCAATGGCAAAAGGGAATACAAAAATTTATCTAAAAATGAAAAGGTGTCCCCAAAGGTGACGTAAACTGACTTATATACGTCTGTCTTTTGAAAAGTTATAGAAAAACGCTTAAAATTGTACAAGTTGTCCATTACTATGACCGTTATAATAACAAGTACAAACATTCAAAATTATAAATTAAAGGGTGCCCCAATAGTTAATGTAATTTGATGTATGTGGCAAAACTCTTGAACAGTTGTAGACAGTTGATTGAAATTTGCAATGAATTTTTATTGCTAAGCAACAATTATTAAATTTGAATTTAGAAACTAGAGGTTGTCCCTTTAATTGATGTAATTTAAAACCTCTATCTTTAAAAATCCTTACAGCCAGACTTTTGAAAATAATAAATTAAAAGGCGCCCTAATGGTTGTCATTTGATATATATAGCAAACCTTTTGAACAGTTATAGACTAACACTAAGAATTTAAGTACATTTTGCTTTACTGTGTTAGCAATAAAAAGTGTAAAAAGTAAAGGGTGACCACATAACTGCTGAATTTTCTTCTTTAATCTGCATTCATATTTTGTTCTACGACATTTAAAAAATCCTGACGCAATTTTTCTCAAATATACTTTAATTTAATTATTAAGTTTGTCTGTATTGAAGGTTTTTTTATGCAGGAATTATTTAATTTCTAAACTTAATTAACGTGAAAAATTATTTATAAATTTTTGTGCTCATTTTTAAAGAAAATTGTAAAACAAGCACAATGTAATGCAGCATCTTCTGTATCAAAGCATCCCTCATCAGTCTTTTTCGCAGCCACATACGCAGTGAGTTTTGACAAAAGAAAACCATGGTAATTAAGCAAAAAATCACTATCATTTAAGATGTTACGTGCAGTTAACGTCTCTAAGTTAAAAAATTTATGATTTTTCAATGGTAATTTTAAATTCTTCTAAGTGCTTCGATTATTGATACATTTCTCAGTAAAAAATAGTAATAGCGCGGTCAAAAGGCATGATAAAATAGAAAATGGCTAAGTTGCAGTTTAATCTCTCTTCACCTTCTTTATTGTGGGTCTGAATGATCCATTTAAAGTGTATCCAGAGCCTTTTCACCGGCAGCTAGTACTATAAGCAATTGGATAAGTAAGTCGTATCATGTTTCTTTATTTTAATAGCCTCTCGCTAGAATAACTTTACATTCAATATGGTTTCTAAGTTTTTACGAAATCTTGAATCAAATACCTTACAATAACCAAAAACGATAGACTCGTTGCCTATTTTCCTTTTGTTTATTAATTTAATAATTATAACTTTAAATAAATAATTATTTAATTAATACCACAATTTATCAATTATATATAATTTTACTTTTCCTCTTTTATCTTTCCCAGAAAAATACTTCTTGAGTGTCAATTCAACAAGTTTAATGACTTCTTTCGAAATGCAGCTTAACAAAAACAATATGAAGTCAGTTCTATTGACAAAAACAGAAATATTATAACAACAAAAACAAACATATACATTATTAAAAATCTTGATTGCTGAAGTGTACTTTTGATTGTGGTTTAAGTGTGTGTTTAAAGTGATGTGATATATAAGTCAATAGAAATTTTTGATAAAAAGTTGTAAGGAAGACATTGAAATATTGTCTCTTTTTCCAGTTATTCATCGTGGCAATAACCAATTGAAGAAATGCAAACATATGAAAAATTTTGAAATTTCTTATAGAGTGATTTTTAATAGTCGAGGGACATTCCTGGACCATTTTTCAAATTTTTATCTTTACGCTAACATTATTCAGTCCAGCTAATGTTACCAAATTTCTATGTGGACTAATGATCTTTGAAAGTCGATTTGCACTGATCTTAATCCAACAAAGTGTATATCTCTTGCTGTCTATCATAATTAAAATTATACTAGCAGGTCCAATCTGTCAAGGTACGGAACTAAAAAATTTAACTGAGATCGGGTTTGCATAATCAAAAATGTTATCATTTTTTTTAAATTTATTTATTCTTAATCAAAGTTTTCTCCACTTGATATTTGTATTGCTCGGTTTATTTTTTGTGACTCATTTCTAAAGAAATTTTATTTAATTTACCGTCACCAACGTAAAGCTCGTTTTACACCATAACACAAAAGTTAAGATGTGCATTTAATTTTCTAAGAAATGAGAAAAAATTTATTGATTTTGTTAAAAATAATTAAATTTTGTCCAATGTCCTACATCAAAAATTTCGTGCAAGTCTGGGAAAGTATCGACTGTGGCTCAAATTGACAGAAAAACTCAACGCCAACGTTTTAATTACACAAGATACATACATATGTGCAGCGTTGACAAAAATATTAAATTGATCGGTTTTGCTCTACTTTACAAATATAAATAAAATTGTCATTTTAGTTTTTGTTTTATGCCGGAACTGATCTAAGTGACGAGTGAGAATGTATTTCAATATTCGTTTTGGTGCCAATAACGAAAAACTAGAAAATTAGTACTTTATTTTTTGTATTTATACTGCAAATACTTTTATGTTTTTATTTTAAAATCAAAAATAAAAAACTGACAAACAAATTTCCGAGTAGTAAATAAACTTTCAATTTCTTTAAAATAAATAATTCATGGTTCGTTTTCTAGCTGCACAAATACTGATCATTATATTTTATTAAATTTTTAACTAACTCAATTCAAAAGTAATTGAATCAATTAAAAATTTTATTATTTTAATTAAATAGATCATTGCATCAAACAAAATAAAATTTGTTAACAAATAAAACCTTTAAAATTATTACGTTTGACGATGATTGAATTCGATAATAATAAGTGCAAGTTTTCACGCAAAGAAATATCTTGATTAGAAAATTTATAGAATTGTACCACTGTCTTTTATTTGCAGCAACTAAAATAAGCAAGCCACCACCTAAGAAGAAGAAGAATGGTTTACGTAAATGAAGCTATTTTACAATACAAAAACACAAACTTAACTGACTTTTTTTCTCCTTTGCAAGGCAAACAAATAATGCTGGAGTAAATGAAAAGTACACAATGCTCAAGGACAACAGTTTCTTTTTTTGAAAATTGGCGACAATGTCTATTTCTTTACGAGATAATAGCAAACAAATACAACTCATAAAAAATTTCATACTCTATATATTCCCCTAATACAGATACAAATACTTCATATGTTTTTATTTAATTTTAAGTTCATACGAACAAGAATGAAAGTTTAACGTTTGCCCACGTCTAGGAATGTTGAAAATTAATTTACTTTTGGTTTTTTGTTATTAAGACAAGGACATTTGGGAGTTTCCTGAGATTGTTTTTTTCACTTTCTTTTATTACTTTTTTAAACATTATATTTTCAAGCAGACTGAGATTTCTTGTTTTTTTTACTTCAGTTCAAATGGCTTTAGTGTAACTGTTTTTTTTTTTTTTTGTATGTGTTTGGAGAGTCCTTTTTTGTAATTTGTTTTTGCACCTAAGATAATTTCTTGAGTGCTGTTGACATTTTCAAGCAGGAAATTATTGGGAGTTTCCGTTGCACAGTTTGTTTTCCTAATTCTACTGTTGCCTTTTTTTTAATCTGTATTTATTTCTAGTACCTAATTTTGTGGTTGACTTAAGAAAAAAGAAATTGCTTTCAAAATTTACAAGACAGATTACTTATATTTTTACTAAAACTGGCCTGCCAAACAGAAAACAGTCGAAACCTTAACAAGCCCTCTTTAAAGACATGTAACTTTTTTATTAAAAATTATTTAATTTAAAAACGACTTTAGAAATTAAAGCAAAAAATTTTAATAGAACTTTTAAACAATAACACAGCGTTTTTGTATCTGGTTTGACTTTCTAACTTAATTTGCAGAAAAAAATTTTTTTTTGTAACAATTTTCTTGCAATCATATAAACTCTTTTGGCTTACAACCTTGTTAATGGGAATTTTATAGCAGCAACAAAAAAAAAACATAAAAAATAAACCTCAATTCACTAAGCTCTAAAGAATTAAGCACTTTGTGTATGTAGATACAAAAACAAAACATACAAGACATCTAAAAAAAAACTTAATGCATATACAAACATATGATAACTTGTATTTTACCATCACCAATACTATTGACCGACCATATTTGCACACACAGCAATCAAAAAAAAAAAAAAAACACACAGAATTTGGTCTATAAAACCATCTAACCTTTCAAACTCTATAACTCCCAAAATGGCTCACAGGTCACATACGTTGCGTGACGTTACTTTAGTTTTATATTTTACCACCATACATCTCTATATACAACTACAAGAGTGTCAGGGTTTGAGTGTATGCGTTGCTGATGCATCAAGTTAATTGCCCCTTGAAGAATACCTCTGGTTAGCAAAACCATTTTAAGTGCAACTTCCTGTTTTGTTTAAAAACTTTTAACAGTGCAATCGGTGTCTCATGCATACGAGTACCGGTTGTCTATGCATGTGTGTGATATGAATACGGCCACACAGTGTTGTTACTTTAGTGGATTATATGCAGCATCACAAATATATTCAAAAACGTCATAAATGAATTGATTTCTAGAGCTGCGCGTACTCGTATCTAAAAAAGGTAACTAACATAACAAAAAATTAATAATACTGTTTTGCCTTTAAACAACCTTTAACAAAAATAGAATAAGTTTTACTTCAGTTTTTTCTATCAAATAAAAATTTATTAATGGTTCGTTTCAAAAAATTAAATGGTCACATTAATGTATTCTAGCAAACACGAGAATGTTGTTTGTTTTTAATTTGGAAAAATTAAACAGCAGAAGACGCGGGATAATATCAAGTTAATCTGAATTATTGTGAAATCAGTAGTAAATACTAACGAATAGTTTTTAAACTATTGTATTAACGATAAAATAATTGTATCCCACATCTTTTGGTAGTCTACTTATCCAACTCGCCTAATTCGTTCTCGAATTATGGTGAAATATAATAATGTGACCGATTATTAATTTGGCACTCCCCTTAAAAAAAATTTATTCGTTCTATATAAAGTTTTGATAAAGTCAAACATTTTCTTTATGTAGATCATTTCTTTATGTAGATCCACTATGGCACTTTTATTGAGATAATACAAGTTGTGTTCCATGAAGTCTCCATGAAGCCTTCAACGATTTAATTCCTTTTCGACAAAATTATTTCGGATGACACAATGAAAGAACAAAATATATTTTACATTTTGAGTACGAACAAAAATGATGAAGAATCTATCCGAACCATGGAACATGTTATTTATAAAGGAGTAGACTCCACTAGCTTGAGTAACTTAAAGCCTTGATCCATACATCCGACATATGTAACGCGAACTAATGTTACTGCTGTTGCTGGCATTAACATGTATGTGTGTGCGTATAAATATATGTTTTGATGTATGTTTGTTGGTAAAATAATTTCATTTTAACGGAACTAACAACTAGTGACCGCACATAGGAACTACCACTCCGACACCATTCTCTGTAAATACTCCCCATCCTCTTTTGCACTTGAGATGGTTGAGTGATTCAGCATAAACAAAAACTACTGAGTCTTACTAAACTTTCATTCGGGCCGTACTTCAATCGTTATAAGATGCAAATACCATCTAAAGGTGCATAATCTATGCTCACTGCAAAATTAGGTTGTCGCCAGACAAGTTACTAATAAGGAATTCTTACGTTCCCCCTAACTTCAATCCTTGCTTCCAGTGACTGGGATCTGTTAACTACAATACGACCTAAGCGGCCGGTAATATAAAAGCAATATACAATATAATTCTTCCTACCATTCCCGCTGCAGTAAACTTCCTACAGTACTTGATTCTTTTTGTAACCGAAAAATTCTTCATAGACTCTACTGATCTACTAGCCTTTGCACCGACGTAATCAATATGACTCTTAAATAACAAATGGTTATCCATCATCACTCCTACAGTTCTTGGAGGCTATTTAATTATTTCTCATACGCATGCTTTTCTACTCCCATCTTGCAGAGCTAAAACGTACTTGACATTCAAAGTCACAGCAACGCTGTAGTCATTGCAATACCTCTGGCTACTTATTACCTGCCTCGCGGTCTTTACCGGAATTTTATTGTATTTACTGAAGTATGCGATTTCCTAAAACCGATTATTGTTTCTCTGCCTTCCTGTAGTTGCCAATATAGAGAACATTGAAAAGTTTAACAAAATTAACGAGCAGATATATTGTTCGATAAGATGAAGGGCGGTTCGTTCCATATTGATAGAAAAGTTGTTTACTTAAAAACACTTGTTCAAAACTGTTTATAGGTAATAAGGAAAGAAAGCTATACCTATACTAAAGTATTAGGAGTTCCAATAAGCCCTAATCTAATGTAATCTATTTCAAATTATTATATTCTGTAATGCAAATAAATGCGAAAATTTTTCGTAAGAATCTGTTGACGACAGAATGATACATGTTTTTAGCCACCATAAATGAATACAAAAACTAACAGCCCATATTGCTCTCCTTAATCGATTTCTTATTTATTTCTCTTTAAAAAAATCTTATGAACTAATAAGTTCTTAGGGCGACCGCCGAATCTGCTACATTTTCTACAAGCCTTAAAATAGTGTCATTTCTAGGGTTTGGGATTTCCCGGAATTTTTTATTTTACGGGAAACGGGAAATCATTATCGCATTTTGTAGTTGGAAATTTTTTATTAACGCATTGTGTTCTTAAATTCTCTACGCAATTTAATAATTTTACAATTTTTTAATCTTTTAATGGTGCATTTAAGAATTATTTATCGAAATATGTTTAAAACTTGAATTAAAAAAAAAATAAGTTAGGGCCTTTCTATATTAAGGTAATGATATGTACATTTGTACTACAAAACGAAACATAACAAAGATAAAAATACTGAAAAAGTATTTTACTAATTACTTTTTGAAATATATGATTTTTAAACTGCATTTAACAATTCAACAGACATACTGTTGCTTGTTTTCGTTGCAAAATTTTAAACAATAGAAAAAACCCCTTCACTTTCTAACGAGGTAGGTTTCATTGTCAACAATGCGTATAAAGATTTTTCCATATTCGTGTTTCAAATTCCTTTTTAAACAAATTAGTAACCTTTTCTTAGCAGGGCCCATGACTTCGTCCACGTATAATTTAAAACTTTCATAAAATTGAAATTTAGAAAAATATGTTTTTAAACATTTGTTCTGTGAACAGTGTTAAAAGCTTCCATCTACAACAGTAAAATGTACTGACAACTGTTCTAGTACCATTAAACCGAAAAAAATGGGTGACTTCAAATTGGTATCTCTAATTTATGTACGAAATGACATATTTTTATGAAATAAAAAGTATTCTTTAGTTTAACAAAGGTTTTAAGGGACCTTCTCAAAAGATTTTATTAAAATACATCTAGCAGCAGTTTTAACATGATTGAATCACAGACAGACAGACGGACAAACAAAAATTCTATAGGTATCTTGTATTCCATATCGATTACTACACTATACCAACATCAAAATTTTCAAAAAATACTTCATGTACTGATGTGTAGATGTAGTAGAATTCACACCAAAGGAGATGTTTGAAATATTCAAATATCACAACCAAAATATCTGAAAACAACCAGTGTACTTTTTTAAAATGCTTATGATATTAAACTTCCCATTGTGAATAGATTTCCAAACCCTTGTCATTACACTCATATATAGAGTGTCTTTTGCAGCCCTGTCGTTTTCTTTTCATCAATTTTTTTATTTTATTTTTTTTTTTTGTTTTCAAAATTATTTATTGCATCTTCAAAATTATTTAACTTAAAATAACTTACAAATTTAAATCTTAAATCCAACAATTAAGCTTGAGTCCATCCTGTGCTAGAAAAAATTGTGTTTAATGGTAGTAGCAGCGATCGCTTAGGTCTCTATGAAGGCTCGGATCTCTTATGGCATCTTTGAATTTTTTTATGTTTGAATCAAAGTCAGTGTCATATAGCTACATTCCATAGCACTCTGAAGATTTTAGAATCTTATTAAAGAATACAAGATTGCAATGTAGTTTCAGTGTGGAGTTTCCAATTCTACTTAGCTTTACCAAGTCAAGCGTATGTCCACAATAATACTGATTTATGTAAATTCTGAGAGTCCTGGCATTATGCGATTATCTTTTCCTACAGTTGTCTGGATGTTTCAAGGTTGCCTTCCTGAGGACTACGACAAGTCGAGTGGTCAGCAAAATTAATTTAATTCACATTTGGACACGAATAATGATTGCTGTTTTAGATGGATACAAAAAGTAAAGTATAGATTCCACGACACAAAATTGTAGAACACCAGCTCCCAGGCTGTGGAAAACTTAGAAAATCTTCTTCTTGCAGGATAAATGCACGAAAATTTTTTTTCAAAATCAATAATAAGACGTCGATGAAAATCGCCGAAAAATATATTTTCCCTTAAGGTTTTGTTTTTATCACATTGATTATTAATATTATTATATATGTAAATATATATGTCTGTCTGTAAGTTGTCGTTGTAAAGGGCTTGTAAAATTTGTTAACAAAAATAATTCTTTAACATTTCTTAGTATATTTCTTAAAAAAAAACTAAAATAATATTTAGTATTGACATCACTGCTCGCATCTCCATTTAAACAGTTTCAGTTCATTCATTTTTTTGTTTCTTTTATAACGCCTGGTTTGTATATCCTTACAATAAAATCTACGGTGTTAAATATCTATCTATTTGTATATTTGAAATCCTAATCGAGGTTTGACTTTGGTTACGTTGTGTAAACACGCAGCAGCAGTATCAGCCTACACTTACAATGCAACGGTAATAAAAAAGTAATCCAAATGAAGAAGAACAAGCAAGTAATTGTTATCATCATCATTTCCAGCCTTAAATGTTGTTTTTGTTTTTGTGTAGAGGTGGCCAACGTGTGTTTGCTATTGGGAATGCGTACGTTTATAGATAAATATTTGCAAACAGCCTTTATTGTTTTCTTGTGTTCGAGTACATGCAGGCGGCAAATTTGTCTTGTGTTGTATGTTGCAATGCACTTTTTATTTTGGAGAGTAAGAGTTCAAAACATACTTCTGTTTAGGATTCCTATTTAGCATATGTGTGCTTAACAATTTTTGTAATTCTGATTGTTTGCCGCTTTTTTTTCGGGGGTTTTTTGTTGTTGTTGGAGATTTTTGAAAATGTTTCTTTAACGTTGACATCTGTCACACCCTTGTGTGCAATTATATAAATTTTGATGACTTTTACTACGACTCACCTCTAGCTTGTCTAAAACAATGTTGATCTTTTGTGTTAACTTTGTGGCTTAAAGGATTCTTTTCTATGAAGCATACGTTTAAGGGCTGTCAGTTGACGGGCATTATCATGTTCAAATGAAATTTATTTTAAAGCAACTAGAGAATCTAAATGATTTTTAAACGAATTGCAACATTAAATGAAATGTGCATGAGAAATTGAAGAGTTGAAAATGCAATAATGCGAATACCTTTTGAATTTTATAAAATTATAAAGAAAGTATAAAGAGGAGAGCTGTAAAGTGTCTACGAATATGAAAAATAAATTTGTCTTAAGTAAATGAAATGCATTTCGATATTTTAAAGGCAACAGTTTCTGGTTTGGGATTTTTTATTAAAACTTTCTTAAAAGTATCCTTTACTACCAACCTGTTCTCAGAGCCAATAATACGGAAGGAGTTAATAAGCAAAACGGATCACTTTAATCAAAATGAAAAGCAAATTAAATGATTTCAAATTACAAAAAAAATTTTTTTCCCAAATTTAAAAGTTGGGGTTTTTAGAAGGATTTCCTTTGAATTTAGAAGTTATTTCAAAATTATATTACATCCATATTTGTAATAAGAGAATAAGATAATAAACAAACTTGGCGATAGGTGTGCTGATGAAGAAAGCTCCATTTTACAACCCTGTAATTTCGCGTTGTGCTTATTTTGAAAAGCCTCTATTTCCACGTAGGAGCACTTAAGTTTTCAAATTGGTGAAGCGATTTTTGTTTATCATTTTACTTTGCCCAGAATTTAACACTGCACAGTGGGGCAGCTTCAAAATATTTTGGAAATAATTTAGCCATTTTTAAAGGCCAAGTGTTCCAGAACATATCTCTGCAGTGGCACTATGGGGTCTCAAAGTTGGTTACCTGCTTTTCTTAGGTTTGGCATTTCTTAAATTTTTATTTGATTTTTAAAAATCATACACTTTCTTAAAAATGGTGCTCCAAACTGCATTTTTATTTTTTAAAATGCTTGAGATATAAGAAATTAAATTTTTAGTTATTCAAAACCCAGTTTTTCAAAAATATTCAGTACAATTTTTAGCAAAGTTTTCGAATTTTTCATAAATCTTAGTGAGGAAAGTTTAAAAGATTTTAGAAGAATTTGAAGAAAAAAATACACTGTTTTCAATGTTTGACATTTTGGATAGCCCTCTTAATAAAAATAATATTAAATATGGGATTTTTGTTGTATCATTAAGTGATTTAAAAAAATCCAAAGAAATTTTAGGAATCATTTATGGCTTCAATTAGGGATACAATCTCAGCGGTAGCCAGCTCCAAACATTTTTACTTATATTTCATTAGGAAGAATTTGATGGCCAACTAAGAAGACGAACATTTTTGTTTAAAAAAAAATTTTTTACACAATCTAGATAATCGATCTAAAAGTACCATCTATTTAGTATTTGAAGGGAAAGCTTATTATTGTAGGGTCTTATGAGTTTCTGCAGACATTTTTTAAATTCTAAGCCGATGGTGTTGTCATACGTTATAGTACCCTAGACCGTAACTACTATTTCTGCCGTGATGGCAATTTAAAAACAGCTCCTGTTTTCTCCTGCCATCTGGACTATCTAAATTAAATTTCTTGTTGTCATTTATTTACAACAATTATTAATATGGCCTCTTAGTATACTATGTCTTTACCAAATATTAATTAATTTTCTTGTGTTCATTGTTTAGCGTCATTTTTTTCTTTTGGCTTTTAAACATCAGCTTGCAATGTCTCTTTTTAGTTATTTTATTTACTTGCCTGGACACCAGCTTGAGACTTGGTTTTTGGTGCTGCACAGTGGTTTGAAAACGATTTATTTTATTATTCGATATCTCATGAACTACTGAAGATATCGAAGGAAAATTTTACAAAAGCAAACTTGGGTGTTGGTGTGCGATCTTTGCGTTAAAAGTAGAATTTAAGCTCTACACAATGAAATTTAAAAGACGTGGGTTACTAAAAATATAAATTTAAGTGTTTCTAATCATCTAATCAAGTGTTTTAAGGTTGTCAGTTTTAAATTGGCAAAAAAAAAAAAATAAAATCAAGTTTAACAAAATAGTTACATTCTTAATAGGCCACGGTTGCGTAATTTTAAGAGATATTTTCCTACTCAGGACGTAAGGTGCGGTTAGATTAGTTTAATATTTGACCAAAAAGACGCAGCCACTAAATTATGCAAAAAAAATGTCCTTTTTATTTGTAAAACCGCGCCTTTATAACACAGAAATGTTTTATCAAACACATGAAGTTTTCTCTGCATATATCCGGTTATGGACTAATGATTCAAAGAAGCGTTAATAAGAATAAGGTGACTAAGAGACATATGTCGGAGGATACTTCTATTTTATCTTAGCTTGATTCCTGGAAGCAAATTATGGCATTCGATATCTATCGAAATTTACATTTAAATTCTATTGAAATTTCGATCGATATCGAGTGCCGTAATTTGCCCTCTGGTGAAAAATAAATTTCTTTTACCATAAGATTACTCCAGATTCAGACTATTCAAAAGCCAACTTAGACCCCCTTTCTTGAGGTCATCTACTGCTTTATTTTTAAGAGACTTTTTAGCATTTTCTTAATGATTAAATTTTAATAAAACTGAAACTTCTGTTTAAGTTTAATTAACATTTCGATCCAACGCTATAAAAATACTTGTTAATTTTTGTTTTTTTTCTTGCCACATTTTTCTTAAGCAATTTATTTTATTTGCAACATACTTAAATTAACATGCAACACAATCATTTTCATTTCAACATAATCACACAAACAATGAGCCAACACAAATGAAAATAAAGCAACAGCGGCATTGTCGGCGGCAGGCATCCTTCTTAGCATTAATAGAAACCACCACAATTTCTTTTCTTGGAATATAATCCAGTTACCTTAAGCTTAACGTCTTTTCCTAAATGGCAGTCAGTTGTTTCTTATGCCCCACTCGTAAATACTTCAACCATACAAATGTATTATTTGTCATTTTTCACCAGAACATTTTAAACTCCTGTCAGTAACTGAAAGTAAGTAATTTAATATGTTGCAGAGTGGGAACAAAAAGATGGAAAGAAAGAATTTGCATACGAGTAAATATAAGAAAAAACTTGAAATTCGCAATATCTTTAGAAAGCAAATGTAAACTTATTTATAACGAATGAGTAGAGAAATGTTTGCAACTTTTAATAAATTGTTAAAATACCTCTTGATTGTTTGCTTAAACAAGAGTATTATATTTACAATTTATAAATAAAATAAATACACAAATTTAAACGTTACACTATCCAGATTGTTTGTTAAGAATTATGGCAAAATAGGTAAAGATACTTTTATTGTATGCATAGCTACGAGTATTATAGCAGTTGGAAAAAAACACATTATTTGTAAATTCATGGGAAGAAAAAGTAAAATCTTTACAAATTAATTTTATGAGATTTTAACTTTTAAGAAATATGGAAGTTTTCAGTTAAAGATTTATTATCGACAAGTAAGTAGAGATTTAAAAATACTAGAAGCCCAATAGGTATTTTTCGTAGTTCTTACGTTAAATAGAATAAGAAAATGCTATTGGTCAAAATAAAGAAAGATTTGCATTCATAATTTGAAAGAGAAAGCAAATAGAAAGAAAATGGTTTAATGAAAATTTACGGTATCGAGATAAAAAACCTGAACTTATATAACTCGATTACTACTTAGCTCTCTATAGTTTTATTTAACACACTCTTATCATTTTAGTACTTCTCTACTCAATGTATTGCTTAACAAAGTAAAACTGCTCGGAAAAAAGATTTTTATTTCAAGTAGAGTCAAAGCGCCTAGATTTTCTAATTATAGAAAAATGTGGCAGCCTTTTCTAGTTATTTTTAACAACTGCATTATATTTTTACCGAATTAAAACAAAATAATGTTAAATGTTAATGCTCAGTCATTTTCAAGCCGATTCAAAAATTTGTTTGTAATTTGATAGATTATACTTACGTATTGGTTCCGTTTGAAAAGCAGTTCATAATCTTAAAAATTAAAGGGTGTCCCCATACAACATACATGCTTTTTACGTATACTATGAACCGTAAAGAGCACCACTTAAAAAAAATGTGTATCACTACTGCAGGACGTAATAAAAAAGTAAATCTAAAAATTAAAAGGTGTCCTCATAGGTGAAGTTAGTTTACTTATATGGGTCTATCTTTTAAACAATTTGAGGCTGCTGTAGTCGAAGTGGTAAATACGTTGGCTACAAACCTGGTTGACCAGGGTTCAACCCCTGCGGGAACCAAAAATAAAAAATGTTTTTTCTGTTTAATGGTATAAATACAAAATCAGAATTAACATTAAACATGCAGCCTCCTTCGTCGGTACTTCTTCATAGCATATTCGCCGGCGAAGTAAAATAACTAAAAAAAAATGGCTATATCTTTCTCTTTTCAACACCTGTCCTATCTGTCATCTATCCCTTTCCTAAAGAATGTAGCACGGTTACGAAAATAACTAAATAGGCATTATTGCCTGAAGTGCTACTTCTCTTTAAAAAAAAAAAAAAAAAAAAAAAAAAATTATAGACAAACGCTTGAAAATTCAACAGAATGTTGATTAATATGATCGTTATAATAACAAGTATAAATGTACAAAATTATATATTAAAGGGAGCCCCAATAGTGAATTGAAGATGATTTATGTGACCATACTTTTGCACAGTTGTAGAAAGATGGTTAAAATATAAAAAGACCCTGTATTTGGAAATTAAAGGGTGTCCCAATAGTTAATGTAATAAGATGTATGTGGCCAAACTTTTGAACTCTAATAGGCAGACAGCTGTATTGCTATGTCCGCTATAACAAGTATAAAATTTGAATTTCCAAATTAAAAGGGGTTCATGTAATTGATGTTGTTTAACCTATATGGCCCTAACGCTTGAACCGGTATATACAAACACGTGAAAATTGGAAAGAATGTTCACTACTTTGTCCAGAATATAAATAAATATAAATACATATTTGAAATAATAACTTAAGAGATGTAAAAATAGTTGATGTAATTTGAAGTATATGACCTAACTGTTGAACAGCTTTATACAACCGGGTAATGTTACAAAAAAAATGTATTGCTAAATCTACTACACCAGAAAGTATAAAATTTAAATTTTGAAATTAAAGAGTGCTCCTATTGTTAATATAATTTAAAGTATGTGGCAAAACTCTTGAACCGTTATAGACAGACAGCTGAATGTGCACAGTACCTGTGTTGCTAAGTGTGCTATAACAACAAATATAAATTTTTGATTTGGAAACTAAAGGGTGTAACAATAGTTAATGTAATTAAGTGTATGTAGCCAAACTTTTTAACTGTTATATACAGATAACTAAAATCTGTTTTAAAGTCAGTTTTTTTGCAAAAATTAGTAAATGTGTTCGTTGTTGTTGTGTTTTTATTGTTTAACTTTAAAAGTGTATATTATCTAAGGGTTTTAAATCTACTTTCATAACATATATTTAACGTTGAACCTCACGAAAAGTCAAAATCAAATTTGTTAATTTTCAGCCAGAAATAATGTTGTGGCGTCTAATGTAGAGTTAAGAAAATTATAAAAATGAAACCTTAATTTTTGTACTTCCATTCAGTCGAATAATTTCTTAAAATTATGGCGTTACAAAATTGTTTTCTTTTATGTAAATTTTAGCAAAGTTGGACTTCGGAAAGATATCATGTGTACTTGAAAAAAACAAAAAACTTAACTAATGTTATTGTGTTCGTCCATGTATAAACAAATAATTATGTAATTTTATGTATTAAATATCTATATATATGTGCAACATTGTCAGTATCAGCTTTAAAATTAATTCTTTTTGTCATTGGTGTATTAACTATATGTAGCATTTCTAAAATATAACGTCTCTTATAATTCTTATAATATAAAGTTATTATTAATATAAAGTTGTTTTCAAAAATACTTTAGTCACGATAAACATTTTTGTGTTCCAAAAAATGCAACATGGCTGATTTTAACTAAAGTTTTATAACTTATTATAAATAATATAATACATTTAACCACTTTTAAAATTAAAAGAGTAATTTATAATGGGAGAAAATGAAAAAAGTAAAAATAAATATACATTAAAAATAAACAAACATAGTATACAAAATATCAAATTAATAAATAAATGTTTTCTTGTTTGTAAATTATGTTCTATAATAATTATCTTATTTCACGAAATGTTTACACTTACGAGACCATATCATTTTCATCCATATAATGATATTTAAATTAAATTATATAATGTATATATTTGATCATAATGTTATTTCATTTAATTACAAAATATTACTTTTAAAACAAAATGAAATTAAATCATCTTAATTTTTTCTTATTGAAATGCGTTTAATTTCTATCATAATTTAAAAGAAAAAGTATATTTTTTTTAATTGCCAAAATTAAAAACCAATAGCTGCAACCGATTTTAAGCAGTTAAACTTAAAAACCTCTTAAGCTAATTTTAATTTGAATATTTTAAGTTTAAATCTAAAATTACAAAACCATCTTTAAATCCTCCTTCGCAAACATAAATATAACTTTAAGTAATAAAACATATTCCACACAGCTGTATTCAATAACTGTCACAATGACAAGTAAATGCCAAGAGGCATTTTCTTCGTTCTTTGACTTTTTTACCCGCACAAAATTTGTTATTTCACGACATCAGCAAAATGATTAAAAAAAAAACATTTTTTAAATTAAAATTAATGATCCAATGCATAAGACAACTTCAGATATTTAAACACACATGCAGAAATAATTTTTATAACAATTGTACCTTTATAAATTGTCTTGTAGTAAAATGCGCAGTCGTAAACATGCTGTTACATACAAAACTACTTTTTTTATGTCAGTTGCAAACAAAATACTTGAAATGGAATGAAGAGGCTCGTTTTCAGTGAAAACGTATACAGACATCTTAAACAGTTTTTGTTTCACATTTAAGGCGATGATTATAATAGTAGAGTTGGTTAAGGTGATATATGTACACACATATGTGAATAATGTAACCTTCACCCTGGTGTTTGTAGTCAAAAGTTTGGGTTGTATGAGCACGAAACTCTACACAAACGTACGAGTACAAATGTAAGATTAGAAGTATTTACAAGGTATTTTAATATATATAAAGCACAAAATGTGTTTGTTTGTTCGTAAACATGCTTGTTTGTCGAAGAGCTATAGCTGCCTACACTAGTGGACCGATCTTTTTAGAATTTTCACAGTATATCAGACTTTTCCTTGGTAAAATACGGTACCAATTTTTTTTTTTTTTTGATACTTCACGTAGTAACGAATTACTTGGTAACTGTCTTAGGTATCATCCTACGCCTAATGCAACGAAAACTGGCTTGATTGGAATAATGGGCGTGGCACGTCCCATACAAAGTGACTAATTATTATCGTATACCTAGAGGGCTACAATAGTTAGAGTCTTGAAATTTTAGGTTTATTTACAATGTATTGTACATACATAACTAGAAAAATTTGTTTGACTTAAAACCGTAGCACAGTGGTTGAAGCTGTAAACGTAATTCTAGCAAAAAAATAGACTTCAAAACAGACAAACTTAAATTATACATAAATTATATTATATTTATATTCGAGAAAGATTGCGTCAGGATTTTTTATTTGTCGTTAAACAAAATATGAACGCAGATTAAACAAGAATATTCAGCAGTAATGTAGTCGCCCTTTATTTCTTACACTTTTTATTGTTGACGCAGTAAAACAAAATTTGTTTAAATTCTAAGCTTAAGCCAATAACTGTTTAAAAAATTGGCCATATACATCGAATTACAACCATTAGGGCACCCTTTAATTTATAATTTTTATGATTTCTACTTCTATTTTGCTTGATATAGTAATGGGCATTCTGTAAAATTTTTAAGAGTTTGTCTGTAACAGTTTCAAAGACAGGGCCATATGGGTCAATAAAATCAGTTATAGGGACACTTTTTAATTTTAAATTTCAAGTTCGCTACTTGTAATAGCAGACTAAGCAATAAAGGTTCTGTGCAAATTTCAATCAACCGTCTACAACTGTTCAACTATTTTGTTATACACATACAATATTTTCACCTATTGTCACACCCTATAATTTATAATTTTAAATATTTATGCTTCTTAGTATAACAGATAATGTAGTGGACATTCTCTTTTATTTTCATCTATTTGTATATAACGGTTTAAACGACAAGGACATCGTTTAATTTCTAAATTCAAATTTTATACTTGTTATTATAGCGGATTTAGCAATACAAGTTCTTTTTAAATTGCAGTTGTCTGTCAATACAAACCATATTAACTATTGGGACACCCTTTAATTTATAATTTTGATTATTTATACTTGTTATTATAACGGTCATATTAACCGACTTCCAGTCCAAATTTTAAAGCGTTTGTCTATAACGGTTCTAAAGATAGGCGCATAAAAGTCAATTTACGTCACCTATGGGGACACCCTTTAAATTTCAGATTTATTTTTGTATTACTTTTTGCTATATGGAGCTATAGTTATAAGGATTTTTTTAAATTTAAAAGAATTGCGCTTAACGGTTCATAATACACTTAAAAAACTTGTATTTTGTATAGGGACACCATTTATTTTTAAGATTATGAACTGTTTTTAAAATAGGACTAATCTGTAAGCATAGTCTATCAAATTAAAAAAAATTTAAAATTCAGTTTAAAATGACTGAGTTCTTCTGCAGGCACAAACATGAAAAGAAAAGCAGCATTCAGCCGAAATGATAACCTCCTTCTTTTTTTGAAGTCGTACTCTAGCCACAACATTCACCCCACGTGATCAGAACAAATGTTTTAAACTTGTTTCTAATTTATTTATTCATTAAATTCATATGGTAAAAACTATTTTAGAAGATTAGTTAAATAAAATAATAACAATTTTTAAACTGCTATAAAAAAAACGCAATAATTTTTAATTCTCTTTTTTAATTTCAATTAAAAGTTTATAACACAAATTTTGTTTAACAGAATTGCCAAGGTAACCATTCTGTATGATTTTTTTAATGACAAAATCGGCTACAGTTGTTCAGCAAAAACTACTAAATTATCCAGTATCCTTTAAATCAAAAACGGGCTTAAGGTATATGAGGCAACTTAAATACAAATTTTAATAAAATATATTTGTTCTTGCATGGTATCTTTCTTAATACCCGCAAATAGCTATCCAATCGATAGCAGTGCATGTTCAATAGTATCTGGGCCATGAATTAAAATTTTGAGGACTGAGGGGGAAGACAGTACCACAAATGTTTATTTGTGTCAGGTACTTAGCAATGTCTAAAGCATATTCCCTAAATTTCTTAACATTAATATTATATCATGAAGACAAAGCTTGATATAACGTTGCACATCGCTCATTTCCTTCTTAACCAATGCCTGTCATTTTTGCAGACAACCCAGAATTTAAAAGAATTCTTGTATTTCCATCATTGAAAGACCTACTTTCTCCAGTTTTTGGCTTGTTGACTATTAGTCCCATTTTTGATTAATTCTAAATTTCGTTCTAAGGACCTAATTACCGTTGTTTTTTTTTCTAGCCTATACGATACATGGATAATATACTCAAAAAATCTAATATATGCGTGCAGAGGTGACAATCCAAACTCAAAGTGTGTTTTTTTAACATCTTTTTGCATGCATTTTTTAATTTTGTTCGTTTCAGTGGGTTTTGCTTTACATACATTGGGGATGAAATTCGAGTAAAGGCACTACATACTTTATCATCCATTATCGAACAGTGGGGAAGAATCAAAATATATTGAAATAACTCAGCCATTTGTAAGCGGCTAGGCCGATTGAATCAAAATTTTGCACGAGTATAGCAGAGGAGTATTTGAACTAAATATTTAAAGCTGGATACCAACGATTTTTAGAGATGGCGTTATGTGTTCTTAAAATAAGGTACCTCGCACCTATCTAATTTTTTAAAATGGTGCCTTAATTTGCATGTTTTTATTTTAAAATATGGAGTTGTAACCATTTAAATTTAAACATTTTGGTTTTTCGATATTCTGGTCCTGTTTTCTCAAAATATGATGCACAACATTCAGTAAATTTGTTAAAACTTTTTGGGGTAACAAAAATAAAAATATTTTAGAAAATTTTAAAGATTATATCTCTTCCGACCTAGAAATAATACGATAAAATTTTTGTACTTTTGTGTATTTTCGCTTAAAATATGGGCGTGGTACCGCTCATACAAAATGAAAAATAGTTTTCGCTTGCACAGGAAACATGGAAGAAATCTTAAAATTTCGTACAAGTAATTTCTACATGTCTTTACTTAATCCAATAAAAAGCCGACTGGATTGGAAGAGTAGCCGTGGTAGCTTTATTTCTGTTGGAGTATCGAAATCGCTTTTAAAACCGCAAATGGCTTTTAAAACATATTTCATTAAATAAAAAACAAAACAAAAAAATATTCTATACTTTATACTTGAGAGTGAGCATTGTTCTTTTTATATTACAGTGAAATGAAGAGAACATTTAATTTAGGTATTATGATCTCAAAAGCATCATAAAATGCATACACTCGCAGGATAATGTTAAATATGTATTTTGTTTTTAAATATTTAATATGATTCTTTTTCACACTGGGACTTTCATTCCAATCTCAATATTTTACATTTAACCTCAAGAAAAACTGATTCCATTATATTCATCTTTATTACTCTAGGCGGTGTGACAGAAAAATTGTTCCACATTTTCTAGCTCCTTCCGTTTCAGATATCTGTATTAAAAATCATTGCATTTTGCGTGCAACCTAATTAAGCAGTCAAAATATATAATAACTGATACATTATTTCTGGTCATGAAATTAAAAGAGATAGGTCGCCTAGCGTTCAGACCAATTATGAAGACAAATCTTTGGTCAATCTCATGTTTCATATATTAATTTTTGGTCTTTCGCCAAGGCCTGAGTTTGTAGGAGAGCATTGACAATGGCTGAGGGAATCTTATAACTAATTACGAACCTAGCAGTTTATTTCCTCTTTATGTCTTCATACAAAATCCTATGTCCAGGAGCCAAAGTAGCCTCATATTAAATTAGTCAGCCAACAAGAAGTGTTCTCAAGCCACTGTGGGGGCTCAACAGTCAGAATAACACAAAAATTAAATTTTAATAAAAAAATTTTTATTAGAAAGATTAATTTCTGGCATTAACATTTGAAAATAATTTCGAGATCTAGAGGAAAAAAGGCTTTGACAAAAAAAAAATAAATTTTTGGCTTATATCAAAAGCTTTAAGCCCATTTATTTTGATAACCGTGCGTCCTAAAAGGAATAGTGCTTTAATCTGTGATCAATAAAAAAATTAAAGAAACTCGATTTTGACTAAAATATTTAATTTTTGGTTTAAAATTCAATGTTTTATATGAAAAACTTTAAACATATTTATCTTGAAAACTATACTTCCTAGAAAAAATAATGCTTTAATTTGTGATCACTTTGAAAATTAAAGAAATTCGATTTCAAATACAATTTTGGACCAAAAAGTTCTATTTTTCTATAGAAAACTTAAAACATGTTCATTTTGATAACTATGCGTCCTAGAAGAATTATTGACTTCTAACCAAAAATTTCAAATCACTTAAATAATTAAAAATATTCCATTTTTGGCTCAAAATTCCATTTTTTATATAATAAACTTTTAACCCATTCATCTCGATAACTATACGTCTTAGAATAAAAAAGGGCTTTAATTTGTAATCACTTAAAAAAAAAAATTAGATTTTTTACCTAAAATTCAATTTTTTTACATGAAAAAAAATTTTAAAGCCATTTATCCCGATTATTATGAGTCCTATAAGGACAAGGGCCTAAATCTGTGATCACTTAAAAAATGAAAGAAATCTCATTAAAGCCCGTTTTCCTATAGGACGCTTAGTTATCCAGATAAATAAGTTTAGAAGTTTTTATTAAAGAAACTATATATTTTCGGGGCCGAACACGAATTTTTTGGTCAAAAGCCAAATATTTTCAATTTTTTTAACGATCACAGAATTAATCACACTTCCTTATAAAACTCCTGTTATCCAGATAAATATTATAATTTTATATGGTCACCCTATCAACTCACAAAAAGTAAACAAAAGTAAAAAAGTAACTAAATTTTGTCGCCGTTATTGTGTTTCATACGACGATCTTACACAAAGATATTTTTATGACGAATTTGTAATGTTGGACGAAATTCGTTGCTCGTCCCAGTTGTGTTTCTAGCATTAGGTGACTAAAGACTGACTGTGCATTAATTTTATTTGTCCAGATTTACACTATGCAATTTTTTGAGGCATTTTTTTTTTCAATTCCTTATTTACGTTGCAGCGATATGCGTTATTTAAAAATAAACATAAGCAAAAATAATATCCCCTCAAAATCCCAGTAATACCATATTGCTTACTCCTCTTGCTTCACCAACAAACAAAAATTTCATGCAAGTTTCATGAAAAATTGCCTAGTCTAAATGCGGTATTTGACTTAAACAACATCTATTACCTTACGCATTTAGTACGTAGAATCATCAGTACAAGTACTTAAGTGCTGTCTTCGTATTTACATTAAAATTGTTTAGGTATAAAATTATTATAGACATTATGTATTTTCAGTTGTTTGTAAATAATTTTAGATATTTTAATATTTGTACTATTTTCATACAAACACTTTTACTACATGTGTTACTTTTACCCATTATTTTCAACTTCTTTAGAACCAAAAATAAAATAGCAAAAATATGCATTCATGCTTGACAATCTGTTACAGTTGCCTGTGCTTGGAGCAGGAGCCACTGTCATGCAACGCATCTTTGTTTGCCTACGCAATTTGTAATTTGACTGTTGTTGTTGTTTCTTTGCTGTGTGTGTATCTGAATGATTATGTGCCTGGTTGGTTGACTTGCTAACTTGGTTCAACACAATTTTTTCCACCAGGAAATTTTGATAAATTGCTTTTATTACCTTTTTCAAATTGCATGTGCGTCGTCTGTTACTGGGATAATTGGTATTATACCTTCACATGACGACATTACAAAGATGAGATGAGATTTAAAGAAGAAAAAAAAAGAAGACTACAATGATAAAATGTCAACGTGTGCATATGGGAATTTAGTGTTTGGCTTAGATAAATCATGATAAATATTGACTCATTCCAATGTCGTTCAATTGTCTGTTGTTAACAAAAAGAGTTGCATTCAAATGTTTTAATTTCCAATGATTTTTGTAAGATTTATTTAAGCGAATCTAATTTTATTTTGCATAAGTTTAAACTTTAGTATTCTGGGCTAAATATTGCAAGGTACTTCTCAAAAATACACTTGAACACTTGCGCAAGTAATTCCTTTAAGTCACGTTATGCTAAGAAATAGTTTCTTTTTAACAATTCAAAAAGGACTAAATTAGTTTTATCAATTTGTTTTTGGTAATAGCCAAAGGGGCCTTTTTCGGTCCCAACAATAGTAAAAGTAATTTTTGAAATCAAGAGAATAATATCGGAGATTAAATACTAAAGATTAGAGAAACTACGTCACGTATTGGATTTAATGTGTACGCAGGAACAAAGATACACAAAAAGAAGTTTTCACTGAAATCGGTTTGAGACTTGCAAAGAATAACATGTACAAATACAGGAGACAAGTAAAACCGACGTATATTTCAAATTTCATTAAAATTAAAACCAATTGAGCAGTAGGTAAGAATCTACCCAGAGGCAAAGAAAAAACATGGTAGTCACAACAGCCATATTATGTACAGTTGCGATGAACAAAGTATAGCTATTTTCAACAATATTTCAGTCAAGATATACGTTTTTTGTTAACATTTTATCCTTATAAAATTATTATGCCTAAGAAATGCAACATGGTTGCATCAAAGCACATATAACGTATTTAACCATAATATATTATTATTAATCAAAGTATGATTAAAAGTAAACAATAAATGTTTGCTTTTAAAAATATTTTGTTCTATGACTTGACAGAATGATTTTCTTCAGTTTAGTGATTTGTTTGTTAGCAATCGGTTCATGTGAAAACGCTTAAACTAAAATAGTTATTTATTGTTGAAAAAAAACAAAGAAAAAATAGTATGGAAAGCAATAATATAAAAAGAAAATAAAAAATACTTTACTTCAATATGTAAATAATTTTTGTTGTTGTAATTTTTTCACAAATTTTATTATTTCTTATGTAAAATAAATAAGTAATTGATAATTTGGTGAAATTATATTTTTAAATAATTTTTGTAACGGACCGTTAACAAATGAAATTAAAAACAAGCAAGAGAGCTATATTTGGCTACTCCGAATCGTTTATACCCTTTACCATTTATCTAATTCTAGTTTAATGAGGACTCCAATCAAAAATACAAATATGGAGGTAACAGAGAATTAAAAATCTAAATAAAAAAATTTACATAAAAATGCCATCGGCTCTTAATGCGTTAATGTTTAGTATTTCCTGAAATATCTCTTCAATATCTCTCGTTTATGATATTCATATTGACCATATTGAAACTCTAACTTTTATATGGAAATTTCAGAGGCCCGTTACTCGGAAAATATGACCGAGCACCAATTTTTTCGCGTGATATTTATTTTTATTTTTTAATTCTCTATCGCCCCATGTATTTGTTTTTTTTTTTTTTTTTATTGGAGTGACTTTATTGTTCCAAATGATATAGAAAAATTAGAGATAGGCGTAGTGTTTTGTTTTGCCTGCTGTGTCGAAGGACATGGACCGATCTAGCTGATTTTCAGTAGCGTGTTTAAATTTGTTCTAATTGATCTAGTGCCTCGGACGGCCAGACGGACATCGCTCAATGGATTCGCTATGCATAAGAAGTCAGAATATATATACTTTATAGAGTCGGAAATGGTTATTGTAGAAACTACAAACGGAATGACAAAATTAGTTGTACACTTTTTCCACTTTTTGTTGTGAAGGATACAAAAACAAAGTCTTTTTAAAAGTTTTTCAGGAAATGTTTGCACTAACAAGACCGTTTTATGATTCAATTATATTACATGATATTTTCAAGCATTTTCATTTAAAATATTTAAAAACTTTAAATATTTATACATATATATAATTAAATGAAATTATATTAAATTTAATAAAATTATAATACATTTAATTTAATTCCAAGACCAATCATATTATTATTAATGTAACAATACTATGTTTTGCTTACAACCATATAATTTAACCATAATATGTTATTCTTAAATTATGGTTACCTCATGTTTTTTCTTTTCTTAAGTTATTTAACGATTTGAAACAGATTTAAATAAAAAAAAAATTATAATGAAAGAGAAATGCTGCGATATAAAGAATTATGCCAAGGTAATCGTAGTTACCGGGACTACCTTTACCACCGTTAATTTTTATTTATTTGCGTTTTATTAAAAAAAATAAATCTAAAATTTATTTTCCAAATTTTGTTTTTTGATTAAAAAATTAAAGTTATTTTTCAAGTTTTATTCTGGCTCGAAAAATATAAATTACTTTTCTAGTTTTATTTTTCTTTGCTTTGCGTAATTTTTGGCGAGCAATATAACCAGCTTAGCATACCACTACTGTATTCGGAAGCCAAATACTCTCTTTTTAGTGTCCATTTTTACTTCATGTCTTTTGAAGTTGTCCGAGTGGATCAGTTGAACGTGTTGGCTTTGTATCATGTGTGTTTAGGTTCTAAAACTTATACAAATTAATAATTGTAACTTTGTTATTGATATTTAAAATGAAAGGTAAACGAGAAACTTTAATAAGAAAATTCCTTAACTCTTATGAAAAAAAAGAACTTATCGGAGTGTAAAATATGAAAACAAAAAGTTTTTAAAGGGGTTACATATCGAACATAAAACGACATTTGGAGCAGTGAGCTTATGCATCAAAAGAAAAGTGAAAACATTGCAACAAAAAAATAGTTTCGTGAATTTTACTGAAAATAACGTAAAAGAGGTTTGTATGGGATTTATATCGGTAGAAAAAATGCCATTTATATTGCTGGATGCAAAACCATTTTAAACTCTAATGGATAAAAAATAGGTTTTTTGTATTCCATATCGATTACTATCACCAACAACAACAAAATTTAAAAAAATACAAATTTTACTCAATGATTACCTACCTCAGCCAGGATTAGATATTTCAACAAGGTGGAATTTAAACTTCACAATGTTGAAAAAGCTTTAAGATTTCCTTAATTTCTGTAAAAATAATTTTAAAGATTCTTCTCGTTTGGCTCAATCGGAGTGGTTAATAGTTAAAAGCCTTGTCGATAAAATAAAGAAGCCAGTCTTCGTTACAACACAAAAGCTTCAAACAGAAAAGCTTTATATGGGCGATTTTTACAAAGTTTGACTGGAACTTACCGTTACAATTAAAGCCATTAAGAATGGTCAGATAGAGATTTTGGCGAATTTCCTACATCAGCGGAAGGAAGCTCTGATGACAAATAAGGTCGTAATGTTTTTCGTATATTAAGACCCACTAGTACGCAGAGTTTTAAATCAAAACCCGATTAGTTTAATGTATGCAAGGTGTCATCTAAAACAGCATATTTACATATGGTTTTGAGGGTTTTTACTATGCTTAGAATTATTCAGCTCCAGCATAAAAATTTTTCCGAATTTCCATTCTCTTCAATATCTGAAACACCTGACGCTGTGTCTTTTTTAGAAAGCACAAATACTTGTTCACTTTGGAAACATTTTTTGCACTCTATTCAAGTAGTTTCTGACAAAGAAAACTTGGATGGTGAGCTTGAAGATGAAATGAAAAAAACGATAAGTGAAATCGATACTTATAGTCCCAAGCTCATTGGGATCGTTTAAGATTTAATGAAATATTGGGAGGAAAAAAATATATTTATCCATGTTTATATTGATTAAGGCAAGTTTTGCATAGCGTGCATACAATCAAATTATTAACTGACTTACAATCAAAACTGTCTAAACGGTTTGTACATAAGTTCTT
This sequence comes from Cistogaster globosa, assembly GCA_937654795.1. NCBI lineage: Eukaryota > Metazoa > Arthropoda > Insecta > Diptera > Tachinidae > Cistogaster > Cistogaster globosa. The sequence goes on along the minus strand of OW569403.1, from coordinate 61,754,036 downwards.
GTTTGTTAAGTTAAATTAAAAATATTTTTTTAAGCAAAAAAGAAACTAAATAAATAGTTATTAATTTTCAAGTAAAAAATAAAACTCGAAAAATGACTTTTATTTTTCAAGCTTGATATTTTTCAAGCAACAATAAGAAACAACCTTTATTTTTCAATCAAGAAATAAAGCAGAGAGGCAACGAACAAATGTTAGTAATGTGTGAACTTCGTCCAACCAAATTTATATTGATAAGTTGATTAAATAGATGATGTTTACAATGTACACAACCTAAGGTAGATAGATACAAAAAATGCTGATAAAGGATGTAGCGATCCAAAAATAGCAGCAGTACATTTTGCTGGTGTCTAATTTCTCCTATTTTCTTTGGAAAACATCCGCACTCATTTGTAAATAATTTTGCTTTCTAAACATTTTTAGAAATTAATAAAAAAAATTGAACTTTGGGCTAAAAAAATAAATTTTATTTCATGTATAGTATCCAGGGTTTAAGTCCTGATTGGGATAAAAATCAAAAAAAAATAAAATTTGAAAAATAACAATTATGTTTCAAACATAAAATTAAAGTTTTAAAATAATCATTACAAAGTAATTTTTCTAATAAAAGTTATATTTGTTACGATATCTAAATTTAAGTGAACATTGGAATTATTTAAATTTTATTTATGCGCTAATATTTATGACTGACGAATAAGGAGTGATATGATTAGACTTATTATAATCAGTGACAACTTCCCAAGACACAAATAATTAAAATAAGATTTTTTTTAATTTAATGATATGTAATGCCCAAAAGCATTTTCACTATGAATATTCTTTATACTTCACATAAATAAGTTACTCTTAGTCTTTAAAAACAGCTGAAGTAATATGTTAAAAAAGAGACTTTATGCAATTCTCTCGGCATAAGTGAAATGTAACCAATGAAAAAAAACAAAAAATTCTCACTAAAGAAGGAAATTCATAATTATCAGGAATTTCTTCTTGGTAATATATTAAAACACCTTCATTACAAAAGCAAAGAGTCTGATAAATACAATCAATAGAAATGGCTTTATTGGCGCTTTTTAATATTCCAACATTATTATCAAAATGTCGTCTTGTCATTGTTATTCATTAAAGACGTTTATTATTATTTCGAATTTATTCTCACTCTAGGGCAATTGTGTATGTATATCTACTTTAACCCTGCAAACATTTTCTATCAAAAAAGTCCCTACTACATTGTTACTTCAAGGCGTTGAAATGTGTCGCAAGTAAGATTGAATTCGGATCAAACCAGTATCCCCAGTCGGGAAGGAACGTGTAACTACAGTGATACAACTAAAAGGAAACTACTTAGCCTTTCTAAAAAGAATTAAAATTGTGTATTCTGATAGTGTCGAATATATTTCTGTTAGAGGTGTAAAACGGGTGTCTTTAACAGCATCGAATATATAACGTCTAAAAGTAAAAGAATTCTGCTTTATCAAAACGGAAAATGTAAAATTAAACATAATAGAAAGGTCTCAAGTTAGAAAGCTAAAATTTTAATTTTTATAATTTGTAAAACTAGAATGTAAAATACGCCATAGAGATTAAGAAAATTCTGAAATATTTTGTGTTTAAATTTATAAATTTAATTAATAATTTACTAACATAAATCTACTTACAGCTTCATATATCTTTTTTATTTATTATTTTTTTTTTTTTTATCAATTTATTTTTAAAATTTTCTTAACATTTTTCACACGCATTTAACATAACCGAACACTGCACAATTTAGACTAAATGACATTAGTGTGTTCTTTTTTCCCAGTCAAGATTTAAACCAAGGATATTATAAATGAATTAAAATTTTTTAGAAATTTAATTGAAAAATAAACCAAGGCGGAAAAAATAAATAATAATTCATTAGTGTTTTTGTTTATCTGTTACATTAATTAATTCACTCTTAGTAGAGTCGAAGCTGTGACCTAAAGAAGATCAATATGTGATGTCCATGCAATTTGTTTTTGTAAATTTTTTAACAATCAACTTATTATTATCTGGTAGTTGAGAAAAAGTTACTCATAACAGATTTAAGGGGAATTGTTTTTGTATGAATATTAAGGCTTTTATTCTCCAATTAACATCTAGTAGAGACGAAATAGTGTTCGTTAGAAGATCTTTATTCGACAATGATGTATACTGTTTTTGTAAAATTGAGCTTTAAATCTAAAAAAGTAACGAAGAAGTGACTTCTATCATAAAATCCTCTGTAAAATGCTGTTATTGTGGTTACATATTTATGTCAACATTTACGGATGTATTATAAATGTGTTTGCAATTGTTCGAATATATTTAATAATATCGTTCCAAACAAAAGATGAACGTAACGATAAGTGTATAATAAACAAAAGGCAAACAAATAAAATTACCGTTGAATAAAGAAAAAATGAGCATAATATAAGCTATTGACAAAAAAAAAGATGGAAATATTCTAAATATTGAAATAAAAATAATCATACATACAAACATACCTTTGTGAAAATATTCCTCAATTTGGAAATATACAGTACCTGTTTGCAAAAAAGAAAATATATTTAATTTGCGTGGGGTGATCTTAATTACTTTGGAGAGTTAATCGATTGTATTTTTTCGATGTCATATTCAATAGTTTATTGCTATGATTTTTATTTATTTATTTATTTAATTGCATAGCAAAATATAAAACTGGCAGCATATCTCTGCTTAATTTACTATTGCAGTGCTAGAGATCAAAATGGTGGCAATCAAACTGAACAATATCCATTTCCAAGCCCTTTGGAATACATACATTCTTGATCCTTATACATAGATAGTGTTTTCAATGACAGGACTATCAATTTACATATTCCGGCAAAACAAAACTTAAGTTTAAGGAAATAAGTGCACAATTCTTAGTTATTTAATTTCAGGTCAAATAGAGCACTGAATTGCATGAAAAATTAGATTCATTTCTTGCTTGCATAAATTTTAATTTAAACTTTTAAACATTTCTTTTCCAATTATCGTTATTTCTTGAAACTTCAATCATTGAATTGACAATAAGTAATCAAATCTTAAAATTAAAGTCCTACCACTAATTCCAGCCAGTGCTGGCAGAAGTGAAGGTGTTCACTTATTATCTAGTAAAACGCGGACATCTCTCCTCTTCAAACGCATATAGCCCTTATCATTGAGAATGTTACGGGCTAACGGATTTTCGTGCGTTACTAATCTATTTAGATATTTTGTAGTGTACTTCTTTAATTCCGACTTCACCAGTGCAACGTTCAAGACCTTATGTATATTAGCATTTTTGACAAACCAAGGAGCAACGGTGATTGTCCTCAAGAATTTGTTTTGGCGTCTTTGTATCCTCTCTATGTTAGAAGCCGAGGCAGTGCCCTATATTTGGATACCGTAGCACCATATGGGTTTCAAGATAGAATTATATAACAGGAATTTGCAATCCAAACTAAAAATGGAGTTTCTTCCAATGAGCCAGTACAGCTGCGCTGCATCTATGTCGTTCTTCCAGGTGAGACGTCTATCGAGGTGGATTCCCAGGTAAAATTTTTAAACATAAAATACAATTTTTCTAAAAAAAAAATAAACATTTCTACAGATGATTCGATTATCGAAACTAAGTGAGGTTTTCGACAACAAAAAACCACTTTGCGTTGTTGACATTAAAAATTTGCTTCAGCACAGCCGTTAAAACATTTAACAGTTTTAGTATCTGTCTGTCTCTATCATTATAAAAGGGCATAAGTGCTCTTCAACGTCCCAATTTATTTATTTATTTAGTCATTTCGTCTAATCAAACATCATTTATTTCATCATAGATTCTTATTATTACAGATTTTATTTGCCCGTTCATACGTATTTTTACCAAAGTGAGTCTTTATCCAACTCTTATTCAATACTTTCAAACTAATTTTCATTGGTTTTTATTTGAAAACTTTTACGAAAGACTTAAATATCCACACATCATTACTCATGTGTGAGGGAGGTTGACAAACAAAAAAAAAAAAAAAAAACAAATCTTAAGTCTCACACTTCCTTCTTTTGTTATTTCCTAAAGAAGAGATTGTTCAAATTCTTAAAAAGAAGGTGTCATTTAATACAAGGCATTGGTAAGATATTTTTCCATTTTATTTTCATTGACGTTTAATAGCTGCATCAGTGGTAAAACTTTGAACATTAACAACTGAAAAAATAGTTATTTTCCTACACATTCCTTTCTTCGGCAATTTTCAAAGGCTTGCCTATAGGCTATGTCGCTTGATAAGGGATTAAAACTAAAAGCCAAGTTTTTTTATAAAGAGAAGTAGCACTTTAGGAAACAATGCCTATTTAATTAGTGGAACCGTGCTACATTTTTTAGGAAAGGGATAGAGGAGAGAAAATATAGGTGGCAAAAGTATAGACATTTTATTACCTATTTCACTTTACCGGCGAAACAGAAAACTAAAACATTCTTATTTTTTGGTTGCCGCAGGGGTTGAACCCTGGCCAACGTGGTTTTAGTCAACGTGCTCACTATCATGACACTATCATGACTACTTATTTAATTAAATTGACAGTCGATCGATTTGTTTTAGTTAAATTATTTCTTGTACTATTGCATCTTTAAAGGCTCTTGTAGTAGATAATTCTTTAAAATACGCACTTAAGTCAAATAATATTTATTCATGATCCAAATAAACGGATATTTTCCAGTCATATGATAGATTTTTTCTAAAATATTGCCTGTCAGTCTTTATCATACAGTCGCACTACGCTGAACATTTTAAGGAAATATTATAAATTTATATTTAAAGTTGTTTCCTAAACGTTTGTTAAAAAAGAATTTCGGCCGAAATGAAGCACCATCCGCTTGAGCTGTTTGCAAGTTTGTTAAAAAAGTTCATGAGGCTTGCTTGCTTGTTGAAAACGTTCATGGTCTTTGTCGTCGTACGGTTCATACCTACGAAAATATGGCTGTTGTGATTGAGAGTGTGGAATTATATGCAAGATTGTTGACCAACTATTGAATAAATAACTTGGTAAGAATTTTGCCAAAAAAAAAAAAAATTAAACATTTCGCTTACAAGGTTCAATATACTCAGCAATTGAAGCTAAACAACTCAATCGTTGTAACTTTTAGAAGCTCCAATCACATATAGAATTTTATCGAAAAGTCATACTGAGATCAGGAAATCTGCACGCCAGTGTCGCATAGCCAAGGTTGAATTTTTTTCGAAAATGCTGCTAGCAATGCCATTTTACGCTACATGCAAAACCATAAAAAATAGGATATGAATATGGATAACCCTTATTTTCAGCAGGATTACGCATCATTTCGAACAGCTTATCAAACAAAATTTGTTTTAAATTAAACTCCCTAAAAAACTTTCTTGTGGGCTGCCTTATAGTCAGTACTACACGAATAATCTAGAACAATTCTTAAGGCTAACAGCGCCCAAGCTGATATGTATTTAGTTGTAGGCTTCTTCTTGTTATTGTATTTTTTTAGCCATAATTTTGCTCCACTCCTTTCTGAATGCTTCCTTCAGTAAAAAACGGGATGATGCCAAATTTTTAAATGCTTGGAGAAGGATCGTTCTTTGTTGTCCTGAAAACATATTGTAGTTTCTTGTAGACCTGGCATTTAAACACTTTAAAGCATTTGCTGCTATACTTCCCTTGACCTCAGCTGATCGCCCATGTTGTTTCACTGTAGATAACTGCTTTATAGCAATAAAACTGTCTTTGGTTTACTTTAAACTATAGCTGACTGTCTACTCTTAAATGCTTTAACTTACATTAATCGGTAAATATTTAACTTTTCTAAAATTTTAAATTGTTTAAGTAAACACTTTCATACTTCTGAAATTTTAATACTGTGTCTTTTCCTTAACTATTCTAGTGTATCCATTAACCTTAGTGCTTCTGTTTAGTAACAGTTGCTTGAAGTCTCTCTTTGGTTTTTCGATTTAATTGTGCTGTATTTTGCAATGGGTCTTCAGTGCGTACACCCGAGAATATTGCTGCTGTGGCAGAAAGTGTGGGTGAAGCGGCATGAACATCAATTCACCGTCGTTCTCAACACTTGAACATTTCGGAGACATCATTGGGGCGAATTTGCATAAAGACTTTGGTATAACAACATACAAAGTCCCATTGGTTCAGGAGTTGAAGCCAGCTGACCATCCAATGCCTTTTCGCTTCGCTAAGTGTGCCTGCAATCGACTAGCAGAAGATGCCGGTTTTGCAAAAAAATCATCTTTTCTCTGATGAAGCTCATCTTGATCTTTGCGGGTATGTAAACAAGCAAAATTGTCGCATTTGGGGCACAGAACACCCGCACGCATACATTAAAAGCCGGTGCACCCAAAACGAGTCATCGTTCGGTACGGATTTTGGTCCAGAGGCATAATTGGGCCATTTTTCTTCGAAAGTGAGCAAGGAGTGGCCTTTACAGTCCACGGCTATCGTTATCGGGCCATGTTGAACGATTCTTTGTTCACAAAAATTGAAGCGGAGGATATTGGGAACATTTGGTTTCAACAGGATGGCGCTACACTCGCCGTTTTGCGCCTTGTTTACGAATAACGTATTATCAGCCGCAGAACTGATGTCGTTGGAACACTTTGGAGCTGCGATTTGACACCGTTGGGCTATTATTTGTGGGTTGCCGTCAAGGATAAGTGTTACGCAGACAAGCCAGAGACAATTGACGCTTAAAAGGACAATATTCGTGAAGCCATTGTTGACGTATAGCTGCACACAATCGATTATTATTTTTAGACTGTTTCAATTTCAGCCGTTTGGTTTTTAGCTGACTTTCAATGTTTCATCATAAGAATTTATGGAGTCTGGTATTATTTTATGTTTTCCAAAATAGAGCTTGGATTTACTATTTTAATATAGTCATCTTGAGTGTAGATGCTTTTATTCATTTTTAAGAATTCATCATGACTATCTGCATCAAAATTCGAAAGATTATAACTATCTGCTGATAATCCAGTTTTCCGAAAGCAGTTTTAATTGTTGCTGCTTCGACTTTAACCCAAAAGGCCTTGCTGAAGTAAAAAGCTTCTAGAATGTAAATTTATTTTGCGAGATTTGATGCTGAAGTTGCAGTATCGGTCTTTGATAGTATCTGCTTTAATACTAAGCCTTTATCGTGAACCTTAAAATTTTGGAAATTTACCTTAGTCAAGGGATTGCCATACTGCAGTTGTATTTGAGTCAAAAAAAATATTAATTTTGTTAAATTTAATTCTCTTGGATGAGATGCTGTATCGTCCAAAATCAAGAGATTTTTACGCTTCTCAGATCTTATTTCTCTGTTGAATTGCTGCAGTTATTCCCTCATGATGTCTTTAGATCCTTTTAACAAATGTCCAGTTTACTGAAGGTCCTTAACAAAAGATTTTTGAATGCTCGAGGGCGGGCTATTTTACCGATGACTAACAGCAGCTCTTTCTCTGTAAAAGAAATACTATTTAAGTACAACTCTTGTTGGCGTGTTTTAACGCATCTCTTCGCTTATGATAGGAATTTTGAGCAATATTTTTTTAATTTAGTGTGCGCATCTGGTTATTAGAGTGTCCGCTAATGGTTTTAATGAAACTAGCGTTCGCTTTGTGGTCAAAATTCGACCAAGTTTATTATTAAACCCTTTTTCTTTGTTTATTAAATTTGCATACAATCATGTTCCTGATAAATTAGCAATGAAGTAGCAAATGCTTGAAGAGGGTGCAACTGACACCTATTTAATAATTTCTTTAGAATTTTTCAAGACGAGGAAGAGAAGGAGACAGCGGAATACTTTCCCTGTCCGTGCCCCACGTTGGTGTATATAAGACTTAGATACCTTAGTAATCGGTACTATGGAGGCCTATCAGACATATCGTTATTGGGACTAGACAGGATCAGTTCTTTTGTGACTCAGTCGATTGATTGAGTACAATCTTTATCCAATGGACCTTATTCGGCGGGGTTTTCTTGGCATTCTTTACGCCCACAGCTATTTCTTTCTCTACTCCCTATTCCTTACCTTCTTTTAATCTCTTTCCTATACTCTTATTTCCTTTTTCTAAGCAGGTAAAACAAAAAGATAAGTAAATGAACCCAAGTAGGCTGTGGTAACTGGTAAAAAGACACTATTTATTCGCATTACATGACTTAACGGAATTACTTGTGGATGTGTCCAAATGTATTTTCTAACAAGTGCACTGAAATATTTAGCATAGCAAGCATTTTCTATCGAAAAGTCACTAAATCGTTACTTAACGGCGTTGAAATGTGTCGAAAATAAGATTGAATTCTGATCTATTCCCAGTCGGGAAGAATCGTACCACTACAGTCATACATATAATGAGAAACTATTTAGCCCCTCATAAAAGGAAAATATTTAGTAATCTGGTAGTGTCGAATATGTGTCTGTTGTAACGGAGTTCTTGTTTATAAAAACGGAATATATAACTTTTTATTAATAGAAAGGTTTAAAGTTAGAAAGCGAAAATTTAAATTTTAAGAGTTTGTAAAACTAGAATGCGAAATTCGATATAGAGATTAAGAAAATTCTGACCTTAATAATGTTTTGTCTTTTAATTTATAAATAACTAATTTGCTAACAAAAATATATTTACAGCTGCATATATCTTTTTATTTTATTTCATTTTGATTAATTTATGTTTTGTAATTTTTCTTAACATTTTTTCACACTCATTTAACATAATCCAACACTGCACAATTTACTCTAAATGACATCACTGTTTTTGATTTTTTTTTCTTATGTGTTTATTTTTTCTAGTCAGGATTTAACCCTGGATGTTATAAATGAATATAACATTTTAAAAACATAAATTTGAAAAAAGAAGCTAATCCGAAAAAAGTAAATCTTAATTCATTAGTGTTTTTGTTTATCTGTTACATTAATTAATTCACTCTTAGTAGAGTCGAAGTTGTGACCTATCAGAGATCAATATGCGATGCCCATACAATTTGTTTTTGTAAATTTGGGAGCAATCAACTTATTATTATCTGGTAGTTGAGAAAAAGTTACTCTTAAAATAACAGATTTAAGGAGAAGTGTTTTTGTATAAATATAACGGGTATTTTTGTCCAATTAAATTCTGGTAGAGACGAAATATTGATTATTAGAAAATCTTAATTCGACAATAATGTATTTTGTTTTTGTAAAATTGAATTTTTAATTTAAAAAAGTAACGAAGAAGTGTCTTTTGGCTAAAAATGTTCTGTAAAATGCTGCCAGGGTGGGTATATATTTTTGATGGCTACATTTACGGATGTATTATAAATGTGTTTGCAATTGTTCAAATATATTTAATAATATGGTTCCAAACAAAAGATGAACGTAACGATAAGTGTATTATAAACAAAAGGCAAACAAATAAAATTACCGTTGAATAAAGAACAATTGAGCATAATAAAAGCTATTGACAAGAAAAAGATGGAAATGTTCTAAATATTGAAGTAAAAATAATCCTACATACAAACATACATATGTATGTACATGGTATGTGAAAAATATTCTTTTATATTCTTATTGGAAATACACAGTACCTGCTTGCAAAAAAGAAAATATATTTAATTTGCGTGGGATGATCTTAATTACATTATCGAGTTAATCAATTGTGTTTTTTTTTCGATGTAATATTTAATAGTTTATTGCTATAATTTAATTTATTTATTTAATTGCATAGCAAAATAAAAAAACTGGCAGTATATTTCTGCTTAATTTACTATTAGAGATAAAAATGGTGGCAATCGAACTGAACAATATCCATTTCCAAGTCCTTTGGAATACATACATTCTTGGTCCTTATACATAGATAGTGTTTTCAGTGACAGGACTATCAATTTACATATTCCGGCAAAACAAAACTTAAGTTTAAGGAAATAAGTGCACAATTCTTTGTTATTGTAATTTCAGGTCAAATGAAGCACTGAATTGCATAAAAAATAAGAGTCATTTCTTGCTTGCATAAACTTAAATTTAAATTTTTAAACATTTTTTTTTTTTAATTATCGTTATTTATTGAAACTTAAATCATTGAATTTACAATAAGTAATCAAATCTTAAAATTAAAGTGCGACCACTAATTCCAGCCAGTGCTGGCAGAAGTGAAGGTGTTCACTTATTATCTAGGAAAGCGCGGACATCTCTCCTTCATTGAGAATGTACCGGCCCAACTGATTTTCGTGCGTTACCCATTTATTAAGGTATTTCGTAGGGTACTCCTTTAATTTCGACTTCCCCAGTGGAACGTTCAAGTCCTTATGTATATTAGCATTTTTGACAAACCAAGGAGCAGCGGTGATTGTCCTCAAGAATTTGTTTTGGCGTTATTGTATCCTTTATACGTTAGAAGCCGAGGCAGTGTCCCATATTTGGATACCGCAGCACCAAATGGGTTTTAAGATAGAATTATATAACAGGAGTTTGCAATCCAAACTAAAATTGGAGTTTCTTCCAATGAGCCAGTACAGCTGGGCTGCTTTCAATTTCGTCAACTTGGCATCTATGTGATTCTTTCAGGTGAGACGTCTATCGAGGTGGATTCCCAGGTAAAATTTTTAAACATAAAATACAATTTTTCTAAAAAAAATAAACATTTCTACACATCATTCGATTATCGAAACTGAGTGAGGTTTTCGACAACAAAAACCCACTATGCGTTGTTGACATTAAAAATTTGCTTCAGCACAGCCGTTAAAACATTTGACAGTTTTAGTATCTGTCTGTCTCTATCATTATAAAAGGGAATAAGTGCTCTTCAACATCCCAATTTATTTATTTATTTAGTCATTTCGTCTAATCAAACATCACTTATTTCCTCATAAATTCTCATTATTACAGATTTTGTTTGCCCGTTCATACTTATTTTTACCAAAGTGAGTCTTTGTCCAACTCTTATTCAATACTTTCAAACTAATTTTCATTGGCTTTTATTTGAAAAATTTTACGAAAGACATAAATATCCACACATCATTACTCATGTGTGAGGGAGGTTGACAAACAAAAAAAAAATCTTAAGTCTCACACTTCCTCCTTTTCTTATTTCATAAAGAAGAGAATGTTCAAATTTAACTTTGCTTCCTAAAAATTTTTACAAAGAAGGTGTCATTTAATACAAGGCATTGGTAAGATATTTTTGCAATTTTATTTTCATTGATGTTTAATAGCTGCATCAGTGGTAAAACTTTGAACATTAACAACTGAAAAAATAGTTATTTTCCTACACATTCCTTTCTTCGGCAATTTTCAAAGTATTGCTAGGCTATGTCGCTTGATAAGGGATTAAAACTAAAAGCCAAGTTTTTTTTATAAAGAGAAGTAGCACTTTAGGAAACAATGCCTATTTAATTAGTGGAACCGTGCTACATTTTTTAGGAAAGGGATAGAGGAGAGAAAAGACAGGTGGTGAAAGTAAAAACATTTTATTAATTATTTTACTTCGCCGGCGAAACAGAAAAATTAAACATTTTTATTTTTTGGTTGCCGCAGGAGTTGAACGCTGGCCAACCTGGCTTTGAGTCAATGTGCTCACTATCATGAAGCCATCATGGCTACTAACCAACTGACAGTCAATCGATTTGTTTTGGTTTAATTATTTATTGTACTGTTGCATCTTTAAAGGCTCTTGTAGTTTTATTTCAAAAGATAATTCCTTAAAATACGAACTTAAGGCAGATAATATTTCTTCATGATCCAAATAAAAGGATATTTTCCAGTCATATGATAGATTTTTTCTAAAATATTTCCTATCAATCAGTATCATACATATGCAGACCTAAATAAGGCACTCTACGCTGAACGGTTTATGGAAATATTATAAATTTATTTTTAGGGTTCGTTGCCTAAATGATTGTAAAAAAGGAATTTTCGCCAAAATGAAACACCAACCGCTAGAGCTGTTTGCAAGTTCGTTAACAAAGTTCATGAGACTTGCTTGCTTGTTGAATACGTTCATAGTCTTTGTCGTCGTACGGTTCATACCTACGAAAATGTGGCTGTTGTGATAGAGAGTGTTGAATTATATGCAAGATTGTTGACCCACTATTGAATTTAACAAGTCGGCATTTTAAGCGATAGCTTGGTAAGAATTTTGACAAAAAAAAAACATTAAACAATTCGCTTACAAGGTTCAATACACTTAGCAATTGAAGCTAAACAACCATTCGTTGTAACTGTTAGAAGCTCCAATCACACATCAAATTTTGTCGAAAAGTCATACTGAGATCGGGAAATCTGCACGCCAGTATCGCATAGCCAAGGTTGCATTTTTTTTTTGAAAATGCTGCAAGCAATGGCATTTCACGCTACATGCAAAACCATAAAAAGTACACACAGAAAAAAGATTGGTAAAAATTCCATCGATATGTTCAAGATTCAATTAGGAATATAATAATTTGATTTTAGTTATTAATAAATTACAATCTTGACTTATTTTTTATACTAAAAGCTAACATTTGATATTTGCCTCCAAATGTTGGTTGTAATACCTTTTAAAATAGTCAACCTGACCGATTTGTATCTTTACTAAAATCTATTCTATTAACTGGAAGATGCAACTAAACTTACTCAGCACATTACTACTGAAAACCGAATTTTGGTAGTTAGAATTATAAAAATCAATTGTATCTTCTAAAATAGAAAAAATTTTGACGTACTAAAAATAAAATTTGTACACATTATACAAAAATCACAATATTTCAGTTTAAAAGAACAAAGATTTTTTCAAAGTGGTGAAAAGTTCTTCAATGTTGTATGGTGGTAAGTTTAAAATTATTTCACAAAGCCATATGTAAATAAAAGAAATTCAAAAATGTTTAATACTTTTCACAGAGGCAAGACTTGCGGTATAGGATGGCAAGTTAAAGAAACTATATGAAAAAGGGTATCTTGATTTCAAAGAAGGAGTTGGTTTAAATAAATGATTCAAATCATGAAATTTATGATGTAAAATCTTATCACTGTAATTTTTTTTTTAATAAAAATAAATATTAAAAAATTATATCGTTTTATTTAATTTACAATAATATTCTATAGTCACCCAAGATTCATTTAAAAAAATTGTTGTGAGTGCCATAATCATTCAGTTGTTACAATCGAATTCAAGATAATACACACAACCGACAAAATTCGATTGGCAACGAATTTCTTTTCTCTGTGTAGGATATGAATATGGATAACCCTTATTTTCAGCAGGATTACGCATCATTTCGAACAGCTTATCAAACAAAATTTGTTTTAAATTAAACTCCCTAAAAAACTTTCTTGTGGGCTGCCTTATAGTCAGTACTACACGAATAATCTAAAACAATTCTTAAGGCTAACAGCGCCCAAGCTGATATGTATTTAGTTGTAGGCTTCTTCTTGTTATTGTATTTTTTTAGCCATAATTTTGCTCCACTCCTTTCTGAATGCTTCCTTCAGTAAAAAACGGGATGATGCCTAATTTTTAATTGCTTGGAGAAGGATCGTTCTTTGTTGTCCTGAAAGCATATTGCACTTTCTTTTAGACCTGACATTTAAACACTTTAAAGCATTTGCTGCTATACTTCTCTTGACCTCAGCTGATCGCCCATGGTGTTTCACTGTAGGTGACTATTTTATAGCAATAAAACTGTCTTTAGTTTACTTTAAACTATAGCCGACTGTGTACTCTTAAATGCTTTAACTTACATTAATCGGTGAATATTTATCTTTTCCAAAATTTTAAATTGTTTAAGTGAACACTTTCGTACTTCTGAAATTTTAATACTGTGTCTTTTCCTTAACTACTCTAGTGTATCCATTTACCTTAGTGCTTCTGTTTTGTAACAGTTGCTTGAAGTCTCTTTGATTTTCGATTTAATTGTGCTATATTTTGCAATGGGTCTTCAGTGCGTACACCCGAGAATATTGCTGCTGTGGCAGAAAGTGTGCCTGAAGCGCCATCAATATCAATTCACCATCGTTCTCAACAGTTGAACATTTCCGAGACATCATTGAGGCGAGTTTTGCATAAAGAATTTGGTATGACGCGATATAAGGTCCTATTGGTTCAGGAGTTGAAGCCAGCTGACCATCCAATGCCTTTTCGCTTCGCTAAGTGTGCCTGCGATCGACTTACAGAAGATGCCGATTTTGCAAAAAAAAATCATCTTTTCCCCGATGAAGCTCATTTTGATCTTGGCGGGTATGTAAACAAGCAAAATTGTTGCATTTGGGGCACAGAAAACCCGCACGCATACATTGAAAAGCTGATGCACCCAAAACGAGTCACTGTTTGGTGCAGATTTTGGCCCAGAGGCATAATTCGAAAATGAGCAAGGAGTGGTCGTTACAGTCAGTGACGATCGTCATCGGGCCATGTTGGACGAATTTTTGTTTACAAAAATTGAAGAGGAAGATATTGGCAACATTTAGTTTCAACAGGACGACGCTACGTGCCACACAGCCGAAGCTACACTCAATGATTTGCGCATTGTTTTTGAAGATCGCATTATCAGCCGCAGAGCTGATGTCGTTTGACCGACTCGGAGCTGCGATTTGACACCGTTGGACTATTATTTGTGAGGTGCCGTCAAAGAAAAGTGTTACGCCGACAACCCAGAGGCAATTGACGCTTTAAAGGACAATATTCGTGAAGCCATTGGTGAAATACAGCTGCACACAATCGATAACGTGCTTAAGAATTGGATTGATCGTGTATGCTACTGCATGGCCAGCCAAGGCAACCATTTGAATGAAATTATTTTTCATTTTTAACCGGAAAAATTGTACTTTCGAATAAAAGAAGAAACTTGAAAAAATATTAAGTAGCTTTTTTTAGCATTAAAAAAAAGGTTATTTGGCGGACCCTTTAAAAGAGATACTTATTCTGTTACATATTTTGTTTTGTGTTTTATTTTTAAATGATATATTTCATTGTTTAATAGTTTACTGTGGTTAATCAAAAATATATATTTATAGTAGACAGTTTCAACTTAGATTGCTTGGATTTCAGCTGTTTGGTTTTAATGTTTCATCATAAGAATTAATGGAGTCTGGTATTTTTTATGTTCTTCAAAACAAAGCTTGGATTTACTATTTCAATACAGTCATCTTGAGTGTAGAGGCTTCTATCCATTTTAAAAAATTCATCATCATCATCTGCATAAATGTTCGAAAGATTATAACTATCTGCTGATAATTCAGCTTTCCAAAAGCAGTTTTAAATTGTTGCTGCTCCCATGAGGCTTTGCTGAAATATAAAGCTTCTAGAATGTCAATAGATTTGTCGATATTTGATGCTGAAGTTACATTGTCGGTTTTTGATAGTATCTGCTTTAATACTAAGCCTCTATAGTGAACGTTAAAATTTTTGATTATATCTTAGTCAAGGGATTGCCATACTGCAGTTGTATTTAAGTCAAAATGATGTTAATTTTGTTAAATTTAATTCTCTTGGATGAGATGCTGTATTATCCAAAATCAAGAGATTTTTACGCTTCTCAGATCTCATTTTTCTGTTAAATTGCTGCAGTTATTCAATCATGATGTCTAGAGTCTTTCGACTTTCCAGTTTACTGAAGGTCCTTAACAAAAGATTTTTGAATGCACGAGGGGGGGCTATTTTATCGATGACTAAAAGCAGCTCTTTCTTTGTAAAAGAACTACTATTTAAGTACAACTCTTGTTGGCGTGTTTTTACATATCTGTTCGCTTATGAGAGGAATTTTGTGTAATATTTTTTTAATTTAGTGTGCGCATCCGGTTGTTAGAGTGTCCGCTTATGATTTTAATGAAAAGAGAGTTCGCTTCGAGTTCAAAATTCCTTGGTCGGTTCCTTGGTTTATTATTAAACCCTTTTTCTTTGTTTATTTACTTTGCATACAATCATGTTCCTGATAAATTAGCAATGAAGGGGCAAATGCTTGAAGAGGGTGCAATTGACACCCATTTAACAATTTCTGTTGAATTTGTCACGACGAGGAAGAGAAGGAGACAGTGGAATACCTTCTCTGTCCGTGCCCTACGTTGGTGTATATAAGACTGAGATACCTTAGTAATCGGTACTATGGAGGCCTATCAGACATATCGTTATTGGGACTAGACAGGATCAGTTCCTTTTTGATGTTTAGTTGGTGGTTTACTGGCCCACAATCTGTCATTGTGGCTCAGTCGATTGACTGAGTACAGTCTTTATCCAATGGACCTTATTCGGCGGGGTTGTCTTGGCATTCTTTACGCCCACAGCTATTTCTTTCTCTACTCCCTATTCCTTACCTTCTTTTAATCTCCTTCCTAGACTCTTATTTCCTTTTCCTAAGCAGGTAAAACAAAAAGATAAGTAAATGAACCCAAGTGGGCTGTGGTAACTGGTAAAAAGACACTATTTATTCGCATTACATGACTTAACGGAATTACTTGTGGAAGTGTCCAAATGTATTTTCTAACAAATGCACTGCAATATTTGGCATATTTCTACTTTTTATTTTCGATGTACATACATACCCGGCAAGCATTTTCTATCGAAAAATCACTTAATCTTTACTTCATGGCGTTGAAATGTTTCGAAAACAAGATTGAATTCTGATCTAATTAGTATCCCTAGTCGGGAAGAATCGTACCACTACAGTCATACAAATAATGAGAAACTATTTAGCCCCTCATAAAAGGAACAAATTTAGTAATCTGGTAATGTCGAATATGTGTCTGTTGTAACGGAGTTCTAGTTTATAAAAACGGAATATATAACTTTTAATTAATAGAAAGGTTTAAAGTTAAAAAGCAAAAATTTAAATTTTAAGAGTTTGTAAAACTAGAATGCGAAATATGGTATAGAGATTAAGAAAATTCTGACCTTAATAATGTTTTGTCTTTTAATATATAAATAACTAATTTACTAACATAAATCTACCCACACAGCTGCATATTTCTTTTTATTTTATTTTATTTTTTTTTTATTTTAATTAATTTATGTTTTGTAATTTTTCTTAACATCTTTTCACACGCATTTTGCATAATCTAACACTGCACAATTTACTCTAAATGACATCAGTGTTTTTGATTTTTTTTTTTCTTATGTGTTTATTTTTTCTAGTCAGGATTTAACCCTGGATATTATAAATGAATATAACATTTTAAAAACATAAATTTAAAAAAAGAAGCTAATCCGAAAAAAGTAAATCTTAATTCATTAGTGTTTTTGTTTATCTGTTACATTAATTAATTCACTCTTAGTAGAGTCGAAGTTGTGACCTATCAGAGATCAATATGCGATGCCCATACAATTTGTTTTTGTAAATTTGGGAGCAATGAACTTATTATTATCTGGTAGTTGAGAAAAAGTTACTATTAAAATAACAAATTTAAGGAGAAGTGTTTTTGTATTAATATAACGGGTATTTTTGTCCAATTAACTTCTGGTAGAGACGAAATAATGTTCGTTAGAAGATCTTAATTGGACAATAATATATTTTGTTTGTGTAAAATTGAGTTTTTAATCTAAACAAGTAACAAAGAAGTGACTTCTATTTAAAAAAGCTGGCAGGGTACGTATGTTCGTAAATTATATTTAACACAAATGTGTTAAAATTTTACTCGACGTGCGCACATCTTCACAGATGAAAACTAGGTGTGATAAAGGACAAACGGGGACATATTTGGAAAAATGTTAAAACACTAAGAGATGAAAGGGAAAGCTAAATAGAAGCAGTAGGATCTACACCAGGCATTGAAATAGAAAAATCTTCAAAGAAGAAACCAGATACAATTTCCACTTCGAGTAAAATCTCTTTCTGTTTTTTTTATTTTGCAGTTTTAAAATATTATTTTTAAATCGACAACACAGAAGACATTTGAAACAAACTGTTTTATTCTAGTCGACATTTTCTATTTTTTATGCCGACAATCGAAACTATTTTAACGATATGTTGAGCGCGATATGCACAGCATATTTCATTTCGGCATGAATGACAGGAATTTTTCTCCTTTATGACAATAAATCCTTTGGCAACCCTCTTGTTAGTACGTTTTAAAAATCTTATCGCACTACGATACTTAAAATAAAAAGAATAATGCACAAAATTATATAAAACTCCTGCAGATTGCAATTGATTTTGTTCTTCAACCACTTCTGCTTTACTATTTTAATTTTTTTTCCATGGCAGATGAAATAGTTTTATTACAAACGGAAAACACGCGCAACCCATAAACGTGAACTAAAGAAAAAGTTTAAACAAAAACTAAAGAAAAAAAGTGACACTTAAAAACTTTTTTAATTTTCGTGATGGAAAAAAATAAAGGAAAAAACTTGATTATAAATTTTTTATTTTTATATAAATGCAAGAATCACACTCACCAACCTCTGTTTTCAACAATAATTTCGAAATATGATTTTATAAAAAAAAGTTGTAGGAGATACATACATGTGATTGACTTTGAAATAAAATTGATTTGGCCAAGATAATTGAACCATTAAGTGGGCAATTAAATTCAATTAACTTCCTTCCGTCTTCATGACATAAAAAACTGCGGGAAAATTGAATTATTTTTTGTGCGCTCACAAGTTAAAAGATTGTTTTTTTTATTTTTTAATTCACATAAAAACTTTTTTAAATCTAGAAAATTTTATTTGTTGATTTCCTACTTGCTGTTTTGAAAAAGTTTGTGTGTTATTTTGATTAGTATTTTGCGGGTTTCGTTTAGAGTGACGCCAAGCTACAAATCAATTTGTATTATTTTTTAGTATTTATACATATTTATGCTTTTGTAATGGACTTATTTAAACTTCAGGTTTTTGCCTTTAGTTTTTATACTTAAATTTTCAATAAACTTTTAATGCTGTAAATTAAGTTTCTTTTAAGTTTTTTAATTTTTATCTTATTATAAAGAATATATTTAAAAAAAATTACAAAATAATATATTCCTTTGCTTCCATTTGTGTCACTGTGGCCGTTCCATCGATTGCGTATAAAAATCGCCAACAATTTAATTTTTCGAAGGTTTCACTTGACGTAATCCTTACAAAAGCAGTGGATGTGGTCTGTTTCCTTGAACAGTGGGCTTAAAATTATTTTATATTAAGAAGAAGTGTTCATTTATTAAATAATTCTTTTAATTTTATTTAATTTTTAAACTTTAGGTCTTCATTATACCCTTCACTACAGATTGTGGAAAAGATGTATATCTAAGTTTGTAATTCCGTTTGTAATTTTTACAATATCCATTTCCGACCCCATAAAGTATTAATATCCTCATTCGTAATGCATAGCGAAGTCGATTGAACGGTGTCCATCTGTCTGTCCGTGTTAGTGTTAAAATTAAGTTTGCCAAGGCACTAGATAAACTAGAGATAATTTAAATTGCCAATCGACCAGACATAGTCTTGAAAGAGTTGCTATGGAAAATCTGCGAGATCAGGCTATGTACCTTGACGTAGTGTGCTAAGCACCACGCCTGCCTCTTATTTTCCCATATCATTTGAAATAATTCAGTAACTCTAACCAAAATATATGGAGCGATAGAGAATTAAATAATAAGCAGAAAATAAAACATGAAGTGAAGAAATTGGTGCTCGGCTAAATTTTTCGGGTTTCGGGCCTCTGAAATGCTCAAATTTTTTTTTATCAATATGGATATCATATTAAGGGTTTTGATCGGGTCTTTAAGGAAATACTTAAAAATTTTAAAAATGCTTAACCGATTAACAGCCGATAGCATTTTTATAAAAAATTATATATGTGCAGTACCATTTTCTTTTTAACTTTTTAAGTCTTGGTCACCCTAATATTTACTTTTTTTATTGGAGTTACTTCACTTAACCAGATTTACATACATGAGGAAGGGTATATAAGATTTAGCATAGCCGAAAATAGAACTCTCACTTGTTTTTATTTACATTTTTAATATTTCGCTGCTCCTGATAATGTTACACAGTGGTGTAGCGAAATAATAAAAACAAAAATAATAAATAAAGATCCTGTGCTTAAAAATTAAATAAATAAAAAGTCAAACATATAAATATGTTAATGTAGCTTTTATATTAACAATTTTTTATTTAACTCTTTTTTTGTTTTTTTTTTTTTTGTTTTTTGCAATAGAAATATTTTGCTTTAAAACTTAAGATTTTTCCCATCATCATCAAAATATTAAAGCTTAAAATCTTCTTGGCCTGTTGATGTAAAGGTGCGGTCAGATTAGTCAAGTATTTGACCAAGAAAGCGTAACAACTTTATTTTAAAATGTTAATTTGATATTATCTGATTACGAATGCAGATTTATTTTAAAATATATTTTAAATTTTACCCTTAGTATTTAGTACGATCTTATATTTCTTAATGAGTACTTGAGAAGGGCAATCATTTTTTTCCCAAAATTTAGTGATTACGTCTTTTTGGTCAAATATTTGACTAATCTGACCTTGCCTTAAGGTTTATTTAACCGAAATTTTGTTGTTACTGTTAACTGCATCGTCAAGAAATCTGCTTCCAAGACAATTGTCACTAAGGAGATCTATGAATAAAGCACTAGAATTGAAAGTCAACAGTCAGAATTGAAAGTCCTAGAATCAGTATAACAACATTCAGCGACAATCGAAAACTAACATTTGCGAGCCACTCAATAACGCTCCTTAGGACTCAAAATTTTAGCGAAAATACGAAGACAACATTCACGAGCAACCCAATCACATACCTTACGAACAATATTTAGCAAGATCACGCGCCAAGAAAATAACATTTAACGAATCATTCAATCATGCGCCTCACGCCAATCCTTTGCGAATTAAATATTTACGCCAAAAAAAAAAACATTTTCAAGCCACCCAATCATTCGCTTTAGAAGAAGTTACGAGAATTAGCCTGTAGAAAGTACTGAAAGAGAACAGTAACGAATTATTCGCAAATAACAGTACATGCTGACTTAAATCTAGCTGCATTTCAATATCAAAGTTTATGTAACATTTTAAACATCGAAAAAATGGATAAATTGTTTAGTTAAGGATGTGCTGTCGGAATCATAAAGTTAAATCACCAACATTAAAACCTTCTCCAACCTATTGATTTTAATGTTTTCGGGCAAATCATCTATCAACAAATCTTATTTGCCAAACATTTCCCAATTTAATTTAACGTTCCAAGAGACATATGAATTTTAGAGTTGAGAAGGTTCTCTGAACTAAATTTTATTGATAACTAGCTAATTTTAGTGCGCTTCACAACAATAATGGGAATAATTGTACCACGAGCACTCTTCCAATTCAGCCAGTTTTTTATTTAATTATGCACGCTACGTCGCACTACGGCAACACAAAAAACCAAACTTCTATTCCAAAACAAGATTTTAACCAAAACAAACACACGGTTGTTCATAGTAAACATAGAAACACAAATATTTTGTATGTTCTTAAATTTATTTTAATGTTTTATCTCCACGCATGAAACATAGAATTTTTTATATTTGCTACTATTTACATTTCAACCAGCTGTTTGTATATCGCGTATTTTGTGGTGGAATGGGGCAATATGGGTATAATTGAAAAGGTATTTTAAATATCTACGCAGAAAACCTTTAGTAATCGAAGCCGATGTTGGTCATACTATAAGGAGAAAATTCTTGCGCCCGTCCGAAGGCCGGCTACGCAGAAAATCTTTAGTAAGCGAAAAAGATAGAAAAATCTTTAGCAAGCGAAGCCGATGTTGATCATTCCATAGAGGAGAAAAGCTAAACTAAGAACTGCCCAAAAAACTTTCATATAAGAAACTCTTTTATTTTCAATACAATTATATGGAACACTCAAACCCGTACCACAGGATGAATCTGTAAGTTGCTTTCTTTTATAACAAGCTATCAAGAACTTAACAAAGTAATTTATTTAGCCTCCAGGTGGCCATGAACTACATGTGGATTATTGGAAATTAATTGGCCTGGCTCCCGCTGGTGGTGCTGAAAGTCTTCTTAATGAAGAGGCTCATCCCGATGTACAATTAGACAATCGCCATATTATGATACGAAAATACTTCTAAAACTAAGAACTGCCCAAAAAACTTTCATATAAGAAACCTTTTTATCATCATTTGGCAACGGATTTTTCTTTAGCCTTTCCGGCTATCTTGGTGGACATTTTTATTATTATTATTATTATTATTATTATTATTATTATTATTATTATTATTATTATTATTGTTATTATTATTGTTATTATTATTAATATTATTGTTATTATTATATTATATTATTATTATTAATTTCTATAATTTATCCCACTATACGATACAAAAATTGCTGTTGATGTTTTATTATACATAAATTTATTATTACATTGCATAATTGTGGCTCCTGTAATGTATAAGTAATAATAATAAGTATTTTGAACTATCAAAATTTTTACTAAGAAAAAATTAAATATTAAAAAATTAAGAACAATTTAATTATTTGAAATATTTTTTCTCTTTTTAAAATATTACTGGTGGTCCTGAAAAGGACCGTTTGATTTAATTTCTTTCCAGTCGCTGGTTTTTTTGTGCCTGTAATGAAAATATTTGTTTTTTTGTTGTTCTGCAGAATTTGAAGCTGCTGTAGTTGTTAGTTCTTTTATGGTGAAAAAACGTAACCCCTGCGGTAGTGTCACAAATTTTAATGTCGCAGGATTTTCAACTGGATACAAGTTGCTTAAAGGCACTTCTCTGCAATGCATTGGCACTTCATTACAATTCATATCTATTTGAATTTTATTACAATTGGCACTTCACTATAACTCATATTTATTTGTGTTTCACTTTTTTGAATTTTTTCTGGTTCTGGTACTATTGGTACTATTGGGCATTAAATATAAGCGACTTCCCGCAATTATAATATCGGCTTCCGAAAAATGGTCAATACATATACGGCTTCTTTTCTTCAACTCTTTTTGGCAAATCTCACTCCACAAATCTGTGTATTTTATATTAACTAAAAAGTAATAAACCTGAAGAATGAAACGAGTCTTTACGCTTACAAAAACATAGGCGTGAACTAAAAAAAGAAGAACAACAAAAAGTAATAACCATGACCGGCTAGTAAAATTATATGGAGCTGCTGAGTCAAAGTGGTTACAACCATTCTCTCACACTTGCACTAAGCAAAGTTTTACTTATTTATCATAATATAACTTTTTCTCTTGATAAGTATGACGTTGTTTTTATCTGTCAGTCATAACTTTCAATTGTTGTTGTCTTGTTTATAAAGCCTTGTAGAAAAATATACTTAATATTAAAACAACAAAAATAACAGCCATAACAGAGATAAGTTTAGTTTTTTTACAACATCGTACCTCCGAGTAAACAGTCATTTAATAGTAGTTTTTCTTTCTTTTTAAATTTCTGATACTGTTGTACACTTTTTAGTGATAAGAAGGCTGAAATAAAAAGAAAAAAAAACAACAAATAAAAAAACAATGAAAAATGGTGTCTTAAGCCTTAATAAAAACTACTTTCAAGAATAATTTAAGAAAACAAAATTTTTTTTACCCTCATTTCTAGTAGAAGTTTGTTTTTTCTTCGAAGCTGCTTAGTGTAAATTCATATGACAGACACTATCGCTAAAACATAAATTATAATTTACTTACGCACTTGCTTGTAAACTCTCTATCACAGTTAAATACATTCTCACTTGAAGAATGTATGGGTCAATTTATTTCTACATACATACATACAAACATACAATTATGGGAGTGTTTCCTTAAAAAAAATGCCCATAAATAAATTCAATATATGACCAGAAAAATCTTAATTTTTGATGTTTATAACCTTAAGGCATTTTTTCTTTATAAAACTGATAAAATAATCTTAACACTGAAACAGTGTTTGTTACCTAAAAGCATTTTAAAGAGTGCTTTAAAATTTATGAAAGATTTGAATGCAAAAAAAAAAAATATATATATATATATATAAATAGAATTGCACATGAGAAAAAGGATATTTAAGAATTAAAAATTCTTTTTTAATTTTAATGATCCTCTTGCGTAAACTTGTGTAACGGGTGGTACACAAACCATATGTTATTTTGATACTGGCAGATTTTTACTCTCTGAAATATTGGCCAAAATCAAGCACCTGCTACAAATGCTATACGCATGGTCCTGGTTGCGTACCGATGTGGCTGTTGTGTCAGAGAGTAAACAACTCAATACAAAAACATCCAGTAGCCATCGATTTGAACAAATTGGTATTTTACGCGTCAGTGTGATGAGCATTTTGTTTCATCATCTCGTATTATTCTTTTAAAAAGTCAAATTGACTTAGCAATTGAAGTTTGACAATCGTCGACTTCGTTCCCATAAAATATCGTAATTTCTAATGAGGCGCATTTTCAATTCGCAAACAAAATTTCCGAATCTTAGGATCGGAACATTCGCACGTCATTTCATATTCATAGAGTGATAGACAGTTTAGTGTGGATTTTATAGTGTTTACATCAGCGGCCTTTTTATTTGTTTGTTTTGGAAATACCGCAATTTCTCTCAACAGCGAGCACTGCAAAGCCATGAGTACGAAACCTTTGTCGCCTATAATGGCAGTTTTAAACTTTCAACAGTTTACTACACTACACAAACTTCAATTATTTTTTTTTCTTTAATTTTTGTTTAATGAAATTAATTTGATCACATGTTTTAAGCTTCAGTTGTACCAATCCCAAACTGCAGCGCGCTGTCATATTGTTTTTATACGAATACACGCAGAGCGCTGTACAATTGAATGCAAATTTAAAATTTTCCATGAATTTTTCGACACTCTTCGTCGTTTTTTTTTTTTTACTGTTAGATGGTCATCTAATATGCTGTTGCCATTTAACATACATATCGCCAGCTTAAACGTTAATGGCTTAACTCGCCAAACCAAATTAATTTTTTTTAATTATGACTTCTTCAATTAAAGTGAGAGATTAACAAAATAAGAGACCAAAAAAATCGTTAAGACCAAAAAAAAAAAAAAAAAACATGCAAGTATTTAATAGCTCACATGTGTTCACCCTTGATTTCTTAATGAATATTTTAATTTTATTTAAAGTTTTCTGTTTTTTTTTTAATATTATTGTTTTTATTTAACAAATCTGCATATTAGATTCTTTAGAACTTATTCATTTTAAAGTCAATAGTTGCTATTAGTCAAAACTATTGTGTAAACTCATGTGCTATCTTTAATTTTTTTTTTTTTTTTTGCTAGTACCGAAAACGGCTTACTTTTGAATTTTGCAAAGCTTGAGCTAAAAATATTTATATTTTTATTAAATTTTCAATTATTTTTTTTTTTCTAAATCCTTGCTTTTGTTTTAGTGTACTTCGTTTTACTAGTATTGAGCCATTCCACTACTTTTAACATTTATTTCCAGAAGCCAGGAAATTAAATAGACAATATGAAAAATAAAACAAAATAATATAATAAACATTGTAATAAAAAATCGAATTTTTGATGCCGAAAAATTATTTTTCTCTTTGGCTTCTACTGCAAAATTTTAAAATTTGAGTCTTGAGCATTTTTCGTTTTAGGTGACGATAAGTATTAATTTTCATATAGAAAAAAAATCATATTTTATATGGCACATGTGGGTGTTTGTTTGTAAGCATCTGTTTAGATATGTGTGTGTAAATGATAGATAACGTGTTTAATAAAAAGTTATACGTACCTATGCATGAATAATCGTTATTGCTTGTGTTATTTTTTTTTTTTTTTTTTGTTGAAAATTCTCAAGGGTTTTCAATTCATATTTAAACCAACTAAGTTAAGTTTGAGTTTATGCAAAGTATGACCTTAAGCGTCATAATAAAAGGAAGTTTCAAAAAAAAAAATACAAATTGTACTCGTAAAAACTAATTTTGGTTAAATGTTGTTTATTGTTTTTTTTCGTTTTCAAAAAGTTTTTTTTTCTGAGGCAATGTATTGTAAATCAGAGTGTTAATATAAAAAGTTTTTAGAGCCAAAGAACTACTTAAAAAGTAAGCAAAGTCTAAATAAAAGTTGTAGGAAATTTAGATTTTGTTTAAATTGTTTTAATTTTGTAAAAGTTTAAATAATAATTTTGTCTTTGTTTACTGTATTTTGAAATATTTAAAAAATTTCTTTTTTAATTTCCTAAATTTTATGATTTATTTTTTAAAATATTGCAGATACATTAAAACGCAGGTTATACACGTTTTAAGGAAGCAATTTTTTGAGATTCATTTTAATTTGATAGAAGACAGTTCTAAATTTTGCTTTTTCCACTAAATTAATTTCGACAAAAAAAACAAAAGATTTTTGCATTAAAAAAAATATTCCCCATTTTGTTTATCTTTGGGGAATTTCTTGAAAATTTTAGAGAGTTTTTGATAAATTAAAAAAAAAACTTTCCTTAACACATTTTTGTTATTAAACCATTGGATCTGAAAATTTAAGAAGAATGTAAAATTACAAAACTCGCTTTGTTAAAAATTGTTGGTGATTTTTACATAAAATTTAAAACTAATTTTTTTAGAATTGGTCATAACGTGCTCAATTTCTTTACATCCAACACTTGTTATTCTAAACGACAGCAGCATTTGCCATTCGTATTCATACACTAGAATATAAGAGAAATTTTTAATCGCAATTAAAAAAAAACTATTTCTAAATGGGTTTGGTTCAATATTCGCAGCAATACCATCATTATCCGATTTGAGGAGCTGGCACTTTAGTCTCTTCTGTAGATTTCCATTCAAGAAAGGAAAAACTTTTTTTTAATAAAACGGCCGTTAAAGTATAGGATGAAAAAAAAATTATAACAAGGATTCTGTTTAAAGGATTTCTAGATTTTTAATTGATTCTATGAAAAATGTTTTACTAAAACATGAAGCACATAAATCAGCGATTATATCCAGCAATCGAATTTTCGTTGACATTATAAAAATAACACCGGTCAACAAAAAAAAAAAAACAGTTTTTGTATGTAACATGAAAACTATTGTCTAATTATGTTTCGAAAAAGGATAAGGATAATATAAATAAAATCAAAATAATACAAATACGAACAGTTTTTTGTAATTCAATTTTTAAATATTTTAGAAAATTTCAATATTTATCGACAAAGTGAAGTTATTTCTCTATATTGCAATAATAGATTCGAGATAACCTTAAGATTCTCTTCTATATTTAGCTTCAAGGACGTCTCATTGTAATATCCAACAATAATCCGGCAGCATACGTGTACTCCAATTGCCTTGATGTCTGTTTTCTATATTAGAAATATCTTGGTGGAATCTTTCACCGTGTTCATTGTTAACGGCGCCCGTATTTTCAGGAAAGAAGTCTAAATGTGAATGTAGATAATGTATTTTCAACGACATATTACACCCTAAAGCCTTATATGCAGATAAAAGCTTGAGATAGTAGATGTGGCTCATTCGATGAGGAAGGTTCTTGGAAGTGTGTAGCGGGCAGATGGGAACTTTCAGGTGGTTCTGGTATGGGTAGTTCCTCACTGTGAGTGACTAATCTTTTTGCAGATGACAGGTTTGGATACTTAATTTTACTTTTTGTTTTAATTGTTATACCTTTTATATCAATTAAACAGAAATTACAATCAGATGAGTGGTTCGTTAGTTCCGTCCAAATCATCGGAATTGCAAATAGCATAGATCGAGATCGTTTTGCCCATCCATTAAGATGACCCACACATGTACACAACAGATATGTGGAACCTACGCTTTTTCTTGTTGTCCGATAGCAAAGCAAAAATACTGTTCATATAACTTTGTTACTAAAGGTGTCAAATTTCGTGCTGAGTTTTAAAAGTAATGTCTCCATATATATATAACAAAACTTGTCAGGATCATGTA
Source organism: Cistogaster globosa (assembly GCA_937654795.1). NCBI lineage: Eukaryota > Metazoa > Arthropoda > Insecta > Diptera > Tachinidae > Cistogaster > Cistogaster globosa. The sequence goes on along the minus strand of OW569403.1, from coordinate 61,726,233 downwards.
TACACTTTCTTGACATTATCTAAAAATCACTCAATAAACAGTAAACGCTCTTGAAATAGTAAATACTCAGTGTGAAAATAAAACTAAAGGATCTTAAATTGTGTGAGTAGTAGCTGTAACACAAAAACAAGAGCTGATCGAATCAAAGTAAACATTGTTTTTATATCAGGGTAGGTAGATAATTCAAAATTGGTAAGTACCTTTCTTGTTACAAAATTGTGTTGACCAGTGTAATTAATAAATTTTCCCATTTTGCCAAACAAGAAAAAATAAACAATAAATGAATAAAAATTAAAAACAGAAAAATAAATGAATAATAATAATAATAATGAAAGTGTATTTCAGTGTATGAACCCAGTTTCATAGATAGTATAAACGAGAAAAATTTAATAAAAAAAAATTGAGACAAAAAGAGAAGAAAATTTTGTAAAATTTGAAATATTTTGTAAAGAACAAATCAAATAAGTTAAAACATATATCCTAAAAAATGAAGTAATTTGACTAAATTTTTCTTTATTTTACTAAATATTTTTATTTTACTCAAGACTTGTAGACTCGAAGAAATTTTGCAGAACTCAAATAATTTCTTTTAATTCCATTTAAATGGAAATTTTAATAAATTTTATTTGTTTACTTTAAAATAATTGTCCAAGCTAAGTTGGACATAAATTTTTTTTTATGAATAACTTGCATTATTAAATTTTATAATTGAATAAGATAAACAATTGTAAGGTAGTTGAATTATAACCTAATTGAAAATGATACTTACCATTGTTTATATTTACTTATCTTAATACTTACCTATATTATACTTATTAACGTTGAATACTTACCCTAATTATACTTACCGATAATTTGATTCTGTAATTTATATTTACCCTTTGAATACTTACCTGAATTTACCTAATTTTAATAATAAGAGAAAAAACCCTGTAAGGTTGCCCACACTGATATTGGAAAATCTCCAAATTTTCCAATGGTACTTTCGGTTTACATCTGCCGAAGCTTTTCGCGCCTTGAGGTAACGATTTTACTTAATTTTTTCAATACCAATTGAACAGTGCGAGCAACTAGACGTCCTTGCTATAAAATTAAATAATATAGATCTCATAGCATAATAATAAGATTCTCCCATAAGAAATATTATTTTTAACAGAATTGTTGTTGGAATAACATCAATTCTGTTCAATAATATCTGAGGTGATATTTAGAACAGAAACAAGTTTTAAATTTTTCTTTTTATTTCTTCCTTGCCACTATTTCAGACGTTTTGCAATTCAAGGCTTTTAATGTTAAAAAATTTTAGAAATAAAAATAAACTCAAGCCGATTTACTGAATTAATTTTTTTGTGCACAATCATTTGAATAATTTTGTGGAACAGGAATATTTTCCAAATCGATGGTAGAAATAAAAACCTTTTTTAATGACCTCAATTGAAAATGGAAGATAATAATGTTGTTTTTAAGACTTCGTTTAAAGTTTTTATTTTATAAAGATATGTTTTCTTTTTATGTTACCTAACTTAATTGAAAACTTACTAAAATCATTGGTTAATTTAATTCAACAAAAGGTTTATCATATTTAAAGCGAGAATAATTATATTGAAAAAAATTGAATTAAAAAATTTTCTCAACATAAATATTTTTTACAAAAAACATTTGTAGAAGTAACCAAAAAGTTTGTAGCCCTGTAATTATGATAATTACAATTTTAGCAAAAAGTCAAAGTTATCTTTACACTCAACCTTGAATTATAATTTATGACATGTGAGAGGGAAAAAATATTTTTAAAAAATTTTATGATTAAAAACTTATTTTAAACATAAATTTCAAACTTTTGCAAATTCACTTAATTGCAATAATGTTTTTTAAACTTTTTTTACATAATTTTAAATAAACTTTACACACACACACACATACTCATACAGCTATGGAAATGTGTACGTACTACATAAAAATTAATTCGTTTTCTACAATATTTTTTTAACTACTAGATGCGTTAAATAAATTGCTTTTAATTTTTCACTTTACTTTTGCCGTGAAAACCAAAAAAAAAAACTTTGTAGCTGTAGCAACTAAATGCAAGCAAAAAGAAAAGAAAAAAATGTTGACCTTTTAGAGTTGAATAGTGGATATTGCTGTGTTTTTGTTAAACACTTGTAATTGTTTGTCTGTATATTATGAGCTTTCATTTGTATGAATTGTTGGCTCTTCCTAAAGTGCTTGCAATTTTTCAATTGTATTTACTACTCTTCTTGTAATTTTATTTTGACTCCATATACAGCTGCTCTTTTTGCTCTTGATGATGTTGACTTAAACTTTTCTCTCTGTTTGCTAAAATATTAGCGTGTTTGTGTGCGTATGTATGCTTGTCCATTTTTACCGCAATGTCCTTTAGAGAGTTTTACAAAGTGAATAATCGTTTATTTTGTTTCATTTTTTTCTTATTGTGCTATTTGTTTGTATACAAAGGTAACAAATGGCTTCAATATGTATGTAAAGCCACAGAAAAGTTAAAAAATTGTTTAAATAAGAGCTAAAAAAATCAAACAAAACAACAGCAACAAATGCACACAGTTAAACAAATATTTAATTGTTGCAAGTTACTGGAAAAAAAAAACATTCCATTCCAACTTTGTTGTTGATGTTAAAAAATTGTATAACAATTTTTAAATGGATAAATAAATGAATGAATGAACGAAGGTTTGTTTGTTTGCTGAACTGGTGTATAAAGTGAGTTGACCAATAATTTATGGGCATTCATTTGGTCAACAATTATATTGTATATGAGTATTTGACCTTTTTTTTTACCCGACTGTTTTGTTTTTGCCACTGCTCATTACGATGCACTTTCTTTTTAAGCGACTTCAAAAAGCATAACGATGACATTTACACGATGATTTTTCTTATTATTATTTCTTATGTCTTTCGTTTTTCTAGACAAACGGTTTAAAGAAGCCAGAAGGGTAAAAAATGATACGAAGAAATAAAAAAAAATTAGAAATAATAATAATTATAACTTAAAGGGTGTCCCCATTCATCACATAAATTTTTTGAGAATATAATAGAAAATCCAAAACTTTTAAAGAATAACTACGATGCCCTCAATAATAAACGGCAATTTAAAAATTTTAAATTAAAGGGTGTGCCTACAGATACCTGGCCTTATCTCTTAAACCGCAATATACTATATTTTCATGCCCTTTACAGCAACAAATACGATAAATATAAAAGTATGATTAAAAGGATTCCCCATCCAAAATGTTACTTTGCCGTACATTTGAGTTGTAAAACTTAAAGAGGATTTGCATAAAAATATCAGGTACCTATAACAAAAAATATAAAAAACAACATTAAAGGGTGTGCCCATACATGCGAGATTTGTTTCATATGGGCACTATCACTTGAACTGTTACAGACACTTGAAATTTACAGAAAGTATATATTACCGAATCCGTTATGGCAGGAAGCATAAAATAAAAGGGTTACCCATGCAAAAGGATATTTTGAAATACACGTATAGGCTTGATTTTTGAACTATAACTGGCAGGACAGAGTGTAACTTTTTATTTAGTTTTACCTTACGCTTATGCTCACTCTCATCATCATACAAAATTAATCACGAACGCGAAATTTCTAATACAGATTTGTGTAGGGCACATCCTGTGCGTTTTATGCTATTCAAGTAACCTTTGAGTAGATTCACTTTAAATTGCATCAATTATATTCAATACATAAATTAATAAGATTTTTTTCAATTTTACTATCATTTTTATTTGAGTGTATTTTTACGATTACATTTTACAGTACGTTTATAACGTTAAGTGTTTATAAAACATTTCAAATAGCAAGTGATAATGATGAAAAGACTACAAAATTCATCTCCACTGGACAAGTTCAATCAAGTTTTAAATTGTGTTTAAAAAATGAGCTTTAATATCATGACTTTGTACTGCAAATTTATACGTATGTATGTAAGTGTGTGTAAGTAATGTAAGTTATATTTCAATACAGTGCAGATGTTTGACTATCTGTCTGTCTATATGTCTGACCGACCATCAATACAATACATTGTTATTTACAATTGTTTTGTATTTACAATTTAAATGGCAAACATCAGCCATCAACAGTTAAAAAATGGTTTGTATATATTTAACTGTAAATAACAACAAACTGTTTCTTTCTCTCTCTTTCACTCTCACAAACGCAAAGAAGCATTTAAGCAGTCAACATATCTTAAACAGTATTTTAAAACCGATTTTTTCCCTTTCTTTACACTGTGGTCAAGTGGGTGATGCCGAAATGATTTTCAGAGCAGCAAAAATAAGCGAAATATTGCCTTATAAACGTACAATTCATTTGTTGGTTTGGTTTGGTTGGCCATACAGTTTATACTATTATTTTTTTTACACACAAAATATGTAAAGTATGTAAAAATGTACAAAATACATAATAGTTAAATGTATCGCATGTGTTAAACTAGATTAAAAATAAGGCAAATATTATAAAAATATAATTTAAATACAAAAAACAAATTATTTACTTTTAAGCAACTAAAATATGGGCTTTTATAGAAATTAAAGTGGTCAATACGTTCCACTGAATTAAATAATTTATATTTCATATGTCACTATTTTGCATAATTAATTGGTTTTCACACATAATATTGGCGTATTAAACGAGATTATTGTACAGCTACGTGCTGCAGGTTGTTGCCTGGTCCATTTATGATGACTTTTATTGCTATTTGTAGCAAATTAATTATTATTGTTATTGTTTTTATTTCTTCACTCATTCACATATAAATATTTGAGGTGTTTGTGTATTTAATAAATAAATATTATTAATAAACTTTCCAGCCGTAAAAATCACAATGCGTATCCAAAAAGGGCCTCTTAAAAGGCCTACTTAGAAATTTTATTTCGATTGGTTATTTATTCTTTTCTCAAGAAAGGCTTCCAAAAGGCATTCTATAAGTCTTTCGGAAACTCAGATACACATTTTATTTTTTTATGTTTCGTATTTTTTGGCAACAATATCCTTGAACCTTTTTTAGTAAAATAAATTGCCAGAAAAAAATTTCTAATCCGTACTTAAATTATTCCAAAGCTTTTCTCAAAATACGGATCCTCTTAAATTAAGTTCAAAACTCAATAATAAACTTATCAAGCCCTGAGTTCTATATTTTAGCTTTAATTAAGTCTGTTTGCAAAATTCGAGAATATTTCGATTTTCAATAAGTTCTTGGACTAATTAAACAAAATCTCGATTCTACGATTTCGCCAAAAAGCAGGCAAAATTAAGGCTTTAAAAAGATTAAATTTTTTTAATCGTCAAAATTTTTTTATATAACTTTTTATTGCTGGTCTGCTTAAACATAAAAGGCCTCAGTTGACATTGCCATCGCGTTTAAAGGTTGAGTAGTTCATATGTAGCGAAAATAATGTATGTGTTGGATTAAAAATGCCTTTTAGAAGGCCTCTTAAATGCCAGATTATTATTTTTTTTAATGTTGCTCCACCAAAAAGTTGTTTAATTGCACTATTTTACATGATATTTTTTTTATTCTTTATTTATTATATATTTTTTAACTTTTAACGAAATGCAAATAACAACACATGTTTTTATGTTTTATAACTTGTTTATTAATGTATAAAATTTATTAATGAATTTAATGAAAAATTAAAACTTTAGGAAAAGTCGATTTTAGATTTATAGATTTAATGTTGCTAGTATTCGTCGTTGAAAATAAAACACATTTGCTTAAATTAAAGCGTTCATAACTTATGTGTGGAAGCATACGCGTCAGGCACGACGAGAATTTTAGTGCAGAAAGAGCGTTTCTCTATTTTTATTTTTTCAAAGTTTTTTTAATACTTTTTTACTAACAATCATATTTATTCAAAATTTATTGAAATAAAAATGTCAAATAAAATGTCAATTGAATTATAATAAAGCTCTTGAAACATGCACTATCCCATTTAAGCATATGCTGTCTGTAAAAATACAAAGGTCTCTCTAAAATTTTCGTGGATATGCATTAATTAACTTCAATCCGATTAGTTTTTAGTATTGTTTTCTGGGCTAGCAGATCTACTGGTAGCTGTCATCATGGATTATTTTTAGTTCTAGTTTTTAGCACCCACGGACCTCTCATCTTTTCTTCTATGTTTTTCATTTCGCCTTCCATTCTTTGCAAACTTTCTATTCCTCTGTTATTTTGGTCCTGCAGGTAACATAAAGGTATGAAATCTGGAATACGAACTTTCTCCGGTATAACTGCGAACTTATCTTAACCTACGACTCATTTCGAAATTCCTTTACTGATGCCTCAATGATAATTAATATTTAGGCAGGTAGCGAGCGCCCTAAAAAACCTTTATATTTTATAAATTCATACTATAAAGAGATTAAGAAAAAAAACTCTTTTATCCGTTACATATAATCACATTTTAGCTCAATGAACCACATTATCCAATTACTTTTGCAGTGACTGAGTCATATTTAATCAATGACTACTGTTTTATAAGTATTAAAAAAGCAAAATATTTTTTATATTCTTTTATTCAACACACAAATTAAAATATGTTTACACACACACATACATACATACACACACACACACAGCCACACACATCCAATTTCAAATCAAAATCTTAAGAAATATTTTTAACCGGAAATGCTTCGATGTTTCCATTACACAACTTTCAAAGATAAATCTATTGAATACACAACATTAAGCTTCAATTTAATCAGCATTCTTTAATTAGAACTATTAATAAGAAAACTATTTAAGACTGATTATAGCAAGTTCTGCTTAAAAATGATGAACGTTGAGGTACAAATAAAAATCATAACCATCACAATGAAAGACAAGCAAATACATAAGAAAAAATAAAAAATAAAAAGAATACGCAACGCTTAACGCAAAACACAAAGCTAAGTTTTGTTCTGATTTTATTTTAAACTATTGACTGTACTACAAATGTATAAATGAAGGGTACAAATATCAGTTAAGAAATATTAATATTGTGTTCCTTTTTATGCAAATAAATTATAATAAGAAATATTTTTTCTTGAATAAAAAAATAAGGTGCATTTAAATTAAATTCCAACCTTTGTGGTTGCTGATTATAATTAAAAAAAATATCTACAAATGTACATATGCACTCGTACTTATAAAAACTGTGGTTTAAGAAAAAAAATGCAAAAATAAATATATGAAAAGATTGCGATCGTTAAATATTTTTATAATGGTGGCCATATGATTCATATAAATGCAGAAATAAACTCAACTCGCAGCAATCATTAATGGTTAACGATTCATTAACACATAAACAAATTTTATTTTGTAATTAAGAATAAGAAAACGAATAAAATAAAATGTTGAAAAAAGTCGGCTAATCGTGTTACATCTGTAACTCTCTCACTCTCTCTTACTTATTTCACAACACTTGTTGCTTTTTAATTTAATGATAGCAATGTAAATTCTTTGAATTGCATTACAGTAAGCAGAAGAAGAAAAAAGCCCTCTTAAGAGAAATACAAATTCCCTTCAAATTATGTGTGTATGACTTTAAATGTTCTTTGTCGTTTTTTTTTATATCTTCTTATTTAACGTATCATTAACACTTGCAGCCATTATAAAATTTATCAGTTTTCAACTCACACAAAGTGATATGATGAACGTTAAATGAAAGAAAAAAAAAAGAGAGCCTACTTTCACTATTCTATGTACCAGAGGGAAACAAAAGATAAAGCTGCGAATTCTAAATCGGCTTCTTTGAAATTGGGGAAACTATAAAATACAAAAAGTATAATTATTTATTGATCAGGTTATATGCACGGTGAGTTTCGCTACCCTTGTCGTTAGGAAAATCAACCTAAACAGGCATTTATTCTAAGGGTGACTAACACCACATTTGGAGAGCTTATCTGTTGAAAATCTCGTGATGTAACTAGATCACTAATAGTTGTTACCCGTCCTACACCATCAAGCTTTTATTCGAAGGCGCATGTAAGTTTCAAAGCGGCTTATGTGGGATTGGCTTATTTTTACTACTGCAAAACTTGAGATGTAGGATAATCAATAATTACTTTGTGGGGCTAAATTCCGTCCAAGATACTACTTCTTCTAGAAGCTTATCTCAAATTCAAATTATAGCTCGTAAATATATAGAGCTACAATAGTGACACCCCTATAAGATTAAATTTCCTATTTTAATTTCCTGATCGTCTGTATATTAGGTCGAAATTCACAAGACGATCGGGTTAATAGTTAGGCTTCCTTTAAGAAACCAACAAAAAAAACAAATATAAACACAAATTCACTTTTAAAAACTTATCTATATTTGAAATATATTTCAAATCGCTTTTGTTAAAATCGATTCAGCGCGTTTTTCCTCTGTCTCACTTACCCCTACTGTTCTTAATACTTTAAATCAACATACTCTATTGGAACTTCTCAATAAATATATCTCTCTCTTTTAAATTTCATTTAATGATGTAGTCGTAAATGCCCGTTTTCCCCTTTTCCTCTTATCAGGTTCCTTCCTAGCTTCGGAAACAGACTTCAGAATTTTTCTATTTTTTGCATTTTATTAAAATCGAATTAGTTTTTTTAATCGGATCGGATGCATAAAAATTGCGAAAAAGGAGGAAGTTTTTTTCTTCTTTCCTAGTCCGCTATATCGAAATAAAAATATTCTACTTTACCTTGATGACAAATATCTACCCGTGTTTCAAATTTCATTAACGTCGGGGCAAATAGGATCCGTCATACGCTGTACTTTAACATATTTAACTGAAAGCAAAGTAACAAGTCGTTACTAACGACAGATGAGGTGGACACAATGAGTACTTTGTTGACGGACAAAAAAAATTGTTAAAACACAGCAAGGGCGAAAATTAAATAAGAGGAAGAAGCAAATGATCGAAGTAAAAAATTGTCCAACTTTCGTACTTTAAGTTGCCGGAGACGTACCGATTGTGACAACAACAAAGAGATTTATAATATACTTAAGATTAAGAGGAGAAATGAAGAAACAAACGAACAGAATATGTTGATAGGATGCACCTTCGTGTAGCATTGTGAATCGATTTGTTACAAATCTCTCTCACTCTCAAGATTTGGCGCTTACCTTTGCGGTCGGGTTAATGAATTAAGTATTGTATTTCTAACTTAATCGAGTCGTTTTCTTGTACATATAATAAAACGGTACTTTTTTATATTTAAGTACCCTTTTAAAGGAGCACTGCAGCACCATCTCTAGATGGCAATGAGTTGAGTTTAATAAGTTCACTTACATACATGCATATATGTAAGTGTGTATATACATATGTTCAGAGATAAGCTTTAAAGTTGAAATCTTTTTAACAGAACACTTGGTTGGCAAAGCATTCTTTATTAAAAAAAATGTAAACATAAAAATGTGTTGGTATATTGGAAGAATTATTGAACCGGGTTTTTTTTTAATTTTTTTTATAGACCCACACATGAGAAAATACTAAGAATCTCTTGCTATTAATTGACTGTAAACTGGGTAAAATAGTGTCCAATAAAAAAAGCATGATCGCATGTGCTTTACAATATGGTGTTTTTAAAGGGCATTATTTTTTTTAAAAAGGTATTAAGAGACAGATGATGATGTCATCGTTTAACGTTTAAGGCAAACGCAAGAAGGCACAAGAACTTAAACATCCTATTGCTTTTTGTTTTTTGATAAACACACATTTATTTATAAAAATCATGAACAAAAAATGACTTCTTGACTTCAGCAGAGGTCTGCAAAGATTAACGTTTTTTATTCTTCCATCATTTACTTCACAACAATACCCCTTGTTTGTTCTTTACATAAAAAAAACAAAAAATACAAGAAGACAAAAAACGAACTTTAACGAAAACACACACCATGTGAGCTTATGAACACAGCCATAAATTGCAAGCTGAAGGTGAGACAGCACTAAATAAACAAGACTCTAAACAACAATAACAATGAATGACTTTAAGTCAAGTCAAGAGAAAAAGACATGAAAAGTCGTTAAAAATACACACACTCACGCACACACACACACTTGTTCTTAAAAAAATAACCTCAAGATGGTTGCCCGTTATAAAAACACAAAAAAATGGAGTTTAAATATGTTATCTTTTCTCTTGGACTTTTTATAAGCTAGTACAGTTATAACGCGTAATTCTCTCCTATAATAAACCTGGTCCTATGAGTTAAGACTATAAAACATTGATTTCAATTGAAAGTGAAATTCTTGTTTTAATAAAAATGATCATCATGATGGTAATAATGATGTGATCAGTAAATACTCCTGTGTATTTTATTATGCCAGTCACCGAACCTTGTGTTATTTGTATATTTTTATTATTATTAACCCAAGACAGAAACTAATGCATCAAATTGTTTTTTATATTTTAGTTTCATCAAATGCCATTTGATCGTTTTGCGTTTTTATGTTTTACTGCCTCTGATTATTGCTGCTGCCTGAAGTTCATTTACTTACAGCATAAAGTTGCATGCGGGCAAGCATACTTATACGTTTACATATATGTATATGTACATATGTATTTCTTACTCATAATTCTAATACAGTCGAGGGGATAAATTATTTTTTACACTGCTCATCAACTGTTGTAAAAGTTATGGGCTTAACAATTTATTCATTTAAACGTTTGTGTACCTTTGATTAAAAGCAACACGCAAGCGTTACTTTTGAGTACAACAATACATACAGTCTCTGATAAAATTTTGCATATGACCACTATTTTTGCAACCTGATGATTGGCAGAACGTAATAAGCAAAAGTATTTATTTCATTTGTCTAAGAACCGTATCTTTACAAACAAAAGATATTGCTTTTAAGAATGGAAAGCTAAAACGGTTATTAAATTGTAGATTTCTTTGAAACCGCCACGGGAAAGGACTAGAAATTGTTTCAAGAATATTAAGTCAAAATTAAGACAGCAGGAATTTTCCAGTTCAAATTTGACAAAAATTTATGGTATGGATTTCGAAAGGGTTTGTGTTTTTGCCGCTGACTGGGTAATTTATATTGGACATATTGGACTGTATTAAGATTAAAATATCTAAGGATATTTTTAAAAATTTTTGCTAAACAGTTAAACAAAGGTCAGTTTCTCCACTGCGATGTAGCGCAAACTTTAACTCAATCATCATGTAACAGTATCAAACTGTTTTTTTAAAGCTGTATGTGCTTTCTACGTAGTTCCGATTTATTTAATCGGAGAACTATTTTCTTTGTTCTGGATTAAATACATAATTGTTTCAATTCAAATTGATAATTGATACAATTAATTATTTAATTAGAAAAATTTGTATTTATTTTTCAATTATATGTATAAAGAGTCAATTAAAAATTTAATTAATTTTCAACCTGAAAACAAATAAAACCTTTAATAGATGCAATAACTTTTTTTTGAAGTATTCATTTAGATATCGCACTTTTGCCAAAACATTAGTTTTTATCATTCAATTCAGATTGGCAGGAAATCTTTATCCTAATTTAAAGTGAGATAAAAATGTACTTCACTTAAAAGATTCTTTAACAAAATGAGAGTTTAAACAATTTTAAAAGCTAAAACAAAATATGAACAATCAATGGCGATTTATTTTTCAAACGTCTTCAAACAGGAGATGAATATAAATTTTTGTGAATTTTTGAATGTTAGTTGCTTCGGGGCTTCGTGTTTTTTTGACCCACTTAAATTTGTTTTCTTTATTAAAAGGACTATTTTTACGTATTGGGACTCTTGTAAAAATTAAAAAAAAAATTAAAAGGTGCCCACATGAGGTTTTTGAAGCCTACTTGGCTGTCAATATACTTTAAAAAAAAATTAAAAATACTAACCAAAAAAATTAATTAAATTAAAGGGTAAAGATAAATGTATATTTATCTTTGAAATATTTAGAAAGCGGTTGGTTACAAATTCGTCTGTTTTGAAGCCGTTTTTTTTAAGTTCAAAATTAATAAAAAACATATATGGCTTATGGTATAGGAAAGTCAATTTTCTTGCGTAAGAGTCTCATATTTTATTTCTTTCATTGAAACGTTGGTATATTAATTTAATTTTGTCACTTAATTTATCAATACAAATATTTATGTATTTCTTTTTTTCAAAACAAATTTAAAGTGTATTTTTTTGGACACTGGATCCCAGAGATTTCGTTCATCTTTAAAAGTAAATTATTTAGTCAATTAATTGTTTTTTTGTAGCTATAAAATTCGTGTCATTTATATAAACAAATTAATCACAACTAATTGATGTGACTTCTTTTTTTAAATTGACTTTAGAAACAAATTAATAAAAACTGGTGTTTTATTGCATGTTTTAATTTTTTAATTTTTAAAATTTTTATTTATTATTTCATTAAAGGTATTTTCGTTTCAACATCTCGTGTGCTCTGCTCTGCTTTAAAACTCATAAATCATGGCAAGAATCTGATAGATCTTTATAGCATAAAATTCATTTCACTGTTCAGTATTTAAATATTTGCAGTTCTTTTACAAATCTATAAAAACGAACGAACTAAGTGACTGTTTTACGGCAACAAACGAACTCTGCCGCCTGCCTACTCTTCAAGCAGTCAAGCCTTGAACAAACAATCAAATGACTCTATTTCAAATTTTAGTTGTGTTGTTATTAAACACAATAGTCATTGGGCAGGAGACATATACAGATACAGAGAACGAGAAAGTGTTAAGTTCTTTGTGAAAATTATTTTTATATTGTTTCATGTGCAACATTTTTTTCTGGTTTTGCTGTAGAATTTGCTTAAAAAATTTCGGCTGTAATACCAAAAAAAAAAAAAAAATTGTTTGCCAATATTTTGTGTTGTACTTGTTGTAAATTATATACATCTCATTCCCGGACTGCAAGGGTACTAATAAAAAAAAAATAAAAATAACTTTTTGAAACAGATGTACTCGTAAAACTGAAAATTGCATGGAATGTTTTTTGTTTTGTTATTTTTGTTTTTTTTTTTCATTTCCAACTTCAGTTGTTCAGTTAAAACATACGCCAAACATATGCAAAAATACCTTTTGGGTTAAAATCTTGCAAAAATTAAGCAAAAAAACCCAAAGTATCTTTCACAGGAAATATAATAAAATGCATGTAAAAACAAATTTTTGCCAAACAAAATGACTACAACACAAAACCAAAAAAAGTGTCATTTTTCAGGGCTTAACAAAAGATTTTAAGCTGTTCAATTTTTGAAGCAGTGGGAAGAAATAAATATTTCGTTTTTTTTTACTTTTATTTTTGGTATTAATTTGAAATAATTTCTGTTTTTTTTCATTTGGTAAACAACAAAAGCTTTTGCCATAAAGCAACGCCTGCATTGAGCTACATGCAACAAATTAAACAACAAAATTATAAATTTTTTTGTTACTTAAATTGTTTCAACAGGACTACTGGTTCGAAAAAGAGCTCACTTATGCAAATACATTCTATTCATTTTCATTTGTACAATAGTTATAAATTTCACACAATTGCCCAGTAATTGTTAAAATGTTTGAAATAAAAACGAATATTATTTGTTTTTATATTTCTTTAGTAAAAAAATAATTTTAAAAAGGTAAAACAACAAAAATTGTTCAACAAAGTTGTTGCAAACATAAAAAAATTTAGGCATTAAACTTTAATTGTTAAAGAATTGATAATTTATAAAAAAATAAAAATAAATATAATTAAGAATTTATTTATGCCTGCGTATAGATTGAATAAATATTTTTTTATCGCTACTTTCCTGGATCGACAACTCATTTTGCTAAGCAGACTTTGTGCGTCACTTAATTCATATCGTTTTGGTCGAGCAGTGTAATGTAAATTTATCGTCAACAACAACATGACTTACAAACTCAGATTTCGATCAGTGAAAGTTACATAAACTGCTCAGATTAAGAAAAGGTTTTTGCAAACGAGCTTTTTGGAGAGAAGTATAGTAAATCCTTATTCACTCCCCACTTTATATGGTCGTCTGACCAGTTAATAGAATAATCAATCATCATTCAATATAAGAAAAGAAAAATGTTTAATAACTTAATAAAATTATTATAAGAAAAGAAAAATGTTTAATAACTTAATAAAATTATTATTTGTTTTTAAATTGAATTTGCAAAAAAAAAAAATAAAAAAAGCAATTAATTTATTTAGTTATGTTTAAAAATAAATTGTAATCAAATAAATAATTGAAACAATCAAAAATTTAATAATAATTCAGGTTAAAAACAATTAAACCTTTAATAGGTTAAAAAAAATTGTCTCTAGTTTTATAAATTTTTTTTGATTATTCGTTGCCATTAATATTAATACCTTTTTCCCTTTCTGTATAACGTACGGATTCTTTTGATTGCAGATACCACTGTGGCACATTATACATTCGTTATTTTCTTAACTTCTTATGGCTCTATCTGGCTACATACTAGATCCTAGGATAATATGATGTCGTACTTACTAAACATGCGTTGTTACAAACGCATCCAAGCCAGTCATCCCTATTAATCCAATAGCCACAACTTAAAATCTGCCGTACACTGTAATCATTTTGTTACTTTCTTTCGCTAAACAGCTAAAACTCTTTCCTTTCTTATAAACGTCGTCTTGACCACAGACATAATCAGACTCCTTAACACTGACGTCTAAAAAGTAACTTATCATCTGCGATTAACCCCTAAATATTAGAAAGAAACAAAAATCGCATCCTCAAAAATAATGCGAAAAAACAAGCAACTATATATATAATTCTTACCTCAACAAATACACAAAAAACTAATGACAGCTACAAAATCATGGACAATAAACACAAAATAAACAAAAATTTTAGTTGGAAAATTTTAAATTTTCATAAAACTTTATTTAAAAAATAAAAAAACACATAACTTACCTTCAAATGGAAATAATTTGTTTGCCCGGTAGACGGACAACTGGCAGTGCAAAAAAATAAAAATAAAAAGTAAAATAAAAAGTAAATTAATTTTTTTTTTTTGTTATACAGGCACTTACATAAAAAAGGCCTTTCCGGGGCTCTAAAATACTTTTAAAAGAGATAAAAGATAAAGTTTTGAACAGCTCTTTTTAGGGCTAAAGTATATAAATTTAAGCAGGATATCTAACATGTTTGTTTGCAGGCGAATACATATAAAACAAAAGTCTTTTTCAGGGCACTGAGAACTTTGAAAAGAGGTAAATTAAATTTTCAAAATTCGTTTTTAGCGGTTTCAAAAATACTTAAAAAAGAAAAACAAAAAGGAAACAAATAGAAAATATATAATAAATTAAACACTTACATTCTTACCTCGTTCCACCTTTTATTTTACACAAATTTTTGGAGCTCAGCTTATTTACGGAGTTGTAGTGATTACAACTATTGTTTGGCCGCTGGGAAATTGGCTAAGTAGAAACCAGAATTGTAGATATTAACTGAAAAAATGTAAATAGCAAGTAAATTAGTAATGCAAATAAAAAATAAAAATTACAATTACAATGTTATTTCTAATGTAAAAAATTATCTCCTTTTTAAGCTGTATTGTAGCCTTCAAAAGGGCTAGTTTCAAGTTTTTAGAGCCCTGAAAAGGGCTTTTGTTTTATATGTAAGTGCGTGTAAGTAAACAATAACACACATTTTACTTTCAAATAATACTTACCATATTCCGTCTAGTTGTGCAAATTGTAACATTTTCTTCTGCCAATTATCCAGCAGTCAAAAAATTTGGTTTTCATTTGCAGGCAAGTTCCTGTAAAAAGAACATGTTAATAATAAAAAATAATTCACATCCACAATGTCTAATGAATCCACAACACATTTTGTCTATAACACCACTTTGGTGTCTTCTTAAAATTCCACTTTCCGTCTTGAAACCTTTACAATCTGCATAGGTGAGTCCACAACACATTTTGTGTTTCATATCACTTTTAAGTTCTTGTGCAATTTTTACATTTTTTATCTTAAAGTTTTAAATATCACAGGAGTATCAATTTAATCCATTCTTTTCATTTCCACACTTTAAGACACACGATTAACACGTATCCATATGCCAATTATATAAAAGCATACAAACATGCATAGGCATTTTTAATTCTTAAAGAACATTCTATATTTTGGACAAAATAAATGTCACTTGTTTCACTTCACTTGGTTCCAATAACGAACACAACTCCAATTGGACATAATTTGTTTACCAATTGGAGTTTTAAATTTCAGGAAACATTTTTAATGTTCCCAAAATGCACACTAATTATTATAATTTAAATAAACTTACCTTGTCAGATCCTTTGGGAACCGGTGAATTCTCAGCAGACCAGGACCTCCCATAATGCATATGCGACTCCTAAAAAAATAAACTATTCTAAAAAACTGCCAAAATTTTCTTAAGGAATAAATACTTACATTTTCAGCTGTGTACTGCTGCACACATATATGTATACGTAGTTTTTGACAATAAAATTGGCGGAAAAAAATGGAATTTTGCGCCAGAAAATGAAAATTTTATAATTTTTTCCGCCAGTTTGTATTAAAATGTTTAACAAAATTTAAACAAAATAAAACGGCATTAACTCCTTAAAAGAAAAGAGACAGATTCATACAAAATAAAAATTTTCTGTCTTGTAAAAACGAAGGGGTTAACTAAGTGATGCCACCTGTCCTTCCGTGTCTAATCTGTGACTGTTATCTATGGTCTTTACAACTATCTACAACTACTTTTATTAAATAGACGTCTTCAGTAATTTTATCTAGCCATGGGGCTTCATACAATAGTTGTCCTTTCTCTTCCGGGAATTTCGTACTTCAGTTTCTTAATTTTTTAATTTTCTTACACAATTATTTTTCTTCCTTTGTACGCATGTCCGAATATGGGCTTGAACTCACGATATTTTGCTTTACAGCAAGCACCTCTACCAACGCAGCCATTGAGGTTGCTCAACTTGTGTTAGTAATATTCAACAAACACCCAATGGTGGTGGAAGTAACTTTTTCACCTTTCTGTTTTCTTACCACGCACATACGGACAACAACAACAGGCGTTGCCAGATCTTATGTTCCTTATGTTCGTAACAATATATTTAAATATCTAACTAATTTTTTCATAACAAATGAGTTCACACTTCATTTAAATTGCTAAATCGACTATAAGTACATATCGTTACCTTAATATATGTAGAAAGGCCTTTACTAACGTTTGCCCTTCTCTACAGGAAAAGGAAAAGACTTGATAAAAAGTACAGTTTTGTAGTTGGAAATTTGTTGTTATTGTATTTTTAAATTCTCTAAGCAACGTAATACTGTTAAAAATCATGTTCGAAATATTTATAAAACTTGAATTAAAAAAAAAACTAGTTCGGGACTTTTTATATTAAGGTAGCGATATATTCATACTTATGCACGATTCATTTAAATTACAGTTTTTTAACTTATTAAAAAAATAAAATGATATAAAAGTTTACTTTTTCAGCTTAACGTTCAGTTTTTAACTAAATTTCTAAAAAATATAAAAAAGAAAAATTATTTACTAATGCGAACATTTTCTAAAAAAAGCAAGAAAAATTAGACACTAGAAAAATGAAATGTAGTTTTTTCTAGATCGCTACATCCTTCATAAGCTTCTTCGCATCTATCTATCTTAAGTTGTGTATATTGTAACCAACTGATCAATATTAGTTTAGTTAGACGAAATTCACACACAACTCAAAGCATTTCTTTGTTGTTCTCGTCTTGTACATTTGTTTTTGCTGCTGTACCAACCATCGGTATGGCCAAATATACAGTTTTTGTTTTAAAAACTTAAAAATTTTAAATTTGACCAAAAAAATCTTTTAAAATTTAAGAAGAATTCTGCAGATTTAAAAAATTTTTATTAAAGAAAATAAACACACATAAAATTAATTATGACTTACATTCCTCAGACAAGTTAAAGTGAAAAATTTATTCATTGACAAAATTTTCTTTATTTTACTAAATATTTTTATTTTGTTCAAGTCCTACAGACCTTAAAATTTTTTGTAGAACTTGACTAAAAAGCACAGGGAAAGACTTTTAATTTTCTTACAGAAGTTGAAGGGTCAGCAAATTTTTTTATAGCAAAATGTACAAGATTTCCATTGTATCACAATGAAATCTAGTTCATCTTATAAAAATATTTCCACGGTCATTCTACCGAATCTTACTAAAGCTAAATTATGGTCATAAAAAACTCGTTTTGTGCTCAAGTTTTTTAAAGTAAATTTCGACAATGATGCATTAAACTAAACAATAATTTTTGTGATCAAACTTTAAATGTATTCAGATAAACGTAAGCATATCAACCAATCCTTTGGTCTTACATACAAATGTTCTTTCGCCATCAATATACTTAAATGTTCATGCTATGCATAATACATCATGATGTCTTGACATGCTCGTCTTGAAAATGTGAAAAAAAAACATTACAAATGCAACTACAAAAAAAAAAAAAAGAGAAAAGATAAGAAACGAAAACTGAAACTAAAATTAGTCTTATTGCATTTGCAGCAATTGCTTCTCCAACAAAGGCAACTGCAACCAGACTTGTGACAACAAACAAACAACAACTTCCTCATTTTATACTTTGCACCTTTAAAAAACATTAAATAGTTATTTTAAACCATTTCTAGCATTCCCCGTATAACTCTTAGGCCCAACAAAAAAAAATATATATATATATATATATATAAAAAAATAAAGGAAACAATAAACACTGAAATTCTTTACAGGCAGCAGCAGTTCAAAATGAATCACTTTTCAAAGACTTAAAAACTAAAATGAAAGAAAGAATAAAAAACAAAGAGCAGAAACAAGAAGACCACAGATGTTAGTGGTGATTTCCTTTAAATTTGACTGACTATAGCCAGACAGTAAGTGAGTAATACTGCTTATTTTACCTACTAAAGTCTTTCATGTGTAAATCAAGCCCTCCACCACCTACACACACACACACTTTCTTAAAAAAACAATTATTTTTAAACAAAAGTCAAAAGTAATAAAGGTGCATGGTAAATTAATGGAATTCTCTTCTTAAGTGTTGAATGTTCAAAAAAAAAAAACCAAAACTATAAATAATTTTAGCTACAGATTTTATTACAAATCATTCAAGACAGACAAAAATTACACAAACAAATATTATAAAGTAAATACACAATTATTAGTTGTATGGAAATGTGTCTTTATTTGTGTGTGTGTGTTTTTTTAATACTTTTCCTTCCTTGATGAATTGTAAGTGGAAACATGTGTTTTCAATATATTGTTGTTGTTGCTACTTTTTCGAAAAGGTAAATCACTAAAAATTGCTTTTTTAAAATTGAGGTCTTCTAAGCAAAAATTTGTTTGAAGTGTATTAGATTCAAAGGAAAATCAGCATAAATGATATTTAGAAAATAGAGAAAACAAAAATTATAGAGAGAGATAGTCATTATTATTTTTTTAATTTTAAGGTATTTTTTTTAATATTATTAATTTTTAAAAGTTATTATTAGACGAACTTAATTAGAATTATAATTAATATAAGTTTTTTAATCCGGCTTGAGTTCATGTTGTTTCATTTTCTTGATTTATTAAAAATTTTGTTTCTTTTGTCCGAGTCATGATAGTTTATGACAGCGAGCAAATACATATATTTCGATTCTACTTATTAATACTTTTGCCACAAAAGTTAAAATATTTTAAACAGAATATTTTTATGATCCTACGATTTTGTTTATATTAAAAGAAAAAAGAGAAAACAGCTTTCTTTGTCAATGTTCTCCTTCACCTGTGCACATGCCACCTAAAGTCTTATTGTGTCTAACCTACATTCAAACCTCAAAACGTCTTCATAATTATGTCTTCCCAAAAAAAAAAAAAAAAAAAAAAAAAAAAAAAAAAAATACACAACATTTTTTATGTTCTTTTTGCTTCATTTTTTTAATGGAGACAGAAAAAAGTTAATTTTTGTTTGGTATAAAATTGCAAATATTCAAAATTAATGTTTTTAAAAAATCCCTTGTGTTGATTTATTTATATTTTTTTTAATTCTTTTGTCCACACATTTCACTCTTTTTGCTAAGTAGTTGCTATTTAAAAAATATTTTTTATTTTTTTTTATATTCTATTTAGTGTCAGTTCAGCTGCTAATTTGTACCTATTGACAAAATAATGTCAACGTCTGTTTTTTATATTTAAAAGTTTTTTAAAATTTAATTTTTTGTTAATTATTTAATGGCAGCTAAATGTCACATATAATCTTTAAGTTAAATGGCTGGCAGTGAAATATTATTGTTTTTCCAAGTTCTTAATTATTCCCTGATCCAAAAGATACCTGTGAGAATGTTTACTTTTAATTAATTTTATTATTTATTTGCTGATTTTTTATTATTGTGTTGTTTGTTTTAAAGTTTATTATTTACAAAATGGGTTATTAATTAAATATTTTTTATTTAAGACTAGATGTTCGTTTATTTATGAAAGCTCATATTTCTTGTAAAAATAAAATGTTGGCATTGTGAACGCTTTTCCGCGTTATTTGAACTACTAATTTATGACAGCTTTTTATTTTTCTAGCGAATTTCTTGTGAGTTTTTTTTTTTTTTTTTTTTTTGATTAATTTCAATCTTTCCTCTTTGCTTGGATAATTTTCTGAAAAAAACTTGTGGACATAAATATTAAAACGTGGGTGGATGGGTTTTACATTATTGACGGCGTTGTTTTCATTATATGAATTTTTATGACATTTTTTATTTGTCTTTTAAAGACAGGTGAAATTGTTTATAGTTTATGACACTTGCTACAAAACTTAAAACTATTTTAAGGAAAATATTTAATAACAAATGTAAAGAAATTAATATAAAAACAACCTAGTGTTCCAGTCATAAAATTGAAACGAAGGGAATATAAATTCAAATAGAAATAAAAAAATTTAATTTGTTTTTAAAGAGACCCAAAAAATATACTGGCGGAAAGTTTATTTAAAATATTTTGTTTTAACCACGAAGAAATTTAAATAATCCCACATCAACTAAATCTTCTATTCGACAAACGACCCAAATCTAACTCGTCCAAAGATTCTTAGTTTAATAACGGGTGAACTTATCGCAATTTTTTCTCGGGAAAGAGCTTTCAATAGCAGCAGTGCTTTATCAACAAATTAAACTATGGCTGGAATGAAGAGTCAGCTTATTAAAAATAAATTTTCGTAAACTATATAAAAATTGCTAGAGACATGGTTTTCTATTTTGTATTAAAAGCAAATTAATGTTTTTTAAATTTTTAAAAATATTTTCAAACATTAAAAATAAATCAATATTAAACAACCAAAAACAGTTAAATTATTTTAATAAATTTAAATAAATAATGATTTATTTTATAAAAAAAAACATTAAATAAAAACCCATAAATTTTGCAGCAAATTATTAAAAGAAAATATTATAAAAAAGCAAACGAAAAATGTGCCAAAAATTTAGCTAACGAGAAGAAATAAAACAACATTAACTCCTTTTGAAGTGGAAAACTATAAATTTCGTTTTAATAAAAAATGAAACAATGAAAATTTTAAAAGTTTTGTGGATTTTTTTTAGCAGCATACATGTGTTTAAAAAGATAGATTAATTTAATAAAGTGTTTAAAATTATTAATATTAAGAAATTAGAGATGTGAGCGTGAGGGATTTTTGTCACACGTTCATGCATGGTTTTGTAGTAAACCATGTTCATGCATGACAAACTTTATAACTTTTATAACGCTCGTAAGCACGATTTTTACAATCAAAATTACGCGTTTAATTAGAAAAATGTTAAAAAAAATAAATTACGCATATGTACGTATTATTTTTTTTTCACGGTCACACAGTCATGCTTGAATTTTTCACTAATATCAAGATCATGCGTGAATAGCGCTTAACACCAAAAAATCAGGATATGAGCACACCTAGCTAGAAGCTGCCTTAGAAAATGATTCATTTGAATAAAAAGTAAAAACACACAGTAAAAAACACCATTTAAGCAAGAAAGAAATTGATTTCTAAGATATCATATGTCACTGTTTTAATTTCCTTTCACACAGAATTATAACAATCTGGCAACTACTAACTTTAAAGTTAAAAGATTGTTCTGTTGGAAAAAGACAAGTAAAACTCATTTTTATTAAACAGTTCTATCATAAGGCGTTATGTTTATATAACAGTCCTTTTTTTGTTTGCTTCAGCGACCCTATTAGAGATGTGGCAAACCCAATTCAAAATTATTTTAATCGAATAAAAATTTATAATTTCCTTAATCTTAACACAAATAACAAATTATGTTGCAGATATAAATTAAATAATAAAATTAAATTAAATAATCTTTTTGCATTCAATACCGAATTAAATTTGTTTCTGTAATATTTTCAAATAAAAAGAAAACAAAAAAAAAATTCTTTAAAATTTTTATTGATTAAGAGATTTTTTTAACGAATAATCTTTTTATACAAAACTCAAAAATAAAATATATATATTTATTAATCGATTATTCGAATATATTTTATTCAAACAAAATATTTAGTAAGTAGAACACAAAACGATCTTATAATAGAGTTATTAATTTTCTTCTGCTTTTTAAATTTTATTTTTAAAATCGGTTACTTTGAGCTTTTTGTCTTATGATCACAGAGTTTAATTTAAACGAATTTTAGTAACATGTTATTCTTTATAACTATGTATAGTTGAATCAATTAGTTTTAAAATTTTATTCGATTATTCGATTATTTTTCAAAAATTTATCAAATAATTTTTAAATGTAATATAAAAAATTTTATTCATATGAAAAATAAATTAATAATTTTTTTCGAATATTCGAATAATTTACTTTTGAATAATAATTATTATTTTATTATTTCTATTAAAAATTAATTCGAAATAATGTTATATGATCTAACAAATTTGTGTGTAAGTTTCATTTATTTTTCCGCCAGCAAAAGTATTTGTGATTGTCATTGCACTAGCCAAAAGCAAAAAAGTACCTTCCTTACCAGGCTCACTTAATAATGTTAAAATGTGATTTGCAATTAAATGTTGGTGATAAGTAAATTAAACAAAAAACACGCCCCCTCAAAGTAAAAAAAAAACCTTTAGAAGAAGGGCATTCTCATTTAAGAAATCTTGGAAGATTTGTATTATTTTAATTTATTTTTTATTTAATTATTTTCGCAATTTCTTATTATTTTATAGATAAAATAAGTATTTTTTTTTTTTTTTTTTTTTAATATTTTAAATGGTTGCTCCTCCTTCTTCTTGTTAAAACGAATTTCATTTGACATATGACATGAGAATGATGTATTTCAACTTAAATCAAAATTAAAACAAAACATTTCCTTCGAATCAAAACTAAATAGATTTAATAACGCGTAACTCTTTTCCAAGATTGTTCACTTAATTTAATATTAGTTATTCAGTTGTTGCTATACATTTGATTTATGACAAAAAGAAAATTCTATTTAATGAAAAATCAAGACTTTGTCCTAAGGCATCCATTCACTAGAGACAAGAAAAAATCATTTATTTTGCATTAAGCATGAAACAATTAGTAACTTTGTGTGTGTCTCAATATTTCAAATTTAAAGTTTTTTGTTTTTTTATTTTGAAGTTTTTTTTAAGTGTATAAATATATTTGAGTGAAAGTGTTGCGATCTATTATAGAAACAGCTGCCCATTGACACTAAAAACACGTTAGGAACAGATAAAATTTATTTAAAAAAATAGTTTTTTAAAAAAAAATTTTTTTTAAAGAAAACAACAAAAAATTAGCATTCATTTAAAGAAAACACGCAAAGAAAAATCACATTTCAGAATAATGAAAGAAAAACCTGTAAAACAAAATAGTTAATTAAAATTCTGTTGTTGTTGTTATTGTTGCTGTTTAGTTTTATTTTTAAGTGAGTAGAGGGGGCGGTTCGTAATGGTTTTGATCGATTACGTATGAGGTGATCTGTTTTTCATTTCATTTTATTTAGTTGTATTTTATTTTGAGGGTACCTCTGCTTTAATTTAAAAATGTTTAGTAAAAAAATATTGTGTATTTGCTGTTGTTATACACCTACTAAAACGCCCATTAATTATACATTTTTGTTTGTTTTTTTTTTTTTTTTTTTTTTTTTTTTTGTTGACACAAAATTTAAACCAAAACATAACTTGACAATTTAGTGGCCACACTCAGTCAAAATTTCATTTTATAGAGTCTTTTTAATACACTAATACTTTAAGGTAGCAACATTCCATTATTAGATATTTATTTTTTAACATTTTTCTTTGCTTTGTGTCTTGACAGCTTCCAAAGCGTGGACATTTACAATTAATCTTGTTAAAGCTCACACACTTGTAACAATTAAAATAAAAACTAAATACCTACATAAATGAAAATATGTATCTCATATTTTAAAGTTGTGCTATAAAATCGCTAGCTTTCGAATATATAAAATACGTCTAATTCTCTAATTTTATTTGTGTAGCTTAGACTTAATAAAATTGTTCGGCTTCTTTGGTTGCCAGTCAGCTGTTTTGAATATTGTACATTTAGCGATTCTCCCGGCTCAATTAGCAGGGATGGTAAACGTAAAGTATTCGTCGTTCTGTTTTGCTGGATGGATTTATTATACAGCTGCCCTCGTATTTCTTCCCTGTGAAGTATTTTATTAGATTTATCTCCAATTGAATTAAGTTTATGTTTTAAGAAAAAAAATATTTTTCACACCTTCCATTTAGCCGTTTTAACTTGAAAGTATTTTTTCAACATGTTAAAAATGATGATGATGAGTTTTCATCACTGACACATTTATGATTTGTTTACTTTGATTGCCCCGGCCCTGTACCTTATTCAATTGATTTTTTTTTTTATTATTATTTTAATTAAAAACTAAGTGTTTTTTTTCTTCTTGAAAAACTAAGAAAAATTAAATTCAGGCGTGAACAAATAATATTTACACTATCTATCAGTTTACGCACAACTGATATACAGAGCATCTTTGGCCAAGTAAGTGGCTGAAGTAAATACACAGTTGTTGTTGTTGTACTAGAATTTTCAAAATGTTGTAGTGCTTATGACTTTCAACAAGCAAATAATAATTTGTAAAATATGAAAAGTAAAATACAAAAATAAGAAAGAAATTAATAAATAATCTCAACAAGATATTGTTCTACAGCAACTACAACGAATCAAATATTATTAAAAATATTAGAAAAAGGTGGACAGAAAGTTGTGATATGAAAAAAATATAAATTAAAAATTTGATAAATGAAAGGTAATTAATGATCAAAATTTTTAACAAAAGAATATTGAATTTAGTTTTATACTAAAGACACCGTTTTATGTTTTCTAAATTTCAGGCAAATATTTGGACGCAAAAATTAATTTAAGTAAAATCTAATGAAATTAAGCTACAATGGCCTGTTGGAACTGCTATTAATGGCAAAAATGAAATTTAAATTGATAAACTGCTTTTTTCAATAGCCTTCAACTTATTTATGTTAACAAGTATTTGGTCCAGAAAGGACTGTCGTCATATTCCCAAAATAAAGTTAAATGAAATTTACCCACAATGTACCGACATATTTTTCCTAAGAAAATAAATTCAGGGGAAATGAATATATAAATTATAAAACGGCTAGACCCGCTGACCCCTTTTCTAAATGGACATGTCACATGTTTTCCTGATTATAATATTGCAGGTGACAAATACTCAACTGTTTGAATTAAGTTCTTTAAATGTTTGCGTATTTTACGTAATAATGTGAGTGTAAAAATACGCTCACACTCTTGGAATATCTTTCAAGCGTTTGAATGTTTGTCCCCCGTTTAATGAATTTTTCATCAGTCTTAATAACTGTAAATGAAATGTTCATTACCAACAAAAGAAAAAAACCGTCAATGCAATGCATTTTTCCAGCTCGAAATTTTCATTGTCATTGAAAACTTTTAGACGGTGAAATCCGCTACATTGACGACATTTTTTATTGAGACAATTTTGCAAAGATATAAGAAAAATTTGCATTTTCTAATTTCAAAAAGATGGATCGTTCCAGTTGATAAAGAGTATAAGAGAAAAGTTATCAAATTTAAGAAGAATATTCGCTCAAAGGAAAAAAATTGAGTCGAATGAGTAGTTTGTCTCTATAACAAAATGCAATTTAAATACGTTTTGGCTTTAAGCAATAAGCAAATTATGCCGACACATAGAGGGATCAACTTCAAACAATGCGTCTCTCTTTGTGTGCTTTTAAACTACTATTAGTTTTCCCTTCTTACATATATTTGTCATTCAATGCAAACGGAATAGGCTAGGACTTTAAAACAACTACACCCTACATGCGCAAAACCACTACCATCATAAAATAGCAAAAGCGAACTTTTTGAAGGTTCTATTTCATTTCATATTAATTAATAACTGTATAAGCTTTAAATTGATTTATTTATTTTTTTATTATTCTTAACAAATATATAATTGATTTAATTAAAAATTTAATTAAATTTAAATTGCTAACAATTCAACAACAACAAGAGTAACATTATTTATCTAATATTTTGATCTTGTATTTATTTGTAATATTTTAACAACAAATGAATATATGTTTACACTTAAGCTTAAGTTCGTTTTAACATTATCTCTCTTTATAACACATAAAAGCGAACTCAAGCCTGAAAACAATAACTAATTAATAATTCTTTGTAAATATTTTTTTCTTTTTATTTTTAACCACTTAAACTAGGACACACCTTTATGGTAAAGAGTTTCAGCCATTTGCTTGCCACCACAACATAAAAAAGCAACAAAAAAATCATTGCTGGTGTTCAACCACATACGTGCTCTACTGCCATTATTTATTTACCTTTCAGGGTAATTCACCTGTTGTGTTTGAAAACAGGTTAAGGTGTAACAGTAGCCATTCACAGTTTTTTGTTGTTTATTAAACAAAGAAAACCTGTTCGTGTGCGCATGACCAACTAAAAGTGTGATTATTGTAGTTAATTGTGTTTTGTGGGTTTTTTCAAGGGTCTGGGATTAAACACAGGTATTTTGTTTACTTAAGTTAGTTTTGATTAAAAAATTAAATTATGTGTCTCCTTAAAAATTTTTTAATACTTTCTGTTTTTATAAAATAACTTTTACTCGTAGGCATTTAAAATTTTCAATGACTCAACCTTAATTTTTATACATATACATATGAACATATGTATTTATCAACATTAATAACAAAAATTATACCTACGTTTTTAATTTTTAATTTAAATTCTTGATAATTCGCGGGCTGTGTTATCTCAAATTATAAAAATTTATAAAAACAATAATCAGCAAGTCTGCTATAATAAACGTTAATGCACTCAACTTTGTATTATTTTTCAAATATTCAAATAAACTGATTAAAATTAATAAATAAAAAAATATTTCATTCATAAAAACAAATAACAAAATTATTAAGAAAAAGGTTTTAAAAGGAATTTAAATCAAAATATGTACATATGTATGTATGTATGTCCGTATGTATGTAAGTACTTTTATTATTATCATCTAGGGTGGCCTGTCGCTTCTCTTTAACCTACACAACCTGCTGAAATTGCAAACATTAAAGACACCTACACCAAGATAAAAGTTAGGTTTCAAGTAAATGAGTACAATTTTATGCTTTAAAATTTGTTGTTTTTGTTTTATTTATTGTAAGTAAAAACAAGAAATATGAACTAAAATTCACCTTAAACCGCCATCATATCATCATCATTAATTCACCACCAACACACTTTTGTTTTCAACTCAAGATCAAAAATATACCGTTTCTTTGTTTTCCTTTTTAAACAATAACAAAAATATAGCATCAAATTTCATTTAAACAATTGTCGAAGAGCATCAGAGAGAGAGAGAGAGAGAGTGTGAGAGAGGAAATGAGGTTACTTGAGCTGATATATTTTTGTTGTTGATGTTGATAAGCAAATAAACAAAAGTAATGGGTTATTTACTGAAAAATACTTTAAATTTCTGAATGTTAAAACGAAATTGAAAAGGTTTAAGTTGTTTTTTAAAGCAAATAAACAAATTTCAAATAGTTGTATAGAAGTAAGTAGAGTTTTAATAAACGTACTTTTTTGTATCGGATTTTAATGTGAAATTCAACGGACTTTCTAGAGCTTTGTCGAAACTACATAAATCAAAATTTGTTGTTTTTAAATAGAAACTATTTCGGATTTTGTAATGCTTATTATAACTCAAATGTTTTCAATGTTTTTAACATGATTCGTAAATTATGAAAATAAAAAAGAAACATAATTTTTAATATAAAAGCCGTTAAGTTTATATTATGATTCCAGGGAGTAAAATATTCTGGCTTCGCTCTCTCATTCTTGATTCACAGCCCAATCATGTGTGAATCAACGTGCTTGAGGCGATTCAATTTGAATCTACTAGTGAAGTATGAAAAATTTTTGTCTTCTCTAGTTTTTATCGCAAGTTTATCTGAGCTAGCTGTATAAAATATAACTAAAAAGATTAAAACAGTGTTAAAAATGATACGTGAATGTGGTAAAATAAAAGAATTTGAAAATGTAATAAATTACAAACAAAAAGAAATAATAGAAACGAAAAATAAAATTTTAGAACAAGTAATTTGCGTATTATTTCAGTTTTTGTGCAGAAGTAAAATGGTGCTTCATTTTGCCGTGAAAACATATTATTAAAGTAAATAAGTCAGACAATTTTTTCAAATAACATTTGAATTTATTAATTAAAAAAATAAGTTTCATTTAAAAAACTAGGTTTTATGCTTTTCACCACAGATGAAAAAAGATATATCTAAGTTCGTCATTTCGTTTGTAGTTTGTACAATATTTAATTCCGACCCCATTAAGTTCTGAGTTCTTATGCATAGCAAAGTCGATTAAGCAATGTTCGTCTGTCCGTACATGTGCTGTTGAAATAAAATTTTCCTTGTTACTTGAGAAAATTCAAAAACGCCAATCGACTAGACAAAGTTTCGAAAGCTTTACTGTTAAAACTCAGCAAGATTATCCATGTTATTCGAGGCAGCGTCAAAACACGACGCCTGTTTCCATTTTTTTCACATCTTTTTTTTCAATTTTTTTTTCTATCCCTAGAAGGTTGCGTTTATCGTTGAAATTAATAACAAAATTAAAAAGATGGCTTATTCTTAACATGAAGATTCTTTAAGTAATGAAAAATATTTCTGGCTTTTCCAAAAGGTTTCCTAATAATCTGGTTTAAGAGGTAAATGGGATACGCGTACTTTAACCTAAAAATGTTATGGTTTATTTCTAATCTTGACTTAACTGTTTAAACACTCACATAAACGAGCGTGTTAGAAAAATATGTGATAATTTATAAGTAAGAAATTTATTTTATTCGTTTTAGTTTTAGAAATGGGTAAAAATTGCTCATATTCTTACCTGAGGTGAAATGTAATGTAATGTTTCTCAATATTGCAAATTAAAAAAAAAGAAGAAAAAAACACAAAATTGTACCTCGTTTCTACAATTTGGATAAAAAATTGCTCACATGAATACATTATAGTTATTCTGATTTCACAGAGTGAGCTAGAAAAAATAGTAAATTTTATAATACAAACTAATGAACCCTGTGTAAAATAGACTATAATATTTTCATGTGACAAATTTTTTACTTAAGTTTACAAAACGAGGTACAGGATACAGAGAGGTTAAAAACTTGAATACAAAGCGAAATGGAAAGTCTTTCTATATGTTTGTGTTTGTCCTTTCTTTTACTTCAATTATTTTTAAGGGGTCTTGGCTCCAGTTCTACACTTGCTGTATAGTGTTCGTTCGTACACATCGACATTTGCTGAGCTTAGAGTTTTTTTAGCCTTTATAAAAGCGCCCAAGTAGCAACCAGATATTTGTAGGATGATATGTTTGATTTGGAGATGTGGCTCAAGAAATAGAGAATTGAAGTAAGAACTTTTGCTCTCCTATAAAAATAAATAATTAAATTATACCTTAACTAACGATAGTCAAATACCTCGGTATGTATTTTGATAGACGTTCGACATAAAAAACTATATAGAAGCAAAATTGACACAGATGAAATTGAAAACGTTTCAAATAAAAATTCTGGTTGGTAGAAACTCTGCAGTAAAACTGGACTGCAAACTTCTCTTAAAATTCAATATTTAAGACCTTGTGGAATCAAGTTGCGGGATACTGTTTCCGTATCAAGTTTAGAAAAGAAAAAAAAATCAAATCCGCCTAATATTAAAATTAGAAAATTTCAAAAACTTAAACGTGCTTTTGGTTACAGCAGGAATTGCGAGATATGCAAAGTCCCGTTTGGCAAAGTTAGAAACATATCCAAACCAGTTACCCCGCAACAGCTTAAACGACCGTGATTACATCCGTTTAATAAGGAGAGATGTTGTTTTCTTGGTCGAAGATTATAAATATTAGCAACAAGTATGCAATTTTAGTTTTTTTTTTTTTTGTAGAAATAATTAGACTTGAAACGTAAAATTGTTAGAAGTAAGATTCGAATCCTTATTGTTTGTTCAATTATAATTAAAGATTCAATAAATAAACTTGAGTAAAAAAATGTTTAAAGACATAAAATAATATGCAGAGTACATTTTCATTATTTTATAGCTAAATTGTAGCATAAACTTCTTAAACTCATCTTTGCAGTGCTTAAACAAAGATTGATAACTGTTCTCTACCAACAACAAACTGTTATTTTCACCAAGTTATACTTACTTTTTACCAGTGATGTTTTTGTTCAAATCTCTGTAATGTCATTAAGTAATAAAATTTGGCGATACACTCAACACATGTTACTTATATTGAATGTACGTAAAAATATGAGTGTGCGTATGTTTTAGTAAGTATTACAGATATATTTAATGTAACATGTACGAATTATGTTAGTAAACATTTTTAAAATTAACAATTTATGAAATTTAGAAAGTAGGTACATGCCGTTCTTTTTTATTTTTTTTTTAAATATAGAAACTTGTTTTGCATTTATGGATTGCTACAATTTATCAACCGTTTTGTAAAATTTAAATTTTCAGTTATCGTTAGGAACACAACTGGGACGAATCACAAATTTTTTGTCGCGAATATTTCTCGCCAAAAAAAAAACATATTTGTGTAGATGAAAATGCACATAATTATAACGCCGGTAGAAATTCGCCATACGCGAATATATAGATTTGTTATTTTTTTCTTACACCGGCGAACGACAAAAATCTCAGTACAATGTGACCATGTTTGGATTTTTTTTTCGAAGTACTTTAGTAAATAAAGTTATTTAGTTAAATAATTAATTTAGTTTTATTTTATAGCATTTAAGATAAGTGCACAAATTAATATTTAAATGTAAATATTGCTTTAAGTTGTGTTTTTATTAACTTTTAAGTTTTTGAGTATTTTTTTTTATATGGTCACCCTCTCAGCTCATAAATAGAAAACAACTTAAAAATTATAACAGTTTTGTTCTTTCGTCATTATTATGCGTTATGCGATGGATTAAACAACGATTTTTGCCAACGAATTCGTTGTGTTTGGCGAAATTCGTTATTTGTCACAGTTGTGTACCGAACGTTGAACAGAATGTTTTTTAATTAAATAATTTGAGGTTCATAGATTTCATAGCATCAACCTTAAATTCTTTTAAATGAAAAATTAAACTTTCTAAAATTTTTACAAATGGCACAATTTTACCATAATATTTATTTTAATATTTTAAATAATTTTAGAAAAAGTGAAATTAAATATATTTTAAAACTACGTCAAAATATTAGCTTTAACTAACAAGTTGTAAAAGTGTCCCTAAGCGTATTAATAAAATCTAGTAGCAAAACGCAAGAGAATATTTGTTTGCTTGTGACTTGGAATTTAAAAAGAAGCCTTATTCTTAATTGGAAGATTCTTAACGTAACGAAAAGAATTTCTTATTCTCAACTTGAAGATTCTTAACGTAACGAAATATATTTATGGCTTTTCCAAAAGGTTTCCTCATAACCTGGTTTAAGAGGTAAATTGGATACGTGTACTTTAACCTAAAAATGTAATGGATTATGTCCTTTATTTAAACATTCACATAAACGAGAGTGTAAGAAAAATATATGATAATTTATAAGTAAGAAATTTATTATAGTCGCTAACATCTTATCATTACTTTTATCATTCTTTTAAATTTACTTTAATACCCATCATTGAAATTGGTTAGACTTTTTTACCAGAAAGAACATCAATTGGATTCGCATATAGGGGTGAAAAGACGACCATACTTCTGAAACTGTTTAATACACTGGCAAAAATTAAAACAATTAATACATTTAAGAATAATTAATGTCTTAATTTGGTAGCGGCTGGAAAACGAACCCAAGCCATCAAACAAATAATATGCTACAACATGCTCATATTAAAAAAAATGATTCACGTTTTATAATAATAATTTTTGACAGAAATGTTAGGTATATTTTACACATAAGTAAATATTTGAATAAGTAGCGTATTCCTACTAACTAAATATTTCGTATAAAAAACAGGTAGATAAGTTACATTTTGAACACTCAATTTTAATTCAGGATAAGAGGAAAACTATTTAATTTTTATTTTATAATACAAATTAGTAAAATTTTAATTTTAATATCTATTTAAGTTCTCCTATTTGAAGATAAAAATTACAACAAAAAAATTTTAAATTTTGTTTTCATGCAATTCTTTTTATTTAGCGCCATTCTTATTCTAATTGGCTAAATCTTTGACAATTTTTTTATTGAAAATATTTTGTGTTGAATAAATGAATTAATATCTTTTAAAGAGAACAAAAAAAACATTTTTTTGTTGCATACATCTTAAAATATTAAGTTTTTGTTTTAGTAACGCCTCATTTTTCCAGTGGCGACAATAAAAATTTTTTAACATTTCTTTCACATATGATTTTTTTTATTAAATGAATTAACACATTTGTTGAATGTGATAATTATAAAACGTTTACGACATTATAATTATTTTGAAATTTTACAATTAAAACAAAATATCAAATTGTGTTTTTATTTAAAAGAAACAATTTATGAAGGGTTTACAAATTTTCTTTTAACGAAAATTATTTGTTTTTTATAACCAATATTTTTTTCTTATAATTAAAATTTAGTTTTAAATAATTTAGTAAAGTAAAAGGTTTCACAAAGATGTAACTTTTAATTTAAGTTGCTTGATAATAATGAATGTGAAGGCTTATTCTAATAACATAAAGTCATTAAAAATAACAAAATTTGTCAGATCTTAAGAACAAGCTGTTTAAATAAATTTTCAGTTTCTAATTATGACTTAATTTATTATCCTGCTTAGTTTTAAAATTAAAAGCCAAGATTTTTTAATAAGGTCTTTTCGGCCAGGGATGGAAAACTCAGCGCTATGATATTTTTTAACCAAGATGTATCGCAAAAAAAAACCAAAATATTTTTATAATTTTAAAATACGTACTTTGAAAGCATAATATTATCGCTAATATTTTATTCCAGATAAAAAAAATTGACTAACTTTTTTCACATTTTAATACTTCATTTTCAAATCTATAAACTTTTTAATAAACTAATCAGCCTTGTAGAGTTAGTTATCATGTGTAATGAATATTATCAAACTCAAGACTAAATTTCAAGCCCTTTAATTTTTATAAGTTAAAGAAATTATTTCAATATATTTGATTTCCAGGCCTGATCCAAACATAAGATCTAGTTAACTTTTCGAAACTTTACAACTTTATTGTTTTTGGTACCTACAGTATAGTTAAACTAAATTAATAAAGCTTGTCCTCGACACATTTGCTATTGTTTAAAAAATATTAACACGTCTTTTTTGTATAACGCTGAAGCTATACTTCCTCAAGGTTAAAAATTAAAGAAGTAAAGTTTAAATAATATTAAATAATAAAGAAGGATTATATCTAAGCGGGTCTTTAAATTGAGAGTATATTTTTAAGCTACTAAGATTTGGAAACTAAATTCTCGAACAAAATTTCCTAAATAAAAGTTGAAAATCTACGCACTTTTCTTTCAAAAAACAAAAAAAAATAATAATAAAATTTTAAAATGATTTGTGTAAAATTTACCTACACTGCATGGTGAATGCTGGCGATGAGGGCATACTTTGATTGATAATATTATCCTCTTGACCAAAGCGTGATGTCGACGACGGCACCAAATAGGACAACTTGGAATGGTGTTTAGAATTATGTTTTTAAATATAGATTTTTTATACAAATTAATAAAACCAATTCCACAGAGAAAAAATTTGTTTAATTTTACACTATACTCTGCTTCCTTTATCAACTTTACAATTTTTATTTTAATTGAAAATTTATTTTTTTTTTCAAAATCGTAAATTTTCAACCTAATAAGCCTCAGCTAGCTTTAAAGCCATTATCCATATATCGAAACAACATGTTAAGCACTTTAAAACTGGTTTCAATTTTATGTTTTAAAAATCCAAATTTGATAAAGAAATACGTTTTTTTAAGTTATTATTCTTTTCTAACACAATAGGTATTTTTATACGCTGAAATACTTTTCAATCTTAAATAAATTTTGTTGTTGTTATTTAAATTTTTTTCTTTCGCTTTTTTAAGATAAAATCTTTGTTTTTGACTTAAATTTAATATTATTTTCTGTTACTTGTTAAAGACTTTTAAAATGTTTTTATTTTGCAAAAAATTTTATCTTTTCTCTTTTATGTTTATTTTGTTTAATTCCAATTAATTTTTAAAATGTTTTTTTTTCTGTGTGCGAAATTTTGTCTAGTATGAAGAGGAACAGCGCGTGTCTTTTTGCCGCGACGTTCAGTTCGCTACTGTAAAGCTGGATTCACCCATTGTTTCGGAACAAAATTTTTGTTCTGAAACATTTTTTTTTATATGTAGTTTGACGTTTTTCTTTTTGAGAGAGAGAGAGAGAGTCACGTCAAACTACATATAAAAAAAAAATGTTTCGGAACAAAAATTTTGTTCGGAAACAATGGGTGAATCCAGCTTAAAAACACGTTTCTGCGCCACAAAATAATTCCAATTTTTACCGTTGCATTTGTGACTAAAAGAAACTCTGACAAAAACTCAATATAATATGATTTTAAAAAAGAAATTGAAAAATAAAACTCTTGTTGGGTTGTAAAGTATCGATGTGGGTATTCATGTGCGTGTGTATGGCTGTGTACCATACGGTATAACGCAAAAAATAAAAAAAAAACTTAAAAGAGAAAAATAAAAGCGACCCTCTATGTATGTGTTTTTATATACATATAAACATACATATAAAAACAAAGCTACGGATAAAATTTTACTCTTTTCATCTCTGGTGGCTGGCTGGTTAACGGATGGATGAGTAGATGCAAGTATATGGGTTGTTGTTCATTTGCTTGAACTAAAATATCACAGGCACTATCTCACCCAAGAGTAACAAAAGTAACGGCAACTATGTAGTACATACATACATCATTATAATCGTCATCATCGTCATTACTCGTTTCACAGAGTTCTTTTAAACATGAATTCTCACTCACTCACACGCCATCAACAACACACAGCATCAAATAAAAATTCTAAGAAACGTAATTTTATCAGAAAATACTAGTTTTACTCTTATTTACGGTTCTTATAACGGTGAATTTTACAGAGATATTTTATTAACTTTTCTAGCTCTTTGTATTCAATATTTACATACGTCCTGTTCTCTTGCCTAATTTAAAAATTGTTGATATGTTTACGTTAATTATCATTAGCTTTTGGTGGTGTTTGCTTGGACGTGTGTCTTTGTTATTTATTCTCTGTTTTGATAATTTTATATGACTGTGTTAGTTAGTGTAGGAGAGATAGAAACAGAACAAGAGAATTCTAATATTAGCATTAATGCGTTAAACTGTAAAATGTAGGTGTGTTTGTTTTTAGCAGTTTTACGTTATTATAACGGTACCTTTAACAGAGGGGAAAGTTTAACAGTGAAAGATTTTTTAAGATTATGTTAATAAAAAGTTGATTTAAAAATGCTTTTTTGTATTAAAAGGAAACTTTTAGAATTCTTAGTAGTCTGGACTTTTAAAATAATGTCAAGCGCTGTAAAAATATTTATTATCGTATCAACCCTTTTGAATT
This sequence comes from Cistogaster globosa, assembly GCA_937654795.1. Lineage (NCBI taxonomy): Eukaryota > Metazoa > Arthropoda > Insecta > Diptera > Tachinidae > Cistogaster > Cistogaster globosa. Next base: position 61,690,090 of record OW569403.1, on the reverse strand, counting down.
TTATACTCAAAACAATATAGTTAGTCGATTGAAAATACTTACAGTGCCGGCCAAAATAGTAGCACTGCTATAAGTTATATGAAATTTTAAAGACGGATGAGATTACAGTTATTTGGTACTAAAAAAAGGTTCTCGTTCATAAGTTAGAGAATCTAGAAATGCAGATCCGAAAGCTATGTCAAAGACCATAGAGCATGTAGTTTCAAGCATAATGTTGTGGGCAAGTGGAATCAATTCATTTTACATTGTTATATTATAAAATGTGGAGCTACGTTATATTAAAAAAAGTAGAAATTTTGTTTTAAGTCTTTCAACAAGACAATGACTTAAAACAATCAAAGTAGTGGTTAATAGACTATAATGTTAACGTCATGAAATGGTCGCCTGGCCTAAGCCCGAAAGAGCATCTTTGGGCTGAGGTAGAGAAAGCCGCCCGTCAGCTTGTTGCTTCAAATGTAATAAATAAGGCATGTCTTTCTTAGCTACACTTCTAAGGAACAAGACCAGAGAAATTGCAGAGAAACTTAATTACGTCAATTTAAGTCATCTGGCTGGCTAAGATTTTTTGAACAACGACATAACAAAACATCCCGATCATTTCCCAAGAAGCCGTTAGTGTATGTATGTAATGGTAAGGTTCACGAGATATTTATAAGGCATTATAAATTACCCGATAAAATATTTACATTAAAAGGTTAAAAATACAATGGTGGAAACGTGGCTAAAGATAGGCTCAGACATTGCATTGCGGCAATATGGCGTGAGAAAAGCCTTAAACATTTCCCAAAACTAATTTGAATAACTTACCGCTTAGGGGGCGATCAAACAAAAACGCTTGGATCACCTCATGTGGCTTTTAATTCCCTCAATCTTTAACTTAGAAACTTCAAAATTATTTTATTTTCAACAAACGCAAAGAAATTTTTCCAGCCTCTGGATCAAGGATCAAGGTGCAGCATATCGCACCAAAAATACTTAAAAAAAATATACTTTTAAATTAAAACAAACAATGATATATTTAAAATTTTTTTCAGGTTACAACTTTTTGAATCCAGGATATTATTTAGCTGGTAAGGGCATCGGGTTTCATAAATGCATAACAGTTACACATACATAAATCAAACATTCACGTTCGTTACGTAGTAAAAATATGAAGTTAGTAACAGTACGTTAGAAATAATTTAATTTAGAGTATTTTTATATTATTAACTTCATAAGGAAACAAATATGTTTATTTCATTTTAAATTAAATGTAAATACTATTTCCAACAGTCTAAAAAAAGTTTCGGAGAAAATAGGGGAAGTACTTTCTTTTTAGGAATATTTAAACATTATAATGTTAACTTAACATACGTGTTGCTAAAAATGTAAATGTTAAAGTTACGTTATCATGACACTGCAAAATTCCACGTAAAATTTTCATTAAAATATGAGGGTTGAATCCACAATTTTTGTTAAGGAGAGCCAGTCGAAGAGAACTGAATTGTAAGGATTGATACAAATATGAGTTATTAATTTTATGACCATATGGAGAGATGTGAAAATTAAATACAACTATCCAATAACAAAAAATATGTATGTTATAAAAAAAAGAAGCATGCTTTTATTAATTAAAATAAACGAAACAATAATTAAGTAATACAATTTTCCTTAATTTATTAATTTATATTTTGAAAACAAACTTTATATTCTTTTTAACCCACTTAAAAAAGGAGGTTATTAATTCGTGTGAATGCTGATTTTTTATGTTTGTGGCCGCAGATCTTAGTAATTTCTTAACCGATTTTGAAGATTATTTCTTTATTTGAAAGATTATGCTTGCAGATTGGTCCCGTTTTGTAATTAAAAAAAATAAAGGTGTGCCTATACGTTTTTGTATTGTAAAGCGTAATTTTTTTTATAAAGGAAAAAACTGCGTATAACTATACATAAGTCCTAATAGCAAAAAGTATAACAATAAATAAATTTAAAAATTAAAGGGTGTCTCCATTGGAGACGTAAGTTGTCACATATTGACTTATATTTTGATTGTTGTTGACAAACGCTTGAAAATTGAAAAAAATGTCTCTTACTATGACTGTTATAATAAAAAGTACAAATATTGAATACTATAAATTAAAGGGTGTCCCAACAGTTAATGTAATTTGATTTATGTGACCAAACACTTAACCCGTTATAAAAGACAGCTGAAATTTACAAGGAATCTGTGTCGCTAAGTCCGCAAAACAACGAAAATTATACAATTTGAATTAAGGAATTAAAGGGTGTTGCTATAATTGATGTAATATGACCAATATGAACCTATTTTTTGAATTGTTATATATAAAAAATTAAAAATGAAACAGACGGTCTACTACATTGTTTGGTATAGTAACAAGTAGAAATATTTAAAGTTATAAATTAAAGGGTGTTACAATAGTTCATGTAGTTTGATGTATGTGTCCATACTGCTGAGCCGTTATAGACAGACGGTTGAAATTACCGAAGATTCTTTTTTCTAAGTCTTCTATGACAAGTAGCAAATTTAATATTAGAAACTAAAGGGTGTACCCGAAAGCGATGTAATTTGGCCTATATGGGCCTATTTTTGAAACCGCTACAGACAAACTCTTAAAGATTAGACAGAATGTTCTTTACTATATTTAGTATAATTACAAGTATAAATATTTAAAATTGGAAATCAAAGGGTGTCCTCATAATTGATGCATTTTGATAAATATGGCCAATTATAACTACCGCTTTAAAAAAAAAGATTTTAAGTTTGTCGGTTTTGAGGTCGGCTTTTTTTTTACAAGATTAATGTAAAAGAAATATTATCGATTAAATAATTCAATTATAATTAAATCATAAAGTCTATTAAATTTTTAGGAAATTCACACGTTTATATATCAGTTCATAACATACAATTTTAATTTTTATTTTATATTTATTTTCTTAGAAAATTAATAAAATAATCTAAATTTTGTGCGATTTTTCCAAAATTAATTTAATTTCATTAAAAAAGGAAATATAATTTCATTTGAAGAGCCTTCATTCGTAAGAACCGTCAATCAATTATTTTGTTTTTCTTTCTTAATTTAATTTTTTTACAGTTAATTTCGTGTGTTTTCTGTCGATTTTCTTGTAATTGCCTTGAATACATTTTGATTTTGTTGTTGTTCATCTTTGGTACGAAATTAACTCTTAAAGCATTTAGAGTTTTTTTTGTAAAGTTTATTGTTTTTTGTTGTTGTTTTGCTTTTTAGAGGTTCAATAAATATACATAAATACATTTGAATATGTATCGAAACACATGAGTTAAGATATGCGCGTATGTAGAAACAAAATTCAAATTAAACGGAAACATTCTTAAGTTTTTATTTAATTTTTTGTTTTTATCTCAGAAAATGGAACCTTTCAATAAAATATAATTGCAGAGGTGTGAAACAATGATGTTTTAAATTAACACTCATTAGGAAAAAGAACATGATGAATAGGAAGGTGTGTCAAATGATAAAGAAATCACCCATATATTCCGAGTTACGAGCCTCTGAAATTTACAAAATTTTTAAAACATCAAAATGGGTATCATTTAAAAGCTTTTGAAGATATCTTTCAGGAAATACTTAACCGATTAGGAGCCGATGGCATTTTTATGTAAAAATTTTTTTTTATAATTTTTTAATTCTGTCACCGCAATATTTATTTTTTTGTTATTAGGAGCTACTTCGGCATAGCCAAATATTGCACTTTCACTTGTTTTTAATCTTTTTGAAAGTTCCTGAATTCTTCAGAAACTAGTGGCGAATATATATTTTTAATCTTCATTTAGAGTTCGTAACGTATGTTTTACTCAGACTTATGTCACTCCTGGAATCCAAAGGCAACATATATCTACGGTAAAAGCAAAAAAGAACGCGCAAATATTTAACTAACACAGACAGTTTTTATCAAACCGACAGTTTGTAATAAACTTAGTCATATCAGCAAGGAAAGGACGAACAGCAGAAGGACAGCAATAACAATTCACACGAATACATGTTAATATAAAGTTTCAATTAGGGATTTAACGATATGCCATTTCGCTGATCCGATACCGATACTCAAAAGTAAATATCGCTGAGACCGATACCGATACGCATATTAAAATTGAGCTCAAGTAAAAATTAACAAAACTCAAGTAGAGTAATTCTTCTATTATACAAAATAGCTGTGTTTATTAATGAGCCATTCAAATCATCAACATTTTCACTACATTTAAGTTTCTAAAATTCAAATTTTCAAACTACAAAACCTCTGCAATATTTATATTTTTACAAAATAAACGATGGCATTCAGTTTAGATTGGCTCAAGATTTAAAATTGATATTTATAAGTTTTAAAAGACAACGAATTGAATTTGAGATCATGTTAAAATTTAATTAAAATTATAAAAACGACATTGCAAAAGATTAATATTTAAAATTGATATTAATAACATTTTTGTTTAAAACACAAAGTGTTCTCAAATTTTGCGGAGATAGACGATTTCTTAAATCCGTTTGAAGCAAACCTGCAGTGCTTTTAATAAAAGGGTTAAGAGGGTTGAAAATTGAATATTTTGTTCAAAACACTCTAAAGAAAAATAGAAAGAAATGTAAGAAGTATTGGCGTATCGACAGTAAAATATCGCCAATATCGATATATCTGAAAACCAGAATTATCGCTGATATATCGGTATCGGTTGCATTCCTAGTTTCAATATCCACACCGCAGCAGTATATAATCCATAGCTTTTCGGTCTTCAATATTTTTTTATTTTTAATTTAAATCAATTTTTTTTTTTTGGAAAAATTGTATCGGAGGAATATTGGTGAAATATTAATTTTTTTGTTATCTAAACTTAAACAAACAAAACTATGGATAAAATATAGGGGATAAACATTTTATATTTGTACTTTACGGCATCGCAAGTGTAGAAATTACAATTGGAATACTAATTTTATGAGGGGTATAAAAATGTCAAAACGTCCTGTCGTTTCTTACACAATAATTGAAGAATATAATTAGCAAAACCTTCACGTTTGTTCACCCTTTAATTAATTTTTATAGCAGACATATTTTACATACGCTGTGTGAGTTTTAATTTCTGCCTACCACGGCTGAAAAATTAAAGCCAAATTAAAGGGAAAATCGCAATAATATTTGAAAACCCTCTAATTAAAGATTTAATAATTTTACTGGCACTGTGAAAATTTGACGTGCCTGCCTATCACGGTATAAAAATTACCAAAATTTTTATGATTATCACGCTACTTTCGTAGGACACTTTATTTTTTAGTATTTATTGGTATGGCGGTTGTATTAGAACATCTTCTGTAAAAATTAGTTCGTAATAGGGCTTTAAAGATAGAGGGCTATGACAGACCGACAGACATTGTGACGAAAACAGTAGCGCAACTTTTTTATACTTGGTTTACAGAACCCAAAATTTTACATAAAGCTACCAAAATCTATTTTTCAGTCGCAACAAATCGCTACTATAAAAAATTAAAGAATAAAAATTCTTGTCAGTATAATTTATTTATTAATTGTTATTTTTTATTATTTTAATAAAATATGACTTCTTAGATAACTATAAAAATTTTAAAATATTAAAGTAAAATTTGCGATTTGCCTAATTTCATAGGTGTTAAAAAATAACACGATTCATAAAATAATCTGCTTTAAATTATTCTTTATTATAAATTTTAATTTATCTTTAGTTTAGAATTAAAAAAAAAATTATTATAAATTTTACTTTTTCTTTTGCTAAACTCCCTCAATATTGAGAAAATGCGGTTGGTTGTTTTAATTTTCTTAAATTATTCTTCAGCCTTTAAAGTTCTGCTGATCAACAACAATGTGTTACATACCTACTTTTTAAAATAATAATAATATGTAAAAAAACAACAGATATTTGACTAAATCAAACAACAAAAGCTACAAAAAATCACAAAAAACAAATGTACTTACAAACACACATATACATATTCCTGATAATGTGTATGAACAAAAACATATCAGAACTTTTTTAAATTAAAAAAAAAAATGAAAAAAATTAAACATAAAAAAATAAATATATAAAACAATAACAACAACTGCGGCAAAAAAATATAAAAAAAAAAACACAAAACCACACATTAATGAGTATTTTTGTTTTTAATTTTCATTTTTTTCATTGCTATATTTTTTTGTTGTTATGTGGTTGTGGAGGTAGGTGGAGCTTCATTCACACAAATGATATAATAGCATAACACAAACACGCACACATATGTATTTAGGAGAATATCATTTAGATATTTAAACATTTATAAAATATATTTTATATACTAATTTTGGTTGGTTTTCAAGTATTTTTTGTTTTGTTTTTTTTTTTTTTTTGTTTCTCTAATATTTTTTTGTTAATCTACACAGGTTGTAAGCGAGTACGTGAGTAAGTGTGAGTGCGTACGGGTAGAGAAGTATTCTTCTGTGTAATGATAAATGTAAACGAAAAGGTGGGTTTTTAATTAACTTTCACGTGTTTAAGAGTTGTGTTTAATTATAGGAGGTGCCTCCCATTCTAGCGCAAATCCAAAGTATTTTTTTTGTAAATAATTAATGAGTCATGCGATTAATTATATAAAAAACTGGAGAGAATTTTAACTGGGAGGTTGGTATTCTACTTTTATTTAGATGAAGAATCTTTTCTGCCAAGGATTTTCATTTACACTCAAACCTTGTTTTATGCGATTGATCCGTTCCAGAGAAAATCACATAAAACAAATTCGCATACAACGATACACTAGCTCCATACTAAAATTAATGATTCGTCCCTGAATTTTGAAAAAACGCATAACTTCAAAGTAAAGCATTAAAACTTAAACAAAATCGCATAATAAAGTCAACAAAAAAGTAATCAATTTATTAAAACAACAAATAAACATGAATTCACTACGTACTTAACAAAGAAAATAATATTTACATTGAAGAAATAAATTAAATCTCATAATCAGAATCACTTATATTAGGTGAGCCGAGTTTCTGAGTTGGCTCTATATCGCTTTCATCACTAGAGGAGACAAACACATCTATGGGTATATTACTATTTTTATCACTACAAATGTTCTCACTTTGGCTGCAAAGAACATCAAAGTTTTCAGTCCGTTCTTTCTCCTTAGGTACATGTTGAAAATAATTTGACATAAGCTTTTGTGATGTCGATTTTTTTAACTCTTCCATGCTGAATTTTTAGTGCCCTTCCGTATTGTGATCCATATTAAGAATTTCGCTCTGTAAATCTTTAACTGTTTTAAGAATTTTATCAATCTTTATTAAAGTAAGGGACTTTAGAAGTTCTTCACAATCACTTTCGCAATTATTGTCTTCCATATTATCAGCAGTTAGACTAACAATGTCGTCATCAGATAACGGAACATCTACGAGAAGCTCTTCTATATCATTATGGTTCAAAGAATTGGCAAGCCAGCATTAAAATTTCTTTAGATAATACAGATGTTTCATCAGCAGTATTACTCCGAACACAACCTGGCCATACAGCTTTCCAGCACCCATTTAATATTTTTGGTCGTATACTGGATACTGCAGATGCAACCAAAAATATGCAGTCGAAAATATTAAATTTTTTCCACGCCTCGGTCAATGTTAATTTTTCATTTTCAATTTTATTTAAAATAAATTGGTATGTGATTTTTATATAATATTTCTGGAGATTATTCCTTGATCTAGTGGTTGAAGAATACTGGTTGTATTTTGTGGCAAAAATTCAATCTTAATACTTGAATGTTCCAAATGTGGGTGTCCAGGAGCATTATCTATAACAAGTAAAATTTTGAATTCAAGACCTTTTTCCTTCATATAGGATTCAACTTCTGGTACAAAACATTTGTAAAACCATTCACGAAATAATGCAGAGGTTACCCAAGCTTTAGTGTTTGCCATCCAGTGAACTGGCAAACGTTTTAAGTGTTTTCCTTTAAGATCCCGGGGTTTTAAAAACTTATTTACGACTAATGGTTTTAACATTTTATCTCCTGAAGAGTTGCTGCATAGTAAAACTGCTAATCTTTCTTTACTAGGTTTGAATCCACTTGCTCTTTTTTCTGTTTTAGCAATGTAGGTTTTATTTGGCAATTTTTTCCAAAACAATCCGGTCTCATCTGCATTAAATATTTGATCTGGGCAATACTGTCCTTCTTCTATTAATTTTTTAATTTTTCAGGATAATTTATAGAAGCATGTTCATCTGCTGATGCGACTCACCTCTGATTTGGATGCTGTGAATATTATTTCTTTTTAAAATCCGTGCAAGCCACCCATTGCTAGCTAAAAATTCTTTTTATTTTGGTTCAGAAGTTGATGGCTGATTTTGCTTTATTCTATCATAAAATATTAGGGCTTTTTCTTGTATCGTATATCCGCTTATGGGAATCCTCTTTTTTTAGTTAAATCCTCAATCCACAAATTCGGAGATTTTTTCATTTTTTCAATCAGAATGTATCTTGTGTAAGACGAATACTTTGAACTCATTTCTGTGCCCGAAATTACGGATTTTCTTATGGAATCTTTATTTTTTTTAATCGATCGTATAGTCGATTCTCCTAAGTTGTACTCCTTTCCAAGAGATGTATACTTTGCACCATTTGCTAAGAGTTCGAGAATTTAAATTTTTGTCTCTAGGGATATTGTTTGTCGTTTTTCTTATTTTTATTCATACTGTAATCTGAAAACGTACAAATAAAATATTCTTGAGCACAGAAACTTTAAAATAACAAAACTTTATAAGTTCTCACTTTAATCACTTTTATGAAAAATTAATCTCAATTTTTTATACGAGTAAGATTCACTAAGACATGAAAACAAACACTACAATAAACTATTATATTTAACTTGTTGATTAAAAGGGATTTCCGCTAAGTTGAAAACCAGAATGATATTCACACTAAATCACAGCGCGCTGCAATAAGTCATAAGCAGTGTTGCCACAACCAAAAAAAATTTGTACATAGAAAAGCGTTCACAAAAAAATCATGCAAAAAAATTCAAAATCGCACAAATTTGAATACGCATAAAATGAGGTTTGAGTGTATACTCCATCACGGCAATGCTAAAAGAAAGAAGTTTCAGCAGTTAAAATGCTTAACCGTAAGATTACATTTTTAAAATTTCTCGTTAAGGACTAGGAATGGTAAACGGACTTGTTTAAAACAAAACCTGATCCCATTTCAATATTTTAAGGGATCGCAAAAACTCCCGAAATTTCAATTTTAGTTTTCTTTTTTTCTAAAACGTGAACAGCATACGTCAACATAAAAATGAATTTGAATACTTCTTCGCTACTCAACAAATTAATGCTGATTTCTGAGATTTATTTAAGACAAAGCAGCTCATTAAAAATAAATAGGTTCGTTTTGTATGATACAAAGTACACACTTGGTAGAGCATGCAGTGGCTCAGCTACACTTATAAGGACTCAAATTAAATATTATTTGTTGAGCGATTTCCGTTAAGATTATCTTCAAGCAACAAATATCTGTCCCAAAGACTTTCACCTGAATTTGGTAATTACCTCAGTTTATTCTCCAAAGAAATTTTCAAAATATCTAAGAGTCAATGCAAACAATAAGAACTCTATAGCAGCTGGCTATTACAATGCAAAACATATATTTTGGAGATCGCGGCTTATCGATTCGAAAAGTGATGTTTTGCTAAATATTATTTCTAAAATGGGTTTGATCGTTACCTCAAGCGTACAATCTACTTATTGGATTAACGATATAAAACAAATTTTTGATGGTATTAATTTTCCGTTTTAAAGGGAAAAGTAAAGAGTCATTTACCAATAAGTTTCTGCAGCATCGATTGGATTATTAGCGAAAATATTCCGCTTAGAACGGCTGCACATTTGGATTAAACAACGTTTTAGTTATAATAAAATTTATTCTGTGGATATCCAAGTGAAAAGAGTTCGAAGGGAGTAGCACATACGCAGATCTCCTTAACTTAAAAAAATAGTCTAAAGGAATTAACGTAGCGTTTAAGAGAAGTATGACAATATAGAAACGTTGCATCTCTATAAAAATTCTTGGAAGAACACACAATATATTTAACTCGAGAGCTCTTACTGTCATGTTCAAGGGTTTATCGTCAAATAATTGTATGACAGTTTATGTCGGGGTTGGCAATAAGAGTTTAACATTTGTTTTCTAAATGAACAATTTCTAAATATATATCTTCAAAGTATTGTATGAAGGTTAAACATGTGCCCGATCGTTCGTTTCAGTGACTAACCATATTCAAATACTGATCCGTTCGTTCAATCGATCAAATTGAATGAATTTAAACAACAATCCTTATTGTATGTGATTTTCTTGTCTTTTTATCAAAACCACACAGAGGTGAAATCCTTGGCAAATAGAAAACAATATAATAAGATTTTCTGTAGGTTCTCAGGAAGGAGACAAATAGAGTGCTTTTTTTGTTATGAAGAAGGGAAAATAAACAAAACAAAAACTAGAGATTTATGAAGAAAACGCACAAAAAAATTTTTCCAAAAAAAGTAATTATTTTTGCAAGAAAATTTATTATTTGGAATCTTTAGTATATTAATTTACTTTAATTCTGCTTGATTCCTTCAAATATAAATGTTTCATGATATTCTCATGAAGGAATCAAGCAGAATTATTAATCGTTAAAAAATATAATTATTTAGTTCTTTAAAAATGTGATATGCTGCGGTTTTACTAGATAATTCTAGCATACGGAAATGAAAACGTCTTTAAATCTTCATTCTTTTTGAACGTAGAAATACACCATCGTTGTTTATGTGTTAACACACCAAATATTAAAAAAAAAGAATCACCCAAATGTACAACCGGTCCTCCTATTCGGAGGCGAAAAAATAAAACAACAGAGAAATGTTTTGCAACAAGGTGTCTTTATGGTGTGTTCGGCAACAGCTCATTTGCACAGTACCGTCAGTAAAGTTCTCCTCGCTGAAACTGTCTGATTCTGTAATTTATTAGCCCTAAGATAGCAAAAGAATTGAAGAATAAACAATTTTTGTTTATTTTCCATAGCTTTAAGCTTGTATTAGATTGTATGCTGCTTAAAAGCTGTTGATCTGGCGCTAGACTGACCGAAGCTGTGAAGCATGTTTGGACTTTAAGTGGCCACAGAGATTTCCTGTAGATCCATCTGTAAGGCTCAAGAAATTTTTGCAATAACTACATTTTGTCCATCAGGTCGGCATTCCAACTTGCACTTTTGAATTTTTTATAACTAGGAAAAATATCACAGTTTCTTGACTTACTCATCTCTCTTATGTTAATATACTGTTGTTTTGTTAAATTATTCTCCAGTAAAAAGCTTAATGCTTCTTCAGCGAAAAGCGGTAATGGCATTTTATTGTTAGAAATTATTTGTTTTCTCATTGTAGTTGGTTCAGATGGAGACGAAACAGCTTTCTTTAAAATAAAGTTTAAATCACTATCTCTCGATATATTAGCTGAAATAGAAGCGGCATGAATTAATAGCTTGGTATCATTTCTGAAGCCATTTTTCTTTTTTGTCTCTCACTTCCTTTGCTATAATCCACATAAGGACGTCCCTTTTTCTTTTCAACTTCAATTTGTAATAGTTTGAAAATCGTCTCATGAGATAACCATTCTCTTTCATTTTCTAGAAAACGTTTTCTGCTTCTCCGGTTTCTTACCCACTTTTGCTTTGCATTTGCACAAAAATTATAAATTTGTTTTTTCACAGTCGTCATACTGTTTTCATTTATATTTCTATTAAATTTCTCAAAAATCCAGTTGACAACATTAACAGGTTTTCTATCATTTTCCAACCAAAAGTTAAAAATATCCAAATTTTTAAGTTTTAGGCTATCTAAAAATACATTTTTATAAAAAACGGCAGTTTGGAGCAGATATTTTTTCTAAAAGATTATAGTACATATATTTACCTTTCCCCACATATACATTTCTTTACAGATACGCTCCGATACAGAAAGTTCTACTCCAAGGAACATAGGGACGACAACAAAAATTTCACGAAAAAGACAACACAGCTTAACACAAAAAATTATTTACTACATCTAATTATTTTCTTTTATTTTTAATAACATTTTAATTTACATACCTTTAAAAGTATTTTCCATTTTGCAAAACTATTATAATATTAAAAGTTTTTTTTGCGACCAAAATTCCTTTGTTGTTTGTTTATGGCAGAATGTCAGAAAATGTAGCAAAGCAAAAAAAGACAACTTTGACAGCGCGGTATGAAGCCATGAGATGCATAAAATTCCGTTATTATTTTTTTTAACCCTCTGCAGCTGACGTGAGATAGTTATAACAATATAACTGACGTGGGGTCTCGCAGACCTCACTTTCATTCTGATTTTTATGTTGATGGTTTTGACTAGCAAGTTATTTGCCTTATTAATTTATTACAGCAAATAGTTTTCAAGCTAACGTAAGATAAAAATTCGAAATAAACTGCGTTTTTTTAATATTATGATATATTTTAATTAGTAGTATTAAAATAACAAAAACAATACTCTTCTTTTAAAAACAAACAAAAAAACAATTATTTCATTAAACTTAAACAAACTTTTTCTTTTATCTTTAAGAAAACATATTAATTAAATTCAGTTCTGACTTTTAGCCAAATCGTATGGTGAGATCATTTTTTGTACGACTTCAAAAAATTACATTTTTTCTTGGCAGTCTTTGCAGAGTGGACTGGCGCACTGTAAGCAAATATGCTTTCTGCAAGAATAACAGGTATATTTTGTTTTTCTTTTTATTTTGGATGGGCATATATGGCATAGCTTTCTGATAGTAATAGTCGGCGGCTGAGTTCTTGGTGGTGGCGGAGGCAAATCTTTTTCAAGAACTCGACTAACAGTAGTGCGCAATTCTCTTGGCAACCTTTCACTATATGCACGTGCTTTCATTTGATCTAGCACCAAATCCCGGGCCATATTTAGCAGAAAGGTTCCTCTTCTCATTTTTGAATCCACATTTTCGCAGGCCTGGTACGCTACGAAGCAGTTGATACCTATCATATCTAGCATTCTATAAAAAATTGCCATTGGCCAACGGCGAGTTTTGCGGCTACATGAATACACCGAGCACTTCTTGTCGATTTCATCCACACCCCCCTTAGTGTGATTATAGTCTACAATCATTATTGGTTGACCGGAGTCAGTGTCGGTTTCCTGGAAATGGTGTGAAGATGAAACTATGAGGACTGCTTTATTTTTCTTTGTCACAAAAGATAACAATGTGAAATCTCTGGTGAAACCGTAGAGAGAACTTCCAATAGCTCTTCGTTTGTCTGCCAAAAACTGTAAAGGTATCTCTTTCTTATTCTTTTTCAATGTTCCGAGATAGGTGAGGTTCTTCTTTAGTAGGGCTTCCATTAGTGGGATTGAACTAAACCAGTTGTCAGCTGTGATGTTACGGTTTGTGCCTTCAACAACTTTCACAAGTCGTTAGGCAGACTGTGATGGCACTGAAAGTTGTTTTTCTTCTTCATTTAGTCCTAATCCATCAGAATTTTTGCCATAATAAACGTAAGCATTGTAGATGTAAAAGGTTTTTGCATCACATAAAATCATGATTTTCAGCCCACATTTAGCGGGTTTTTGTGGCATGTAGATTACGAATTTGCAACGACCTCTAAATGGAACCAGCATTTCGCCAATTGTTAAATATATTCGATATTGGAGCTAGAGGATCATTTTTGATACGTTCTTTTCTGGTATTGATATCGTCAAATCTCAAACAATTGACTAAGCATGAAAATCTGTACTTAGACATACCGCATCGAAAAATCTCACAGCCTGTACCATCATTGGCAAATACTGTATCGAGATCACAGTCGTTACTTTTTAAGACCGAAGAATAATATAAAAGTCCAATAAATGCTCTCATTTCAACCTCGTTTGTATCAATGAGTTCGACTCGGGTGTCATTTTTAAATTGGGTTCTAAACATACTAAGCTTGCGGTTCGTATGCGATACCAAATTCGAAAGCATAGATTCATCAAAAAATTTTGTCCAAAGGTCAACATAACTTCCGAAGAAGGAAGGAGTAGTTGAAAGTTTTGGTAGTCTTAAAATATTATGAGCCGCAACTCTAGAATTTCTTTGACCGCCCTCAGCAGACCATATGAAGCCATTTTTTCCTTTATAAAGATTTCCACTTACAGACTCTGTTTGAGCTTCCTGAACATGATAAATTTCCTCTTCAAAACCCTCTTCCAAGCAAATTTCGTCACCCTCAAACACAATTTCTTCTGTTTCGAAGTCCGGATCTTGAATATTATCGTCGTAGCTGAAATCTTCTTCTTGCTTTGCAATTTCCTCGAGCCAATCAATTATTTGCTGCTCAGTGCTTTTAAAAGTTCCGGTTGAAGATCTTTTCGTGGATGTCATTTTATCTCTGCTTACTGCCTACAAAATCATATGTATGTATATAATAATAACTGTCGATAAACAATTTTACTGTCAAGAGGTCTGAAAGACACTATGACAATTTTACAATTTTACTGACGTGGTGGTCTGCTAGATACCTACACTAACACTGATGTGGGGGTATGATAGACACTTTACACTACAGCTGCAAACATGCGTTAGCTACTATCGCTCTTTTTACACTGATTCATGTAGAAACATAAATAGAGAAGGTAACGAGAGCGCAGAGGTCGTAACTTTGAATTGTACGAAGTTACGCGAAAAGTTTTCTTTGCGGAGTCTGTCAGACTACCACATCAGTTGCAGAGGGTTAAATGTTTGACTTGAAAAATTGACTTTTTGCCTCAAAAATATGTCATCGGCCCCTCTGTGCAACCTCTGTAAAATGCAACCAGCTTTCGCTTCTTTCTCTCTGTGCACCTCTTTAGTTTATTTATAATCACTTTTTTTATTAATTTAAATATTACAACTTTTTCATTAAAAAAAAACCTGTATAAAACAACTAAATTAAAAAAAAAAATTTTTTACATTCAAATAAAAATGAAATATGTACTTACATACGTATATATAAATATACAGCAACTCGTTTTAATACACAAAAAATCAACTGAAATAAAAGAACATGACAAAAAAAAAATAAGAACAAACACCTGAACGAAAGTAAACCATATAATCTGTACAACATTGAACGAAAGGAGCGGTTTAAAAGTCTGGCTTATTCCGTTCACTTGAGTGATTCGTTCAACTTAACCCGTTTGTTCACGAAGGACACAGCTCTAATCAAGATTATACCTGGGACTTACTAATTTAACTGACTAACTTAAAATTTAATACATAAAGCTACTGTGTTTTGGCAACTTAAGATGTATATTGCTAAGAAGAAATTCTGATGCAACATCACGGTTTATTTATTTCAATAAAAAAGGTCGACTTTTATAAACGGGCAATTTAATAATAGCCAACTTTGATGTGTACAACGGAAGATTAAATCCATAACCACGGAATAAAGTACTCAAACAGAACAAGAGACATTGTTTGGGTCCCATAAAACAGATTTATGCTCCAAAAGTGAATTCTTTTGCCTACCTTTTAAGAAATGATAATTCACCACGAGCTTTGTTTACCATCATAGTTATATTGTTCCGAAAATCTAACTCACGATCAAGAATGATACCAAGATCTAAAAAATCAGTTACTGATTCCAATAAACATCCATCAAGTGTATATTGTGGCGTAAAAATTAAATTCCTTGAGAAACACATATGCTTACACTTTTTTAGGTTCAAATCCATTAAGTTGATTTTACACCAACCATAAAACCTGTGGGATACTTTATCGAAAGCTTTACTAAAATATGTATAAATAACATCTATTGTTTGACCGTCATTAAATTCACGATTTACTAATGTTGTAAGTTGTAAAATGTTTGTGACGGTTGATTAAGCTTTCCTGAAACCATGCTGAAGCGGTGACAGCAATGACTGCATTCTCAAGCTAAGAAAGTCGGATAGACACTGTTTAAAAAGCTTTGGTGTTTTAGGACTTAAATAATGGAATAATGTATGAACATTTCCAAAATCCAGAAAAGTAACCATATTTTCACAAGATATTGAACATGATAAATAACGGTGTGGATAAGGCATAGACACAATTGGTTAGGACGCAAGCTAGAATCCCATTAGGTCCGCTATGTACGGATGATATTATGGTTTTCATGCAGTCTACAATCTGAGAAATGTAAACAGGTGGATATGATGTTGGTTGACATTAAACTATAGGAAACGGATATTCGAACATTGGGTCAAATTCTCCATCTTAAAAAAGTCGGCAAACATGTTAGATATAATAGAATTGTCATCGGATACATCATTTAAAAACTTCATAACATTAGAATAACCAGTAGATTTTTTTTAGAATAAACGAATGTGTAAAATGATTTGGGATCTCGTTTTAAATGCAGCTTCAAAAAAAGTGTACTTAAATCAGTCAATTTCCATTGAGCTTTATTTCAGACATTGAAAAAAAAAAATTCTCAATCTATGTTAGCGAGTTTTATGTTATAAATTCGCCAGAGAATTTTAGATTTGAAAATAAAAAACAAAACTTTCAAAAAGTATGCAGATTTTAATTGTCAAATAAAAAAGTTTAATCGCGAGTTTTTTTTCGCGAGTTTTAATTTTGTGCCAAAATTTTGCTTGGATCAAAATTTCGGAGATTTTTATTTCCATCTAAAATAATTTTTTGTGGGTATTAAAACTACTTTTGCAACCATCTCGAAAGTTATGCAATCAATATGTTACAAAAGTCTCTTAAAGCATTTATTATCGAATATTTAAATTTAATGAATTACTGTGGGGAGGCGATTTCGCTAGTGACTAGCAGAATTGTGGGCTTTTCTCTTAAAGGTGGGACCATCTTCTTGGATTTTGTCTGAGATAATTTTTCTACAAATCTATTTAATTTTTATTTATGTATAATATTTGATTGTTTTAGTTGTTCATTTTAACCACAATGCACATTGACTGGCGTCACAGAATTTACAAGGGTTCATTCATTAAAGTGCCCTTTTCTTATTAATAATTTACTAATATCACTCTTTAACTGTTCCTCTTCCTAGGAAAATGCATTTGCTTAAATGTATACGAGTGTGTGTCTGTAAGCAATCTTTTCTCCATGGTTATGAATGAATGATTGAAGTGATGTGAATAATATGAATAAAATGTAAATGTCAAACGCAAGGATAACAACATTTATGCGGTAAATAAAAATGCAGATGAAGTTGACAATAAACGAATTGACACAAATATTTCTTTCAAAGACATTCCTATTCCTGTTACTTTTCTATTTTCATTTAAGGGAGCACGAAACAGATGATGTTTGTTAAACGGTATTTTAAACCGTAGACTGCACCAAAGAATTATTGACACGTTTTCGATAGAATGATTTTTAGTAGAGGCAACTGAAATTATGCACCTTTTGATTTTATTTATTTAAAAATAAATTTTCTATTTGTGTTTAAGTGTTAATTTTATGAAAAAAGGATTTTAGATTTTTTGTTTGTTTGAAGTGTTGCTTGACTGTCCTGTTTGAAAAGGAAAACATATGGCACGAGGCATTTAGTTTAAAAGTTGTCCGACAGTGTGGGGAAATGTATGACATGGGGTAGAGTTTTTCTGCTTATCCTAAAACAAGTCCTTTTTTTATTGTAAGGTACTATTTAAATATGATTTAGTTTTTATTCCTTGCTTTCTTAACTGTTAGAATGGAAATAAAAATTAGCAACACGACCACCATCATTTTATGTGGCAAATATGATAAAATGTTAAAAAGGTTTTTTTAAATATAAATATATTTCTTAAAAAGAAAAACTAAATGCGTTTCGGATATAAAACTGGGGCAGTATTTAAAGGAATTTTCAGGTACCTTTCTTTGTTCTTCTTCATTATTTTTTGTGCTCCAAGTTTAGCTTAAAGCGAAAGTTGTTGAGGACAGGATTTTTTTATTGATTTTAAGATTGTTCTGATCCCAGTATGATTGTAAAAGATTTGTAATTCTAGAGGCGCATTATCTGAATCAAATTAGCTCTCTGATGGATGCTCCAACAGGCCACGTTTCAAATCTTGCACATGCCGGAAGATCAAAACATCCGTACAACTACTCTTTTTATTGTTGCTTTGACATGGTAGAGGAGGAGGAGGCAGGCTGTGGAAATTCTTTTATGAAACTTTGCTGCTTTTCCTGTCAAGGAGATGGACTTCTGTCCGCATTTTCTATCATTACAAAACCCTGCAGGATTTTTGGGTTGTTTTAAAATGGCCCTAAGGATGATGCAGCAGGCAACTTGAAGTTTTCTAGTACCCTTAATAAAATACATTTTCTAGTTCGCTACATGGCTTGTCATAGTCATTATATCATAATTTGTTTAACTTTTTATCTGCTTGCAATGAGGACAATTGCATACCTGTCTGCGCAACATTCCAGTCTTCCCAGTTTACAATTTGCAACTTTCGTTGGATTTTGAATCCACTATTCTTACACTATTACAAAGAAAAAAGTTCTTGCACCTTTTAAAGGTTTTGTTTGTTTTCACATTAATATTTGTTATTGATTCAAGTAATTTTTTAATTAAAAAATTATTCTCTAAATTTAATTAAATTTCTATCTAAAAGTAAATAAAATTTTTTTCTGTGTAGATCTTCGCTCAGACGGTGGTTTTGATTATTCAAATCAGTTGTGTGGTTATTGTTGTTTCAGCAATTTGTGGGATTTACATGTTTTTAGTATAAAATTAAAACGATAACTCTGATCCTCTTATTTCAACGCATAAACATATGGTTTTAGCACTTTTATAGCCTAAGGAAACCCTGCACAACATTGCAATTAGAGCTGTGAGAAAGGCTATCTCATATACCACTTCTCGGCTAGAATTACACCGTTATTTGATACTTGTTTATGTTAATGGGAGTTGGAAACGTTTTCTTCCTTGTTTTAACATTCAAACTCTGGAAAAATTTCAATTCAATAAGAAAGTGCAGTTTAACCTTTTAAATCGGTAGGAGATAAAGTAAACCACTTTTCCAGTCTCATGATAGTGCGCCGATAATTTATCTGGACAAAACTGAAACAATTTCTATAAAACTCCTTTATGTATGAAATGAAATAAAGAAAATCTGTAAAAGAATTGTTTTTCTTTTGGTAAAAGGAGGATCATAAACACAAAAACGTAGAAAACACTTTTTGAATTGATTTTTTCCTCATAATAATCATCATCTAGTACATCTCATGAAACTTAAAGGGTTCTGTTTCTACGCTTTTAAGGAGTTAAGGCACCAAGCCATTTAAAAACTTTTTGGCAGCGACATTTAAAAAACCAAGTGACTGAGACTACTTTTACAAATTCAATTCTGATATTTAAACAATCAGAACGGCATTATATTGATTTTTTAAAGATGTATAGTATCTATCCCTTAACTTTTTTTCAATAAATCTGTGCGCATAACATCAAAAAGGAACAAAAGTTGTATCAACTGGGAATGGATTTTCTATTAAAACTTTTAGACTTATTAAAAAAACGCTGTCCAGGAAATCTTTGCTCTTTAAATATGATTTTTTATTTTCTTCGGGCAAAGAAAAATTTTGGTTGAGGTAAAATATTGTTATTGCTGAGCATAGTATTGTTACATTAATTAATAAAATACTTGATCTTTGGATCATATTGTTGTCCAGCAAAACTATAAAATGATAAAGATACACATAATCATGTTTTAAATTTTATCATGTTATATTTAAATGTAATTAATTTTAAGTTTAAAAATAAACATCAAATGGTTAAGTAAAAATATCATAATATGGTTAAAGATGTCAATTTAATCATAATATGGTCTGTTAAGTACAAAAATTTCCTGAAATAAAAGTCTTAGTTTCTTATTGTTTTATTAAATAATGACTTGTTACAATATTTCTTTAAAATTATAAATTCACCTAAAATCAATAAAACGTTTCTTATGTGTGAGTATAAATAAATTTGTATATAAATTAACAAAAGTTAGTTTTCATTTTTTATTATCCTTAAAAAAAACCAAATTGATTTTAAATTTTTTCATTTTCTGCAACCATAAATAACGCATTCAATTTTAATTATTTTAACATGAGTCGATAACCTAGAAACAAACTAATAAATTGATCGAAAGGTATTGTTTGAAGTTCTAAGACAAAATATTTTTAAGTTCAAACATTATTTGTTTGCTTCTTCATACTTTGATTATTTAAAGTATGTTATGGTTGAATTTATTATATTGTTTTTTTTTGTCTTTTAGGTAAAGCCAATTATATTGATTTTTTTGACAGTAACCATACAAAATTATTAAATTTCAACGAAAAAATGTTTGTCGTGACTGAAGTGTTTTCTGAAAATAACTATAATTTGTTGGCCGCAACTATATATTGTTACCGAGAACATATGACCATATCACAATCATGGTTTTTCTATTAAATTTTTTATAGAATAACACATCCGAATTTCGAACTAATATCACTCAAAATACAAAAAAATTTTTTTCTTAAAGTGAAAAGCAGGAATGGTAAATGAGATTGTAGTTTAAATACTTAATTTCAATTTTTTATCATTAAGAGATTTTTAATTCAAAAGCACTCTATAACTGTTCAAAGATTGGCCATATACACCAAATTACAACCTTTAATTTCTAATTTTAAATATTTGTACATGTTTTTTTATCTTTGATATAGTAATGGATATTTTGTATAATTTTTAATAGTTTGTCTGTAGCGGATTCAAAGATAGGGCCATATAGGTCAAATTACATCAGTTATAGGGACAACCTTTAATTTATAGTTTATTTATTTATTTTATTTTTATAGCGGACTTAGTCATAAAATTTCTGTGCAAATTTCAATCAACTGTCTTAAACTGTTCAACAGTTTGCTCATATACATCAAATAACAGCAACTATTGTAACACCCTATAATTTATAATTTTAAATATTTATACTTCTTTATATATCAGACAAAGAAGTGGACATTCTGTTTAATTTTTAATTTTTTGTATATAACGGTTCAAACGATAGGGCCATACAGGGCAATTTGCTTCAAATATGGGAACACCTTTTCATTTCTAAATTCAAATCTTATACTTGTTGTTATACCGGACTTAGCAATACAGGTTCTGTGTAAGTTTCAACTATCAAATTACATTAATTATTGGGACACCTTTTAATTAAGAATTTTTAATGATTAGACATCCTGTCTAATTTTCAAGCGTTTGTCTAAAACGGTTTAAAAGATAGCCGATTATTAGTTAATTTACGTCACCTATGGGGACACCTTTTTATTTGCTTTTATCTACTGGGAACTGTAGTAATAGGAATTTTTTAGATTTTAAAGAAGTGAGCTTTACGGTTCATAATACACTAAAAAACATGTATGTTGTATGGGGACACCCTTTAATTTTTAAAATTATGAACTGTTTTTAAAACGGGACGAACCTGTAAGCATAATCTATCAAATTACAAAAAAAAATTGCAAAATCGGTTTAGAAATGACTTAGTTCTGCAGGTTCAAGAATAAAAAAGAAAAATTTAGTTGAATTAATGACCTCTTCTTCCTTTTTAAGTCGGTTAAAAACGAAAGGAACGCGAAGTTTTGATAATTTTCTATATTTTTTTTTTTTGAATTAAACCATAAACTTAAAAATTTCTAAAACTGTTTGCAAAAGGTGTGAGAAGGTCTTCCAAAAAACTCTTCAAGGCTTAACAATTCAATTGCTAAATCAATTAGATGAAATGTAGAAAGAGAGCAATTTCTTCAAGGCCAGAAATAAAACTTTCCCACGTTCACTCCCACTTAAATATTGTGCAATAAAACGTTAATTTTAATTTCAAATTACTGATGTTTTTGTTAAAAGCAAAGTAGAGCACTTAAAATAACAGGGGCACATTTTAAAAATAATATTGGCAAGCACTCTAGATGTTGTTGTTGTTGTTGTTGATCACTCTTACCGTTCATTAATCTTAACAAATTAATGCTGGTACCGGCATACAAACCAAAATGTGCAACCTAATAAATGTAAGTCAATAGTCCAACATCAACATCATCTTCGAAACAACATAACAACTACAAAAACAAAACATCAAGAAGGAAGTCAATCTAATTTTATTGATTCGTTTCTATTTCTGTTTCCTTTTATATTTTCTTTTAGAAAACTGTTTTAAATCAAATAATTAAGCCAGCTACATACACTCATATACATACAATTAAAACCCTCGTCTACTTAAGATCAGTTTTATAAGGTTTCGTGTAAAAATTGTGAAAAAAGCGGTTTTAACGTGTTTTTTTCCATCAAATATAAATATTTAATTAAATTAACAAACTGTGCAGACTTTGTTGATTTTAAGAAAACACCAGCATGTATTGTTAAAATGCTTTACCTAACTAGCCTGCCTCCCCTCCTCTCTTTCCTAGCAACTCTTTGACACATCTTTGTAATTTACACTTTAAAATGATGCCACCGAAAAACATGCAATAACATGAATTCAAGTGCGGATTTAGTTACAAATTTACAATTTCATGTTTGTTTGTTTAAATATTTTCCTTTTTTGGTTCAAATAATTTTTCACACATAAATTTTAAACTCCTTCACAAGATGGAGAGAGTTTGGAAAATTATATAGAAAATTTTATTGAATCTATAAAATGTAGAAAAAAAATTTCAAGAAAATATTTTTCGTATCATGTGTTGCGGGTGGTGATTAAAATTTAGAAATTGTATGTTTTTAAATAAAGTGTATTAAAATAACAGTTTGCTTGTTCTTTATATCTCTATTCCGCTTCTAATCTGCTTACATTTTTAGAAGTTTGTTGGAGACACAAAAAAGGGAATTGCCAGAGTTTTATGTGGAGATATTTGTGTTATTAAATTTATTATATTGGATTTTATAACTGAAAGGGGTCCATACTTTTAATCAAAATGAATTTCTTGACTGTTTTCATAGATAACATTGTTAATAAATAAAACCGCTGTATATGGAAAGTAGAGTCTTTACGCATCACATCCTACAACATCTTTAACATCTACAAATTGAACAGTTTAATTAATTTTGAGAAAATTTTTTTTCTATAAAAATAAAAAAAGAATATATGACTTTTTTAAGGATAAAATATATCAAAATGCCATAATTTAGAATTTTTATAACCTTCACCACAAAAAGTAGAAAGGGTGTAACTAATTTTGTCATTCCGTTTGTAATTTCTACAATATCCATTTCCGATCCCATAAAGTATATATATTTTGACTTCTTTGCCGAGGCACTAGCTCAGTTTTTCTAGCTGATCGATGAAGCATGGTGTCGAAAGAGGCACTATTGGAAATCAGCAAGATCGGTCCAAGTCCTTCGACGCAGCGGGCAAAACACCACGCCTACCTCTAATTTTTCTTTATCATTTGGAACGGGCGCCTGCCCGTATTTTCCGAATTATAGGCCTCTGAAATTTTCAAAATTTTTAAAATATCAATATGGATATCATTTTAAAGCCTTTGAAGAGATCTTTAAGGAAATACTAAAATTTTTTAAAAGCCGTTAGAGCCGATGCCGTTTTCGGGTAATTGTAGTACTTAAACTTTTGTTCTTAATTTTTCATTCTTTTTCACCACAATATTTGCTTTTTTTGATTAGAGTTACTTCACTTAACTAGATTTACAACCACGGTGAAGGCATAGAAAGATATAATCTTATAAATAAATTGCTCGCAAACTACAATAAAAAATTAAAAATAAAATATTGTTAAAAAATTTTATCGAATATTTTGAAAAAACTAGACTAGAGTATCGAAAAATTTCAGTTTTTAAATGCTTACAACTCGATCAATTTAAAACATAATTAATGGATTAAAGCAGAATTTTGTAAGTATTAATTAAACCTTTAAACTAAGTCACAAATTGAAAAAATGCCAAATATTAACAACATTTTCAGGTGCGATGTACCCAAATTCGAGGCGATATAGCGTCTTCCCTAGAAAGAAGATGATAACCAGCTTCACAATTTAATCTCAGATGCCCCTCTGATGTACTCATGACAAAAGTTCGTATTTATCAGCCCTATACAAATAGCTGAGTTATAAGTCCAACATATTTTTATACTCCCCACTGTGCGACGCCGATGTAATACTAAGTACACAGAAAATAATTCTTAAAAAAACGTCTGTTGTTAATGGTGCAACAGCTTGGCCACTTACGTCATATTACATCAACTAAAGAGACGCTCTTTATTTTCGAAATCCAAATTTTATACTTCCTATTATAGCGCACTTTGTAATGCAGGTCCCTCTTATACTTCAACTGTCTCTCTAAAACTTCGCAACAGCCAATACAAGTTGCTTGTAAATTTTAGCTCTCTTTCTACAACTGTTCAACAGTTAGTCCACTCACATCAAATTACTTCAACTCTTGGGACACCCTTTGATTTCCAAATCAAATTTTATACTTGTTCTTATAGCAGACGTAGCAATACAGATTCTTTGTAAATTCCAACTGAGTATGGCCATATATATCAAATTGAATAAACTATCGGGGCACCCTTTTATTTATAATTTTGAATGTTTATACCTGTTTTTTAAATGGTCACAGAAATCAATATTCTCTCCAATTTTTAACTGCTCAAAAGATAGGCCCATATAAGTCAATTTATTCTCGTATGGGGACACCCTTTAATTTTCAGATTAATTTTTGTTTTACGTTTTGCAATTGGGAGCAGTTTTTAAAATTTTTAAGTAATGCTCTTTGCGGTCCATATTACACGTAAGAAATATGTATGTTGTATGGGGACACCCTTTAATTTTTAAAATTATGAACTGCTTAACCTTACAAATAAAGAAAATACTTTCAATAGCGGTTTCGAAATGACTGAGTTCTACTGGTAAATAAAAAAACAGCACTCAGCACCATTTCTGAAGTCGCTTAAAAAAATAAAATATAATAATATATATATATATATATATATATATATATATATATATATATATATATATATATATATATAAATAACATTAATGAAAGCAATTAAAACATTAATAAAACTTAAAGTTAACTTATAAAAGAAAGTCCGTAAATTTTTTTAATATTAAAAAAAATTAAACACTCGCAGAATGTAATGCAGCATTGTCCAGATCGCTGCATCCCCCACGTAGAGGAATTTATTTGAATTTTCCTTCTCAGTTTTTTCTTTTCTTTTCTTTTCTTTTCTTTTCTTTTCTTTCCTTTCTTTTTGAATATAGATTAAAAGATTTCTTTAAAAAAATTATTTTTTCTAAAAAATTTAAATTAAACCTTTAAATTAAATGAATGATTTTTAATGTAAGGACTTGTTTTTTTATGAACTCTCGGTACTTATTCTGGTCAAATTCAACTTATCTGCTATAAAGTAGTCAGTCAATGAGATGTGTCAAAAATATTTACAATTTTCGCAACAGTGTCCAACAGAGTCCGATGTCGTCAAATTTTGCTCCGCACTATATCCGTCAAATCGATGAATATGGATATAAACTACATGCTTTTTAGCACAATGTTGATACATAACATGCAGCTGACAATGAAATTTTGGATATTTTTTGGTTTTCCTAATTAATATATCTTCTTATAGCTGTAAAATTATCGATTCATGATTACGAGTCATCTTCCCCAGTAAATTTACTTAATGTGCTCTCTCTTTATAGTTTTTTTTCTAAAGAAAAGGAGGAATGGAATAGTTGTGTTATTTTTCTGATAATTTCTAAAACATTTTTTAATTAGCAGCAAACTTTTGTTAATGTCACCATTTAAACATTTCCAAGCATTTACATTCACATTCGTCCAGTTTGTCATTGATTCAATGCAATACTTTGTTTAAGTTTATTTATTTTTTTTCTATTTATTTCAAAGAGGTTTATTTGGCTTCATTTGTATGTTTCATTTCCAAATTGGTGATGGGATTCAAATTCAAGTGCTTTTATTTTCCTTTTATTTTAACCCCATCCCAAATTGTATGCCCCAAATAAGCTAATATTACATGTGTGTTTTAAAATATGTGTATGTGTGTATGTGCTTGTGTGAATATATAATTTTTATATTGTGGATAAATTTTTTTGTTTATTCTATGTTTTTTTTTGTGTGTGGAAATTTTAACACTTTATGACGTTTTTACAATATTATTTTCATTGGTTTTTAGTGGTTTTGATGGTGGAGTTTTTATCAAATGGCAAAAGATATATGATTTTCAATTAAAAACTTGTTGTTTTTCCATATGTCGAATAAAAAAGAGAAAATTATTTTTAAAGAGTTACAAGTGTGGGAAGATTTTTTGTGGTTTTTTTCTTTTGTCTCTGAAACAAATTATTGCATTTGATGGGGAGGGAGCACTTTAAAAGTGGGGTTTTAGAAGATTTAAACCACTAACAACTTGTTTCATTTTATTTTATTACTTCCTTAAGACAAGGAAATATTAGAAATTTTCAAGTGATCATCTACTTCAAACAGTTAAGGCAATTGTCATGTCAGTTTGATTAAATGTGTTAGAATAAAAAAAAAATCAATATTTCAAATTCATTACAGTTTTCTCAAGATGAGGCAGGATTTGTAAAGATTTCAACTTTTTTTGTAAAGAGAAAGAAGTATTTTTTTTATTATTCCAATGAAAATTAATGTAAAATTAATTCTTTATACAGAAAATTCTTATAAAAAAAATTTTATAAGAATTATAATAATAATTTTACCATATAATTTAATTCGAATGATACCTCATTAAAATTATTAAAAATATAGTAAAAAAATTAATAAATCAAAAAATTTAATCAAAATAAGATTTGAAGATCTTTTTTTCATCTTCTTGTTAAAGTTTATTAAACATATTTAGCTATAGAAACAATTTTATTGTAAATTAATACTCCAAAATAAAAAAAATTTATCACTGCCACTTATGGATAAATATGTAAATTATGATGACATTTACCAGGTACATATATTTGTAAAAATTAATATTTCCCATAAAAAGTTTAATGTTACTGAATTAAATGAATTTATTGATAATTTCTTTTTACATTGAGGTCTTTAAACAAATAACAAAATGATTTCACTTTAACGACGCAACCTTAAAAAAAGCTTTTTTTATATTGAACCTTAAAACGTTATTAATAAAAAATTTTCTTCACTAGTGAGTATTCCAGCCCATCAATTTGGCTTCAGGAGACAACATAGCACGATTGAACAAACACATAGACTCGTGAACGTGGTAAGAAAAACTTTCGAGAAAAAACCTTTGTTAAATTAATTTTTTTTCTAAAAAAAAAAAGGTTTTTAGAAAATAAAAAAAAAAATAACTCAAGCCATAAATAATTTTAATTCATTTATAGCAACACTTTAACTCCTAATTTTTATAAAAAATTAAAAGAAAAAAATATCTTTCTGCGCTTTTTGTCGATGTTTCTCAGGCAATTGATAAAGTATAGCACAGAGGTTTAATACACAAAGTAAAGCTAAACATACCGGCAAATACCCTAAAGGTTTTAGAAAACAACTTAACTGAGTGAAAATTTGTTGTTAAGGAAGTTAATTTTATAAACCCCCCGCAGCCGATTGAAGCAAGAATTCCTCAAGGCAGCATCCTCGGTCCTGTATTATATCTAATATACGTCTCTGACTTGCCGGAAGGTCACACTCTAAGTCACACTCTTAGCATGGATTGTAAACTTTTCTTATACAATTCTAATCTAAAACCGATATTGTCCTATGGTATCCACTACCCCGGCATCAAATGTAAAGAAAATCTGAAGGCAACAAAATAAAACGCATCATAAAAATCTAGATGTTCCGATGGTTAAGACTGTCTTTTCAAAACATGTGACATAATACATAAAAATCTTGAGTTGCACCCAAATCCCCCTAGCCCGCTATATCATTACTTTAGAGGTCATACTCGGCTGAGAAGGAGGGACACTGTTGCTCTCAGCCGAACAAAAGATACGTAAGACAACCTAAGAACTAACCGCAGAAAGAAATATTTTTTATAATCTTATGATTAAGTTTTGATTACTTATGGCTATTTCAGTTATATTTAAGATACAATAAATAAAAAACTGAAAAAAAAAATTAGTAAGTAAAAAAAAAACTTTTTCCAAATTTAATTGAAGACAGTGATATACAAAATTTGAAGACGAATTTAGGGAACTCCGCCACATGAATTTAAAATTTATTTTAAGAA
This sequence comes from Cistogaster globosa, assembly GCA_937654795.1. NCBI lineage: Eukaryota > Metazoa > Arthropoda > Insecta > Diptera > Tachinidae > Cistogaster > Cistogaster globosa. The sequence goes on along the minus strand of OW569403.1, from coordinate 61,661,866 downwards.
TCTTGAAAATGTTAGAGTGGAAGAGTTTTGGCACACAATGTCAAATAGTTCTACAGCGGATAGTGAGCTAATGTTTCAAACTTTGTCGAAGTTTTTACTAAATTTTATATGTCTCCCTTGTTCATCTGCAAACATTGAACCGATATTTTCAAGAGTAAAAAAAAAATAATAAAAAATTTTGAAGACTTGTTTTTTTTCCTAAATTAAGGTTTTTTCGATTAATGAATTTTTTTGTAAGAAAATTTTTGAACTCCTTTCAATTCGCAATAAATACGGTAATTCCTTATTAATGATAAAATTTACTGAAATCCACATCCAAGACATATGACTGTTTTCCTTGTGAAATGATATAGAGAGTGAAAAGTTTTATTTATTCCCAGAAGTTTTCGGTTCAAGAGTTTGAAGAAGTATACTATCGTCTCTTTACGTTTACAGACCTCAGTCTTTTTAAGATTACAACACCTTGCAGTTTATTCTTTGATGAAATGCTGTGTTTTACGATACTTTAAACGGGACACTCTATTTGAGTTTCAAAGTTAAATGAATGCATGATACGCTGACTTTGTCTTCAATTGACCCCGATTAATCTTTAATTGTTTGGCAGACTTACTGTCAGCGCGATTATATTGTGTGCATGTGGCTGGTAGGGATCTATGATTCTGAAACATCAATCTTCGCTTTCTGAATTCTTGTAAGATCTTTCAAACTATTTTTTCTTTCCAAGCGAATGATCGAGAATAATATGTGGCATGAATTCCCATTTTTTCCTTTTAAATATCGAAATCTTTTATCCCCTTACTTTCCAACTATTTTATCGTCTTAAGAAGCTACTTTAAAAGCAGTTAAGCACTTGAAAAGGAGAAGACGCAAGGGAGGTATCTCAACATTTTTTTTTTCAAAATAAAATGGCTCAGTTATATTTCTTTTTAATAATTTCTTCTTTTTCATTATAAAAATTCTTCCCTTAACTCGTTAAAAGCAATCGTCCTTAGTCGTCAATTCATCATTTACATAATTTTTTTTTACACATTTCACCAAAAATAACAATTAATCAAATAGAAAAAAAAAATCATTCAACGGCATGAGAAATACTGGCGCTTACCTTTTCTAACATTTTTTATTGCTTAATCTAGTTAACTGCAGCAGACAAAAAAACAATAAACAAAAAATGTTACAACCCCAAATTGCATTTCATGCAAATTCAAGGGACGGACATGCATGCATACAAATCAAATATACTAACATAAACACACACCCATTCACACATTATACTCCTACGAAGGTATGCGCATTCTCCGTACGATGAAACAAAAAACGTAAAACAAAACAATAGCACGTGATGTTTCCACAATTCACATGCAGACACATTCACAGGAGCGCATTTAAGGATTTAATCCTGTACAAAATACATATCAAATCGAAAACCATGAATGAATGTTGACAAAATATTTTCCATGAGTTGGTTGTTTTCGTAACAGGACTTTGTACTGATGATTCAAACAAAAAGCAGCAGGCAAAACACCCGATTTACTGTTATTTAGTCAAATGAAAAATACACAGGTAAATGATACTTTTTTTTTCTTCTCTGCACTAAAAGTCATAAATAAATCTTCGTTGTGTGTATAACGGTAAGCTAAAGCATGGTGTTTCACTCTACCTTCGTATGAAGTGTTTGTGGCAGTAGATGAAGCAGAAAAGCGTGTCAAATTAGGAGTTTTTTAATTTCTGTGTGTGTGTGTTTATAGGATATTTATAAGTAAAACTTAACATACGGGCACCATGTGCTGTTATAAGGGTATGAAAAATGTTACTTATATCACAAATTCCTATAAGAATTTTTAAGATTTGTTTGTTGTTGCTCTTTAATATAAAATATGAATAAAAAATATAGTTTGAAGTAAAGCAAAAGCTGAGCTTTGGTTGAGAAAACAATGAAATACACTACTGAGCCATGTTTCAAAAACAATAAATACTTGACGGATACTTTTATTTATTTATCGCCAAAATTAGGTCTTCGTGCAGAAAAAATAATACGTTTTACGATATATCGCGGAGTTTGAATTTTATTTACTTCTCAGATCATCCTAAATTGTAACAGTATCAATTTTGATAGCCACCACTCACTTAAAATTCGTCCTAATGATTACTCGATTAGTTAGTTAGTTAGTTAGTTAGGAGTGGCAGCCTCTCGCGACGAAGCTCACTTGAGCACAAACGAATGGCCCGTTGTGATACCACAAAGAAGGCGGCATGACTCCCATTACCCAGCCGAGAACCATGAGGATTCACGGATGAACTTCGCTATGTCCCTTATAGAGTCTGATGATAGCTCCGTCAGAGTTCCAAAGAAAGGAGAGCCCAGAATTCTTAGTCTTCTTCGAGCCAGGGATGGACAGTGGCACAGGGGGTGCAGTACGGTCTCTTCCTCATCCTCCGAGCCACAACTGCGGCAGAAATCATTAAAAGGCAGACCAAGTCTTTCCGCATGCCTACCTATTAGACAGTGTCCAGTAAGTACAGAGACCGTGATACTTATGGATTTTCTGTCCAGTTTGAGCAGCTGTCTGGTCCGCTTGAGGTCCAGTGTAGTCCACAGTTGTCTGGAGACACAGCAGGAACTTTCATCTACCCATAATTTGCGAGCCAAATTTAGATAGTGGTTCTTTATGGCCATTTTCACCGTTGCCAGAGGAATTCCAATGTCTGGTAGCGGGGAGACATTAGGAAGCAATGTGCCCCGTTTTGCGAGATCATCGGCCTCACAGTTGCCCTGGATAACAGGTCAATCTGTGATCGCTCCGATAAAGTGTTAAGTAATGAGCGACAACTCAGGACTAGCTTAGATGTACTATATGCACCAGCAAGCGCCCTGATTGCCGCCTGACTGTCCGAAAATATCCGAATAGCATGACCAGAAAGATCGTCCCCGAGCGCTATTTCGGATGTTTTCAGAATGGCCATTACCTCGGCTTGAAAGACGCTACAGTAGTCAGGGAGTCTGAGGGAGAGTCTTAGTCCAAGATGATTGGAGAAGATTCCGCAACCGACTCTGTCGTCCAGTTTCGAGCCATCGGTGTAGATGTAAACAGTACCACTCACGACCACTTCGTTACGGACCCAAGTCTCCCTATTTGGAATATGGATTCGAAACCCGTGGTCCAGAGCGGGAGTAGAAGAGATGTAGTCCACCATTGATGGCAGTGGAACATCCCGATCGATAATCTTAGAGTGCCCTATGTGCAGTCTGAGCCAGCGTGAGAGGGCATTAAGTCTGGCTGCACAGCATTTAGCCTGTTGCAATGCCAGAAGTTTGGTGGGTAACCAGTGGAGAAGAGCAAACAGAGCCTTTGTCGAAGTAGTTCGAAGAGCCCCAGTAATCAAAATGGCGGCTGTTCTCCTGACTTTGTCAAGAGGCTTTTGGTTGACCAATCTCTCAAGAGCGGGCCACCAAAACACAGCTCCATAGAGAATATTTGGCTCTATAACTGCCTTGTAGAGCCAGGAGATGATTCGAGGCTGAAGGCCCCATCTTGGTCCTAGAGCTCTCTGACAGAGATAGAGCGCACAGGTCGCCTTCCGAGCTCTTTCGGCAATGTTTGCCTTCCATTGAAGTTTGGAGTCAAGTATCACCCCAAGGTATTTCACACTTTTACTTACACTAAGCACAATGCCATTCAGCCTAGGTACAGTAAAATTCGGGATCTTGTATCTCCGTGTGAAGAGCATAACCTCCGTTTTGCCGGGGTTAACAGTAAGATCAAAATCGCAGCACCATTTAGACAGAACATTAAGCGAATAGTTCATTCGTTCTGTGAGTGTTGACAGGTACTTCCCAGAGACTGCGATAGCAATGTCATCAGCATAAGCTATCACCCTATTACCCGTTTGGTCCAGTTGCCGTAGCAGCGTGTTGACTGCCAGATTCCAGATAAGGGGAGACAATACGCCACCTTGTGGAGTGCCCCTTTTTACTACCCTTACAACGTGATCATTTCCCAAGGTGGACGTGATGATACGTGTCTTCAGTAGTTGCGCAATGAATCCCACCAGATTTGCATCAAGATCGAGATCCAAGAGGGCCTTTATAACGGCATTGGGGCAGACGTTATTGAAAGCTCCTTCTATGTCAAGAAACACTGCAAGCGTAAAATCCTTATTTGAAAGGGACTTTTCAACATCGGATAATAACACATGCAGCGCTGTTTCCACAGATCTCCCTTTCGTGTAGGCATGCTGCGAGCTAGAAATTAGCGCGGGATTAATGGAGTTCCTGATCAGAAGATCAAGAATCCTTTCCAGCGTTTTGAGTAAGAAGGACGACAGGCTTATGGGCCTAAAGTCCTTGGGTTTTATAGGAGATGTCTTCCCCGCTTTAGGGATGAAAACAACTCGGGCTACACGCCAGCCCATGGGCATGTAAGTATTTTCCAGGCAAGCATTGTAGATTTGCAATAGCCATGGTTTAATAAGGTCCATGCCATGTTGCAAGTCCGCTGGAATGATATTGTCAATCCCAGGAGACTTAAAGGCATCAAACGACATGATGGCCCACTCTAAGTGAGCGTTGGTCACCCGGAAAGTGGCTGGAAAAACCGACGCGGAATTCACAATCCCCATCGCTTCGTCAATCCTTTCACTACCAGGGAAGTGAGTATCAAGCAGCGTCTCCAAGGTATCGATTACAGAGTCCGTCCATTTACCGTCCGGCTTCTGAATACTCTCAATAATTCTCGGGGACGTGCTAAGAATCCTGCGTAGCCTGCTGGTTTCGGAGGAGCTTTCTATGTTGCCACAGAAAGTTTTCCATGAGGCTCTTTTGGATCTACGTATGGCATACTTAAACTCCCTTTGTTTATCCTTGTAGGGCAGCCAGTTTCCACTATTTTTGGCCCTATTAAAGAGTCTTCTACATTTCTTGCGTAACTCTGCAATCTCCGTATTCCACCAAGGGGGTTTCGGTTTACCCCTTGGCTTCGGTGGATTGCAGGCCGCTTTCGCCGCAGAGCATATCTGCAAGGTCAAGAATTCAACCGCCCGATCAATATCGCAGTGGTCATTAATCTTGAAGGGAACAGGCCTTAGGCTAAGCTCTAAAATGGACCGAAATTTATTCCAGTCCGTTTGTTTCCTATTTATGTAGAAGTGAGACACTCCGGAACCTACTGATCCTAGATCTAACTTATAGGATAAATACCTATGGTCAGAAAAGGAGCACTCTTGAGAGACACTCCAATTTCTGACAATATCAGACCCGCCACCACCTGTCAAGGTAAGATCGAGAACCTCCCTTCTACTCGAAGTGACGAAGGTAGGCTCGCTTCCCCTATTGACAATACTTAAGTCATGCAATAATATAAAATCAAAAAGAGACTCACCCCGTTCATTGACATCCGTGCTGCCCCACATATGGTGATGAGCGTTAGCATCGGCCCCAATGATGACCGGCGTTTGACTGTTGTTAGCCTCTGCAACCAGAAGCTTTAGCAGATCATGTGGTGGAGAATTACCATGATCATGGGCCATATAACTGGAGACCACCCAGACATCCTTCGAGCCCGTCTCCACTGCTATGGCAACGCCCTGGGTTTACCTTGACCTGTGACGTAGACAGTTTTGTAGCCATCCATAGATAGTCCAGAAACCCGATCATTAATAACCCATGGTTCCTGGACCAGAACAATATCCTCTCCTTTCCGTGACAGGCGGAGGAGTAAGGCCGCAGAAGCAGCGATGGAATGATGAAGGTTAATTTGCACAATCCTCATCATCATTATTTTTTGCCGTAAGGGTAGCGTCGGAATCTCCCTCAGACAGGAGTGATTCCTCGCTTTTTGCCAGGTATTCGGATCCGAGACTCATTTGCCGGAAAAAGTCGCCAGCAAACTCAGATGAAGAGATGACACTTCTTGTGTCATCCGACATATCTGAACCGCACGTGGAGGCCGGAGCCAATTGTGAAGGTTCAGTCCGTCCGGCGGTAACCTCTGGTACCAGAGGTTCCGTGGGAAGTTTAGAATTTCTCCCTATATTATCCCCCTTATAGATCCTGAGAGAGATCGAGTCGAAACCGTAGTTGATTTCCCCCTTACAGGCGTTAAGTGGGGCGAGGGACTCGTCGTTGATGACAATGATAGCGTCACGGAAATGGCCCTTTGGCTCGCTTACTTTAGCGACCTTCCAGTCGGCCGTAGGCAGCTCTTTATTGCTGAGTTTAATCAGCTCCAGAATTTCATCCGGAGTGGAGGGATCTGCCGGGATTCGGGCGAAGGATCTTGGACGGTTCGGAATCTGGTCTTTGGATACAGCTAAGAGCTTAGCACCCGACCAGATTTTACCTATGCTGTCAATTACCTGCTTGTACAGGTCCGCTGAGCGTTGATCAGCACAAGCGATCAATTTAACATGCCCCTGATACCAGCCCGCATCACGGCATGAAGGGAGGGGCCAGGATTGGCTGAAATTATGTCCTTATAGACACTGCGAAGAGCCGCTTGGACTAACCTCCAATTATCTGGAGATATAGTCCCGTCACTTTTACTAGTGTCTATTATGGCCAAAACGAGGCTATCCTTAACTATCTCGCTAAGAGGACGTGAGGACACCGGTTTGGATGATAAAGTTTTTGGCCGTTTAGGCAGTTGAGGGGCTGAGCGGTTTCCTCAGCCGACCTTTGTCGTTTCTGAGGTGCCAAGTTAGGTGGAGGGCGAGACTCCAAGTTCTGTTTGGCCCATTTAATTTTAGTTTGATCCTTTTCGGACAAAGTGTTCGGATCTTGCCCACCAAACTTTTGCAGGATCCGGTAGGCAGATCTCCTGGTCCTATACGCCCGCGTCGACGCGTTGCTGTGTGCACGAGAAGAGGAGGACGTGCTAGGGCCCAGACTACCAGTTGTTTGGGCTGGCTTAACCAATGCCCTTACATCAGTAGTTGGACCAATATGCGGGGGAGCCCCTCTTTCACTCTGTTCTGTAGCAGGAGTGATTGTGGTGCTCAAAGGGGGCATTACGCAACCCTTGGGGATTGCGGTGCGGGATGTCGAGGCAGACAGCAGAGTCGCTGCGCCCAGCTGTGGTCTGGAGGTAGAGGTCACAGACGAAGGTTGTTTGTGGATTGCCGGCTTTTGCCGTTGCAATACAACCGGCTCCCTTTTAGGGTTGGCCTTTGTGGTCTTTTTTGTAGTTAAAGTTTTGTCCATGCGAAATGGGTCCCCACTCATAGCCGCTATCTCCACCCGTATGTGTAGTCAACTCAAAGGTCCCATGGTTATCTATGCAAGCAGGGAGGCCATGCGAGGGTTGGCACCAGCCTTCATGGGGACAGGTGCTCAGAGCCAGACCGTTGCTAATTGGGAGTAAACTCAACCAAACCTACACCACCAACTTAACGGTGACGGGTATCGAACGTACTATGAGGCCTGCCAGGGTTTTAACGGGACGGAGATAGTTATGACCTTAAACTGGAGCCGTTCCCACAGGGTTTCACCCCGGTGTTACTAGGTCCAGAAGCCATAACCACCAGCCCAAATCAAACAAAAACGTGCCGAGAAATCGGAAGAAAGGTCCTTGGACAGAAAAAGGTCGTGCCAGGGGGGGGGGGGGAATAGATCATTTAGCGTTACCCAGGATGCACTACGTGGAATCGATCTATGTTACATCCCATTACTCGATTACCATTTCTGAAAATTTTTTTCAGGGAATATAATAACACTTTTAGTAATGCCAATAGTTTGAAGAAAATTAAGCGTGATTTTTCATTTTGAAAATTTCACATACGTACTAATATATAGCATTTACACTATGCAATTTTTCATGATACTAGAATGAAATTTTTGTTTGTTGGTGAAGCAAGTGGGGTAGACAATATGGCATTGGTTGAAATTTTCAAAAAACGCATATCACTGCAACTTAAATAGAGAATTGAAAAAAAATCTAGACAACCTCAAAAAAATTATTGATTTAGATATTTTTGAAGACATCTCCTATAATTTAATCACTCAGGCTTTTTAATTTCCTTTTTATTCACTGTAAAATTTTTAAAATAATGAAAAACCTAAAAATTCCATAACTTTTAAAAACTTACATGTCCGAGTGAAACCCCTATGGCAACCATTGCGCTATTCTTAACATTGATATTGCTTGTTTTACCCCTGTAAAAGTGAAACACATGCACACATGCAAATAGTTTCTGCTTTAATATTTGAGTATGCTAGATTAAACATCATCATTAATCTTTCAAAAACTAAAATAATGAGATTCAGGCCATACAGCTTTTCTGATTACGGAAATTTCAGTATTTTTTGTTGATGGAGAAAAAATCTTTTAGTCTAAATCCATTAAATATTTGTGTATACGTCTGCAAAGTAATTTTTTGGAACCCACATATTCAGGAACTAAACTCTAAAATAATAACTGCAATAAAATTATTGTTTAAATTCAAACATAAATTTAATGAGAAAACAAAACTGATACTTTATCAAGCACTAATCCAGAGTCATATAAATTACTTAGTTTTTATATGTGGTAGCAGAAATATTCAAAATTTGCGAGCTTATTTTATGTTTGTACAGAGATATTTCAACGTAAATCTTGCCTTTTAATGGTCTGTATAAATTGAAACTTCTAATATTTGTATTCAAATCACTGTATAACATTAGACTTGCAACAATAAAGTTTGAAAGTAACAAAACAGTTAACACAAAAAGTGGTTCAAATTTAAGAACATAAATATAAAGATATTAAACCAGAAAATAAAGAGTGGAAGATTTAAGAAACATTATTGTAACTTCTATTTTAAAAATTTATTTTCAAGTATTTTTGTTAATAAATCTTGAAACTCTTTTTTAATTTCGAATATTCAATTTTTTTCTTATATATATTGTATAATTTTCAGCACTTACTGCAATATTCGCAATGGTTAAAAATTACTGAATTATTTCCAATATATTTTGATATAGAAATTTGGTAAAATTGAATTCTTTTATACTGCTTCGTCGTTTGCTCTGTCCGTAAGGGAAATGTGAGAGGAATCTGAATTTATTGCTTTAGATGTCAAGCGACAAAATTAAAGAAAAAAAGAAAATATCGAGATAAGTTGGATAGAAATAAACTTGTAATGATCGTGATGACGGTTTTAACAAAAAATTCTTTTGGACCTGTCTTACAAGAACCGTTAACACATTTACTGAGTAGTATTATCTAACTGTTAAACATCACGAGACAAAAATAACGAATCGTGGCATAACTTCATATAGCGCTCCATAAAATGCAGCATTACATTCTGCTGTAAAACGATTAAAAAATTAATTCTTTACCATATATGAGTGTTACTTATTATTTAAAAATTACCATCTATGGAAAAATTTATTTGTTTGCCAACAGAAATTTAATTAAAATTTTGATTGATTTAGTTATTTATTTAACAAGAAAAGGATTTCATTTTTACCTTGGGGTGATACTTGACCTCAAACGTCAATGGAAGGCGAACATTGCCGAAAGAGCTCGGAAGGCGACCTGTGCGCTCTACCTCTGCCAGAGAGCTCTAGGACCAAGATGAGGACTTCAGCCTCAAATCACCTCTTAGCTCTATAAGGCAGTAATCGAGCCGGATATTCTCTATGGTGCTGTTTTTTGGTGGCCCGCTATGAGAAAGCGGTTAACCAAGATCCTCTTTATAAAGTCAGGAGAACAGCCGCCATTTTGATTACTGGGGCTCTCCGAATTACCTCGACAAAGGCTCTGTATGCCTTTCTCCACTGGTTACCCACCAAACTCCTGGTGCTGCAACAGGCCAAATGCTATGCAGCCAGACTTAATGCCCTCTCACGCTGGCTTAGGCCGGACATGGGTCACTCCAAGTTTATCGTTCGGGATGTGCCCATATCCTCAATGGTGGACTACATCTCTTTTACACCTGCTCTGGACCACAATCTTCAGATCCATATTCCAAGTAGGGAGAAGTTGGTCTGTAACGAAGTGGTTGTGAGCAAAACTGTTAACATCTACATCGATGGCTCGAAACTGGACGACAGGGTCGGTTGCGGAATCTTCTCCTTTAGACTCCCTCACAACTGCAGCGTCTTTCAAGCCGAGATAATGGCCATTCTGAAAAAATCCGAAATAGTGCTTGGGGACGAACTTTTTGGCCTTAACATTCGGATATTTTCGGACAGTCAGGCGGCAATCAGGACGCTTGCTGGTGCATACTGTACATCTAAGCTACTCCCGAGATGTCGCTCATTACTAAACACACTATCGGAGCGATCACAGATTGACCTGTTTTAGGTCCCTGGTCACAGGGATATTCTGTGTGAGGCCGATGTTCTCGCCAAACGGGGCACATTGCTTCCTAGCTTCTCCTCGCTACCAGACGTTTGAATTGCTCTGGCAACGGTTAAGATGGCCATAAAGAACCACTACCTCAGTTTGGCTCGCAAATTATGGGTGGAGAAAAGTTCCTGTTGTATCTCCAGACAACTGTGGACTACACTGGACCTCAAGCGGACCAGGCAGCTGCTGGGACTGGACAGGAAATCCATAAGTATCATGGTCTCGGTACTTACTGATCACTGTCTAATCGGCAGGCATGCTGAAAGACTGGGTCTGCCTTCTAATGATTTCTGTCGCAACTGTGGCTCGGAGGATGAGGAAGAGACCGTACTGTACCTCCTGTGCCAATCCCTGGCTCGAAGAAGATTTAAAATTCTGGGCTCTCCTTTCTTCGGGACTTTTACGTAGCTATCATCTCACTCTATAGGGGACATAGCGAGGTTTATCCGGGAATCTTTATGGTTCTCAATTGGGTAAGGGGAGTCGCGCCGTCTTCCTTGTAGAATCACAACGGGCCATTCGTTTGTGCTTAAGTGAGCTTCGTCATGAGAGGCTGCCACTCCTAACTACCTTACTTTAATTGATTCAGTTAACTATTTAATTAGACAATTTAAAATTATTTTTTTTATTTAGTTATAAAAAAAGTTTTAATTTATTCTAATAAAAATAAAGTTACAAAAACTTTTCTTAATTTAATTAGATTTATTAAAATTCTTAATTTTTTTAATTGTGCACTTTATTTCCCTTAGTATTATTTTATTAATTAAGATTTAGTACTTTATCTACTCTTTTTTAATTTGCTTTAATTTCCCATATGCATTTATCAATAAAAAAATTAATTACTAAAACTTTAAATTACAAAATTCAGCCGGTTCTGTTTTTTCTAAAAAAAGTGGTCAATCATCAAACACCGTAAAAAGTTTTTTTTTTAATTCCAAAAGTCAACAGTATTTTCATTGTATTTCTTGTATAAACCGTTTGAAATGAAATAAATTCCACATCTTTTTTTGTTTTGCTACGTAAATATTAAAAAGGCAGAACGTCAACCAACTTGAATAGAAGAGTAAAAAGCAATCATACATTAATGTATAAACCGATTTACATCCTTATACAATTCCAATTGTTGTCCAACAACTACAACTACAAATGCAAATTATTAGTTGAAAAAAAAAATAGAAAAGGACATCATACGCATCATGTGCACCCAGAGAACATTTTTATAGCCTGATTGGTGTCTTTGATTTTTTTCTATTAATGACACCTTAAAGTCACCTAGACGTTTTTTTGCAATATAAGTCTAGTGTGAAAATTTTCAAAATTATTTAAATTTGTTTTTAATTTAAATTTAAAAAAAATCTTAAGACAGATTGGCCTAAACATTTTTTTTAAATTTTTTATTAAATGCCTCAAGCTATTCTTCGGTCGTGAAAAAGTTCAAAAAGCCACAATATTTCTCAGTGTCCTAGTTAAAATTTACCGTTATTATTTTTAAAATATTCTCAATTTCTTACAAAATTAAGTCTAAATAGTTTGAGAAGTTTTCTTAATTTTATATTTTTCTGATTGGCTAAATTCAATAAAAATTGTACGCTGGGTATGCTAAAGTGTTCTTTGTTTTTTTTTGTAACTTACGTTGTGAGTAGTTGTTTTTTATTTTAATTACAGCATCAGCTGTGAGTATCTTTTGAATTCAATGTCATACAGTTTTTTGTTTATTTATATATTTTTTTTCTCTCAGGCTCATGCCTGTTCAACCCAACACAAATAATTTGCACATTTCTGTTGTAAATCTACTTTTGCTTTTATTTTGTTTGTTTGATTATATTTTATTATAAATCAGCCTTATTTCTGTACCCCCCTCTCTTAATAGTCAGCAATCACTCGTGTTCTCTTTGTCTACAGTTTAAGCTTTGATTTCTTTGTTTCCACCTTTTATCACAATATAATTTCAAATAAAACGGCTATTGTTTTTAATTTTAATTTTTCCTTTGTGTTAGTGAATTCCTCTCAATTGCATCCCTTAAATTATAATGAAAATTTACCTTGATTCTAGTGGCCGTATGCCAGGATTTGCTTTTGGGCTGATGATTGTATACACGTATGCTTTTACTTTATTGTAGCATTAATCATCGAATCTGTAGTCAGTTGTAGAACTGTAATAAAGGTGTAGAAATGAATTGGGTTTAATATATTCCTTTTTACGCACACTAATGCACAAACACAAACACACATGCACGCACAGGCCCAATCATGATACAAAAGCAAACTTGGCAATTTTTATACTGTTGTAGTGGTGGTAATGAAAGTAAAAGTGGTTGCGTTAAAATCAAAGGACTTTGAAAGGATGAGAATATAAAGGTATATTTTACCCTTAACTTATTATCAAATTGCATTAACGGTTTTTATAAAGACTTATAAGAAGATAATTTTTTGCATACAAATGAGTTACCTGCCATCTATTTCTTTGGTTTGATTCCAGGTTTAGTCTTTTTACTTTTACAATTAAGTTTTTCCACACGATCCTCTTAAACGTCCCTTTAAGTGATTGTTTCTTGTGAGTTGCAGTAGAGAAATATACAGACAGCCTTGAGCATATTTTTCGGATGACATGTTCAATCTCTCTTTTTTCCTGTTAACCTCTATATAAATGGTTTTTTTATTGGAGCACGTGTGAATTTAAATGATCGACAGCCGGTCATGTTTCAGATCATAGAATCTAAATGTGCGAAGCTCTTCTGTCACCTTTGAGCAACTTTAATGATATGAGCCCACCAAGTCATAAACGAATTTTCTTGTTGCTCTTTTAGCTGTCTATACAGGCCAGGACTGACTATCATACTCAGTCGTACGATCCATCAAAAATTGCATGTGTGCTCAAAAAGTATTATATTGTGGATTAAAATTGTCTGTTTGTGACAGACTTTTTAACAGATCTGTACGATTTTATAATCTTTTGAAATAATTTATAAAATAATTTTTTCTCTTCTGTATAACAGTGTGGCACCTACGACGACATTTTCAAACAATTTTTAAAGTAGGACAGAACTCTGTCAGATTTTTGTGTGATAAAATCGTGATAGTGAATCCTGGCCTTAAATGGTGACAGGAGTTGGCTCATCGTGCTTTTTTTTATTGTAAGGTATTAAATATTTCAAATTTTTAAATCGACAGAAGGATGAGTAATTTCACACTTTGTACATTTAATTTCGGGAGTTTATGTTTTTAACAGAATTCTAGTCTCTTTTGGAAAAAAGCTTTAAATATTATTTGGTTAAGGTTTAAAAACTTCAGATATCCAGCTTTGTTTATATTCACCTCGCTGTTTCTATTACCCCCGTTTTACAGTCGTTTTATTCTCTTTGATATTTTTCACTCCGATGGCGTCCTTTGCCGTGACTCTTACTTTAACTTAAGGTGGGGCTAAAAGTAACCATTAAATTATGGAAAAAAATGTTATTCCTTCTAAAATACTTATTGGAAAATACAAGATTCTGCTTAATTTTTTTTATTAGGACCAGCACTCAGGGGATGAACCCTAGTTATGCAACGCATTGTGCAGGAACTAGCAAATTAAGTTGTGGGAAGAGGGATAGAGGGAGTAGCGCTTGTGGACATTTAATTTGAATCTTTGTCACATTAAAGGTGGCAGGAAAGACATCTGCAGAGAGAACTGTTCGGCTAAAAAACGAATTTTCTCTGTAATGCGTAGTGCGATTCACTGGCCAATCGACCACAAAGGAATGCGCTCTTGATACATAGCGCATGCGTGTATGAAAATACGGTTTCAGAACCGAGCTCCTTGATTTCATAAGAGCACAGTCCGTTGTAGTAACGATAAAACAGTGAAACACACCCCACATTGCGTCGATGCTTCTGTGAGTCAATAGAGCTGGATCCCCTATTGTCGCCGATAAGCTTCTTCGCTCTCTCCTGTACGCGGTCAAAGCACCGGCCCATACATGAGAGTATTCCATTTTTGGTTTGATAAAGGTGACATAGTTAGTAAGGAGATCACATGGAGTGAAGTATTTCTTACACCGTTTCAGAAAATCTAGGCACTTGAATGCTTCTCTTGCGACATGAAAAATATGCTCGTTTTAACGAACATCGCATTGAATTTTCATGCCAGGAACATCGAGAGCTTCTGATTCCTTAATATATGTATCACCCATAATTACAGATGACGTAGCATGTTCAGCAGTTCGTCTGTGCGAAAGCACACTGCACTGAGTTTTATAAGCGTTAAGCTGAACCCTGTTCGCCAGGGTATTGTCCATGTGCTTTCTCATAGCCTCAATTTCCCGAAGGCTTGGTCTACTGCGAAACGAAATAGAATGGCATATGCTACTGTCATCTGCAAAAGACTAGATAGGGATCGAAATCTGACGTAGAAAGTCACTAAGAAAAATAAGAAATAGGGTAGGGGAAAATACGAAAAGTAAAATATAAAAATTTTTAATATAATAAATCGTCATTCGTAATGATATGAGACAGAAAAGATTGAAAAAAAAACATTTTTTAAAAAAGTGGTTACGCTTTTTTTGTCAAATATTTGACTTATCTCACCGCAAATTTAGATGTATAATATGCAATCGATATTCTATTTACATCAATTTATTAAGACCGCAACTGAAACAGCAACACAATTGCATTTATTCTCGACTATCAGTGCCCACGACTTCGACAGGGTATCATTTCAAATTTTCTTAGAAATCGGAAAATATGTTTTTTACATTTATTGTAGAGTTCTGTAGACAGTGTTAAAAATTTTCATCTACAAAAATATAATGTACTAACAACTGTTCCCGTACCTTTATACCGATAAAATTGGATGAATTTACATTGGTATCTCTAGTTTCTCTAAGAAAAGACATATTTTTATGAAATAAAAATTATTCTTTATTTGAACCAAGGTTCTAAGGGACCTCCTTACACAATTTTATTCAAATCTATCCAGCAGTTTTTATGTGATGCTAACACTGACACACAGACAAAAATACCAAAAAAGTAGGTGTTTTGTACTCCATATCGATTACTATCTACACCAACATAAAAATTTTCAAAAATAAAATATGTAAAGAAATCAAATTCTTTATAAATAATAAAGTCTGTCTATAACTCAGCTAAGTTTGTGCTTTGAAATTTACTGCCATTTAAATTTACATCAAAAAGTTTTTTTACGACTTTTGAAGTAAATTCCTTCTCAGCTCTGTTTTATCATTTAAGTGGTGCATTTCATTTAAATTATTTAAGATCTTTTTTTTCAATTTGCTTCTGAAAGTTGTCTCATTCAGTAACTCTTACAGAAAAACACTTGGTGTATGAATTTCCTAAGACGCATTGACTTTTACCCGCGTATTTAATAGATTTTTTCGAGCGTGACCCAAATAAATAGAAACAGCACAAAAAAATTTTCCAAATTTGAAAAAATAACATTAATAGATCTTCATCCTGAGGGCATAATAATACATAAATTTTTAAAAGAATAATAATAACAAAACTTGTGTAAACTTGTGTAAGAAAAAACCGAGAAGTAAAAAGGGAAAAAACAAAAAAAAAAACAATAAGCAGAATTTTATTAAACGCTATTACATTTCATAAAATAATTCTATGAATACTTCAGGAATACAAATTGCTATCGGATGTACCTTTTAAGATAAAAGCAAATAAACAGAAGAAAAAACCAAATCATAGTAAAACTTCAATATTTTTTTAATGGCACGCGACAACACGACCTACCTCTCTCGTACCTTTATTACAATTTGCTTTGTGTGTGTATATGTGTACGGGTTAGTGTAACGTGCATGTGTTTGTTGTTGTTATTTAGTTCTTTCACAGACGATTAAAAAAATGCAATCGAGTGTAGATGAAATGTCACTAAATCAAAAAAAAAAGGCAAAAATTGCAAAATCATCATTTGTAATCATCATACACTACCATCGTCTGTTCTTCGGTGAGACGTACGCGGCTTTGTACACCTTTTAGAGATTTGCACACATTTTATAAAAAAAAAAAATTTACTTACACACGAATAAAATAAACCCTTATCCAAAATTTGCACACACATACACACACACACATATCTATTAACATTTCAAACTCACCTCAATTGCATTGCTTAACCCTAAAAATTTATTTGAATGTAAGAAGAAACCTTTGAGGATTTTTGTTTTGCTGGGGTAGTTTTTTGTCTTTGTTTCTGGTTTTTATCCGGTGCCTTTTACTTACCCGTACTTTATTGTTACATTTAAGATCTCATTAGATCTTTTATAAATGTGTAATCAGCATCAGTTTTATTTCTAATTTTATTTTTGTGCAAATAATCTATATCGTACATTCATCATCGTAATCATCATCATGGAATGGAATGCGGAATAATGTTGTAACTTTCTCATTCTATTGCTTTTTGCCCACAATACATCAGGTTAATACGACTAACTACCTTATCTTTTTGGGTTGAAATTGCACACGTCACACTCGTCAGTGGTTTTTAATTATATTTTTTGCAAAAGTAGATTGCGAATGTGCAAAGAAGAAATATGAATTTATTTTTTATAAAGAATATTTCTAAAAACGACATAAGAAATATTAAAAATTCAAATTTTGATTCACGTGTTTTCTTCTTCAGATATTGAAGAGGAAGTTTTACAGCTGTCACCTGTTTGCTTCACTAAAAATTTTCCTTTCAAAATTTCCGAAAGCAAAGTGTGCCTGTGATAAAAGCTTTAATATAACGACGAGTTTTACGCTTGTTGCTGGGATAGCTACAGCGGAGTCTAGGTTCGTTGATGTTCTATTTTTCGTCTTTTGTTTTAAAACGTTATAAAACTTAAATCCACTTTTTATTTTTCTTAGCTGTAAATAATACAACGACGGATTGATGGTCGAGTGACGTAGTCGGAATTGACAGTAAGGTTGATCGGCATCGGCGTTGTTTGCGCTCAGTCAAGCAATAAAGCTGTGACACGAGTCAGTGGCAGCGACGTGGAATGTAGGGGCGGTGACTGGTGCCAGTAGCTGTTAAGGAAGTCGAGGCTGCGGTGATAGTCGTAAGCGTCATACGGGCAGCAGTGACAACAGTCAGCGGCAGGCTATAAGTTCGAGGGCGAACGGCAGCATCGGTTATTGTAGACGGGTTGTTGTGACGACATTCAGTGGCAGCATCATCATGCGTCGAGACGTAGGCCGGATAAAAAGGAAGAATATAAATTAGACGGCAAACGGCAGAAACGGTTGTTTAAGACAGAATGCGGTGCCAACAGTCAGCGGCAGCGTCAAAACGTGACCGGACAAAACGGCAGATTATCAGGCTGGCGGCAAACGGCAGCAGCGGTTGTTGTGGACGGACTGCGTTGATAACAGTCAGCGTCAAACCATAGGCCGGACAAAAAGACAGACTATGAATTTGGCGGCAATTTGCAGTAGCGGTTGTTGAACACAGACTGCGGTGACAACAAACAGCGGCAGCGTCAAGACATAGGCCAGACAGGCTAGTAGGCTGACGGCAAACGGTAGCAGGAATTATTGAAGACGGACAGCGATGACAACAAGTCAGCGTAAAGGCGTTGGCGTCGGGCACAATGGACCGCTGTTAGGTTGATCTCCAGATGTTGCGAAGCTCAGCGGCAGCACCTGGGTTTTTATGCCTGACGTGCTCCTGGCAGCGTTATATGGTAGTGTTTTTCTGTGCAACCTAATCCTGAGGAACTGTATAATTCCTCGATAAGTCAAGGGACAAGGTCAAACTAATGCCAGTAGAAGTGTAACTTTTGTAGCGTTGCTTTACTAGCAAACGTAGCAACTGTCGCACAGGCGTGAAGTATGGCAACCACTATGGGAGAGCTAGACAGCGTAAGAATAAACCTGGGTAATTGTATAATTCATAGCCAAGACGATCTTCGCTATGCAGTTTTACTAAAGATAAGAAAATGCAGTTTTTCTAAAGATAAGAAATTTATTGGGGAATCATAAATACCTCACCAAGCAACTTCTTACCTGCAGGCCAGCTGCTTGCACAAAAAAAAAATAAATATATTCGGGTAACAGAGAATTAAATAAAAAAAGAAGTAAGATGCAAAAAGAAAAAAGAAGTAATACAAAAAAATTATATGAAAATGTCATCGGATCTTAAATTCAGTCTTTCCTAAAATATCTTTTTTAAAGCTTTTTAATAATACTCATATTGATATCTTAAAAAAATAGTGGATAATCGTACTTTTCTGTGAAATATGGGCGAATGCCAATTTTTTCAGATGATGTTTTTTATCTTAATTGTTTCATTCTTTATCGACCCATATATTTTTGTTTCGAATTGGAATTATTCCACTAAACCAGATTTGATCCAAATTATATGGAAAAATTAGAAGCAGGCGTGGTATTTCGCCTGCCAGATGGATATCTATGATCTTTATGATTTTCAATAGCAAAACTTTTAAAACTGTCTAATCAATTGGCGTATTTAAATTTTCTCTAGCTTCTTTGGTATCTTAGAAAAGTTTATTTCAACACGAGCACGGACGGACCGACGGGCATTGCTTAATCGACTTCGCTATGCAAAAGGACTCAGAATAAGTGTACTTTATAGGGTTGAAAATGAATATTATAGAAACTACAAGCGGAATGAAAAACTTTAATGTGTCCTTTTCTACCTTTCACCACAAGGTA
This sequence comes from Cistogaster globosa, assembly GCA_937654795.1. Taxonomy (NCBI): domain Eukaryota; kingdom Metazoa; phylum Arthropoda; class Insecta; order Diptera; family Tachinidae; genus Cistogaster; species Cistogaster globosa. The sequence goes on along the minus strand of OW569403.1, from coordinate 61,642,877 downwards.
TAGAAAAATTACTCTGTTTTACCACCCGCTTATCTAAAAATAAACAAACTGTTAAAATTACAAGAAGTTCGTTCCACTAGTGTAGACAGCTACAGTTTTGCGATAAACAAACACATTTTGTTCTTCATATATATAGAATATAGCTCCTTGATTTCAAATGCCTCATAGTTTGTTGGGTTGTGGCAATCAAGTGAATCGCATATATATATATATATATATATATATATATATATATATATATATATATATGTAAGAAGCCCTCACGTAAAATTCTCTGATCAACGGCTTGATATGCAGCTATCTGGAGTACTTGGAGAACCAGCTCTCGAGTTTTATCTGGGTGCTAAAACTGGAGAAACTGAAATACTGGAAACCATTAATGATAACATTGGCGCTAAAAAAATCACAGGGAATGGAAATGAGTATTGCATATTGATGTTGCATAGCAAGAGATATTGTTAACAGTGCGGCGCACCGTAGTAGCAAAGCTTTATTCTTGATTTCATCATTTACGACCAATCTGGCCTACTTATGTCAATTTAAAAGATTGCGTTTATTACAAGTCTTCTTTTGCTTTAATTTGATTTCGAAATTATTTGCCAATAAATATCCTTAACATCCTTTAACTCATTTTTTTTTTCTTCTTAATTACTTTGTATAAAAACTCCTTCCCTTTCTATTAAAATACATTTGATTTTTATCAAAATAACAAAAATATACAGAAAATCTTCATTTTATTTATTCAGCTGTTTAATAAATAATTCACGAAAAAATCTAAAAAAAAATTTTGTTTCAGTTTTTAAGTTTCAAAACAAACGGTTTTTGTTGTTCCCCTTTTCGGCGGTTACTGCCGTTAAATAAACATTCTGTGAAAAAATATCGTATTACAAGTTTTTTAGCTTGCGCCAACAAATATTAAATTTGATAGTTTTGGTTTGTGTGTCTGTGTTTTTGATTAAACTCCAAAACATACAAATCACTTTCCGATGAAAATAATATTTTGAGTGCCTGTTTATTAGCAGTAGATTGAGGAGGATTGTTTCAAATAATTTAGTAATTTTTTTTTTTGTATTTACCACTCATTTAGGGATTTGGAGGAGATTTTTTTGTTTTTAATGTCTAACTGTTTTGGTAGCCCGATCTGCATTATCATAAATTCTGCTTTCACATTTGAATTACTGTAAGAATTAAAACTTCTGTAAACCGAATGAGAATTTTGGTAAAAGCCTAATAGCGGGCAGTTGCGAGTGTTACCAGAATTTTGCACAATCGATTCAATATCGAGTTATCTATCAATTATGGCAATGTAAGCATATGTAATTTTTTTACCATATCGTTTGATATTGTCTCTAAAACTTCTCTCTTTTTTCCATTCTTTAGGTATATGTTGCTATCATAATAAAGAATTAATTTAGCATTGGTTAAGAATCAGAAATGCTATTAAATTTAAAAAAAGGTTAAATTTTTATGACGAAAAACATAGATATTTCTGGCTTGTGCCGTTTTCGTTTCACCCTTTAACTTTAAAATTATTGTTTACAATTTTTTTATAGAGGATATATTCAAATATACTATGTATGAATTCTACATCTCTGCCTCTGACAACGTTTGAAAAACTGAAAGCATACAAGCGTACGGTACTTCTTCATAGCATATTCGCTGGAAAAGTGAAATAACTAAATCTCTATCTTTCTCCTTTCACCACTTGTGGTATATCTCATCTATCCCTTTTCTAAAGAATGTAGCACGGCTGTGAAAATATTTAAAAAGGTAAATAATGCCTGAAGTGCTACTTCTCTTAAAAAATCAACTCATTTTTTGGATACCCTTTAATTTAAAGTGTTAGTTTTTTCACCTATTGCTATAGAGCATATACTTTCCCTAACTTTGTGAAATTTTAACTTATTTGCTTGTTACGTTAAAAAACCATAGCATTTATATGAGCATTACATTACCTACGGAACACCCTTTAATTTTTATTTGTTTTAAAGCGGCTATAGTAGTATATCTTTGAAAATTTCAAGATTCTACCTATTAAAGTTTTAAAGATAGAGGGCTGTGACAAACGGGCAAACGGACAGAAATTTTGGCAAAAATAAAGTTAAGATGAAGTTTTTACATTTCGTGTACGGAACCCTAAAAATCATTTATTAAACAACCTTCCTTTCCTTAGTTATTGTTGCAGAATTATTTTGATTGCTCATACTTATAAGTACAGAACAACAAGTTTAAAATAAACAACTAAAACAAGTTGCCAGATCTTTCCATATTAGAACAATCTAGACGTTTTAAATTTCTTATAAACAGAAATCGCAATTGTGATCGTCATCGTGTTTACACTAGAAAATTATGTATGTGCTATTTACCAGTGGTGTGAAATAAATTTCCCTTTCACCACTTACAATTATGGTGCGTGCGAATATAATAAAAAGGAGAAGTTTGTCAAAAAAAAAAAAAAAAATGTGTTCGTAGAGGTGTCTGCAGGCTTGTCGAACTGAAGATCATTACTAAAGTCTTAAAAAAGCTTGAGTTCAAAAAAAAAACAAGTAAGAGTGCTATATTCAGCTATGCTGATTCTTATATACCCTTCAGCATCTATGAAAATCTAGTTTAGTGAAGTAACTAAAATATAAAAACAAATATTGGGGTGACAGAATTAAAAAAAAAAAAAACAAAAAAAATTAAATAAAAATGGCATCGGCTCTTAACGGGTTATGCATTAAAAAATTTTAGCATTTCCTAAAAGATCTCTTCAAAATTTTTAAAATATACCCATATTGATATTTTAAAATTTTTGTAAATTTTAGAGAACCGTGACTCGGAAATATGGGCGAGCGCCAAATTTTTCACTTCATACTTTTTTCTTATTTTTTTAATCACTATCGCCACAAGTATATGTTTTTTTCGATATGAGTTACTTCATTGTTTCAAATGATGAGAAAAAATTATAGGTAGGCGTGGCGTTTTGCCCGCTGCTTTGAAGGATAGACCGATCTTGCTGACTTCAAACAGCACCTCTTTCGACACTTTTTCTGATCGATTGGAGTATTTAGATTTTCTCTAGCTGACCTAGTGCCTTTGAAACTTGATTTCAACATTAACACGGACGGACAGACGGACATCACTCAATTGACTTCGCTACGCATAAGAAGTCAGAATATATACTTTATGGGGTCGGAAATGGATATTGTAGAAATTACAAACGGAATGACAATCTTAGTTACACCTTTTTTTTCCATTTTTTGTGGTGAAGGAAATAGAAAGCCGAAATCGCGTCAAAAATTAGACATCCAGGTGGCACCATCTATGTGAGCGCTGTGATAGCATCTTGGTCGAAAACATATTCAAAAATTGATTTTAATATTTTTCAATGGTTTAATTAAAAATTGTGATTTACAAAAATACCCCTTAGAACTGCTTTGAATATCTTTGGCTTAGGTTTGCTACTTCGTGGAACTTAGAAAGCAATGGCATATGTAAAACCTAAGCTACTCCAGGCTAAACTTTATAATGGGCACTTGTTGCCAGCCAAGAAGAGATCTTGAATGATGTTTTTATTATCAAAATAAGAAATATCCGGCTTAGAAAAATTTGCAATTAAAACTTTTTTTTCTCAGATTGAAAAGAAAATTGCTCACCTCTTTTAAGAAAAATTTAAACATTTCTTTAAAAATTTAAAAAAAATATTAATATTTAAAATATCCATAGTTTTAATTTTTTAATTCATATCAAATGTCCGACTGTCTAACTGTCGCATAAAACTATCTGTTTATCTTTCAGTCAAATTAACACTGTACAGGCAGTTATTTCTATTTCTTTCTAATTCAACCCCTTGGTTAAAATCGTTTTTTTTTATTCCATCAAAAAACGCATAAAATCTCCGGTATTTAAGTGCGAATATCTTGTGGCAATTTCAATACTGACAGCTGGCATGTCTGAGGCTTGAACTTGAAGTACCAGTTTTCAGTTTCCATATGATGAGAATCAAATACAAAAAATGGAAGAAAAAACAGCACCACAATCTAACCAATTTGGCACACGTTGCAATAAATGTTGGCTTTTTTTTTTGCTGCCTCTACCTTGACTGGTTGAATACGGCTTTTTTATTTAAAGTTTACAGCTTTTTGTGCTTGTTGCAAATTTAATAGGATAATGGCTGGTAAATATTGGATTTCAAAGTCATGCAAACAAGTCAAATAAAAATAAGAAAAACTATAAATAAAAATTTTTTCCTACCAGTAGATGAAGCAAAAAGTGCAATAAAAATTGTTGATATGAAAGAAATACACTTTTTGCACTTTTTATTTTGTTGTTCTTATTTTTTTGGATAAAAAATCTAAAATTACATTTTGTTGGTAAACGTTTAGTTTTTTATTTGTCAGTAGACCTATGAAGGTGGTTTTGAAACGTTGGCTCTTGTTTATTTTTATGATTTTGTTTGTTTTCGTTTATGAAAGTTTATTCTGGATAATCGCACATCCGTTATTAGTTTTTTTTAAAGAACTGTTTCAAAATCTAGCAATTTAGAAGTCTTTAATAGTTGTGTTCTGTATAGCAAAACGCTTGATTGTTTAGCTTAAGTATGTATAATCTGAGCCCTTATGCATAGCGAAGTCGATTGAGCGATGTCCGTCTGTCCATTCGTATTAGTGTTAAAATTAACTTCGCTAGGGCACTGGATGAGCTAGAGAAAGTTTAAACACGCCAATCGATAAGAAATTTTGCTATTGAAAATCAGCAAAATCAGTCTATGTCTTTCGAGGCAGCGTGCAAAACACCAAGCCTGCCTCTAAAATTTCCTATCATTTAGAAAAAATATAGTTAAGTGAAGCAACTCATATCACAAAAAAAAAAAAAAAAAATAAATCAACAAAAAAAGATAAATACATAAGGATTGCAAATAATAAATTTTCTTGTTAAATAAATAAACAAACAAATATATTGGGCGAAAAATTAAAAATATCCCAATTTTTTTTTATTGGTGTTGCTTCACTAAACTAGATGTACATATATATCGGGAAAGTTATATAATATTCAGCATAGCCGAATATAGCACTCTTACTTGTTTTATTGTTTTAGTTAAATACAAAGTGTCTTCAACACACTCAACTTAAAGGTGGTAAGTGCAAGGCTGAAGCGAAAAATTAAGAAATTGAAATATTTTGAACTTAAGCCTAGCTAAAATTATTCACTGAATTATTAATATAAATTTTTTTAAGAAGGCCTAAATAAGCGATACGAATTCATTCATTATATCGCTAGGATATAGAATATTAAATAATTATTTTTATTTTTAAAAAAAACTTTAATCCTTTTTACTTGAATCATCTTTAATGATGAAACATATTTTTGCCGCATTTGGGTCCCACAGAATTTATATTTGTTTGTCAAAAAACTATACATAGGGATTAGGATTTTGTGCCTAAGGTCCTCCAAAAGTCAGCTTTTTACAGTGGTGCCAGAAATTTTCATAGAAAAATCTTTATTTATTGAAAACATCTTAATTTAGGAAAAAATCTTTTTCTTTTGATTTTGAAAATATCTCTTAAACGTTTGCAGATGAATAATAGAGACATATCAAATTTATTGCAAATTTCGACACAGTTTCAAAAATTAACTCACTATCCGCTCTAAAAATATTTGACATTGTGTGCCAATACTCAACCACTGTAAAATTTTCTTAATTCTTAAAATTTTAACTAAATCCCACTGTCTTCAATTAAATTTAAAAAAAGATTTACGAGTATTTGACTTACTAGTGAAGAAACTTTTTTATTAATAACGTTTTGAGGGTCAATATACATAGGAAAGCTTTTTCACATCATGCTAAAAAGATAAATGGTAATAGTCTAGAATTATTGACACAGATTCTACATTTCAAACACAAACCCATGCTGTGCAGAAAAAAACTTTTTTCTTACATTTAAATGAACAGATTCCCACGTAAGCATCCGCCGTGCAATAATTTAAATATCAGACGAAAAAATGCTACCCATATTGTCATATCCTTCAGACAATGACGATCAAGTTGCCTGTGACTATATCCAATTTTCAAACCTAAGGAGCTTGCTAAACGGCAAAGGAATATAAAAATGTATAATTATTTGGGGCGAGTTATTTAATTGAAGAAGATAAAAAAAAATGAAATTAAAAAATTAAAAAAGCCATAGAATTATGATATCGTGTTAAAAAAGGCATGTTGAAAAATGAAAAATAAAAAATATCCAATTATTTTTAAAGTTTCATCGTTATAAAATTGCCTTCGTGTGCTTCATAGTAGAGTTTAGTTTGCGAGTTTGAATCATTTTTTCAAGGTCTATTTTGATTTGATTGATTACGAGAAAGCAGAACTTCTTATCTTAAATGGTATCATGGTATTATATGTTTCAATATTTTACCGTTATTGCTATTTAATTTATTATAATAAAAGTAGAAAACTTAATCCCGAATTCTCCGATTTATGTATAGCACACTTTTTAATAAGCACTCATATGACGCATCACTGTAAAGGCTATTCGGGTGCTTCATTTTTTTATATCCACCCCTTTGATTCTTAAAAAAATGTGTTTGTATCAATTTAGTGAACTTGTTACTCATACCCACAGATTTTTTTAATGTTTAATATGAATTTGTGTGTCTCAATGATTTGACGTGACAATGATCTACACAAACTCTAAGCACGTTCACTTCTTCTATGGAAGTCCTTACGACTAACCAAGACAACCTTGTGGTACCCGTGTTATCAGCTTCATTGGTAAAACTGTATTTGGTTGCCTTGCAGTGTCAGCATCTTGACGAGATATGTAAGTTAGTTTATCAATGTTTATTAGAATAGCTATGCACTGAGATATTGGTATCTTCCCAAAAAATGTGACCTAAGGCGATACTTTGTTGTTGTATTTTACTTTGTTCTTGTAGAACTTATTTAGTTCTGATTAAATGGTCACATTAAATTTAAATCAAAGGCACTTACTGCTCTGTTCTTTTGTAAAAAAATTTAATTCAAGATAATGCATTGCATCAGTGGCGATAATTGAGTAAACTGTAAAAAATTTTACTTATAACTGCTTGCTGAGCGGACAGGCTTCAAGTTAGTTCTTGTCACGGCTATGAAGCTGGCTAAATTCTGTCAAGTAAACTCTGGATATCCGTCGACCTTTAAATTATTTAGAGTTACTATTTTGTTAAACTGATCCAGCTAGAGAGTCTTTTTTAACTGTTAAGTTACAGGTTCTTTAATAAAGGTTGCCATCTTAGCAACTTGTCCGAAAATAATGAATGTTTAAAAAATATATCTAACATTTGAAAACATAAATAACTTTTGTTCCTATTTCCAATTCCTTTTTCATTAATTACAATCTGTAGGGATGTTGTACCTATTGATGTATAGAAAATATACTTTTCTATGTATAAGGACCCCTTTTTTACATTACTAGAACGGACAAGAAAGTCTTGCAAGAGGTGAAAAAATTATTTTGTGAAAGACTTTATAAAAACTAAAGAAATCTTGCCAAAATGGCATATAATACCTTGAAAGAAATGAATTTAAATCTCTGAGGCAACACCTCTTTCACAGGCAGCCCTGAAAGTTGATTAAAATAAAAGAGGCACCTTAATCAGAATAAAAAAAGTATTCGCCCTTGTTTAAGGTTTATTTTATATTATAATGCAATTATATTTGTTAATGATTAACTTAAATATTTATACAAAATTTTGTAATTAAATAATTAATTCAATCAATTACATGTTTAATTTAAAAAGAACATATTTTTCTAACCAAAAATATAATAGAATCAATTAAAAGTTTAATAAAATTTTAATCTTCTGTGTAACTGCGTAGCAGAAAGGTCACGGAAGTTTTAATATAAAAATTAAAGAAGATGAAAGTTATAGACCTAGAAGAAGCTGATACAATGGCGTAAGCTGCCAATGGTTGTCTAGTACTAGCTAATATTAGGCTTAGGACTGTGAGCAAATATAAAATGTGAATACTGCGAAGGCATTTAGCCTTAAAAAATTTTAGCAATTGAGAGACACTCTGTGATGAGAAATAATGTCGACAGCTTAAAATTAGGAAGTAGAGAGAAAAGTTTGTTGACAATACGAGACTCGTTTAAAGTAAAGTATTCGCAAATTACTAGTCGGCTGTCAAAAATCATTTAAGAACGAATAGTGAGCTGCTTCGGAATCTGTCACCCATTATTTGATTACCCTTCACCCCAAAAAGTAGAAAAAGGGTATAACTTTTTTTGTCATATCGTTTGTAATTTCTACATTAGCCATTTCCGACTCCATAAAGTATTTATATTCTGACTTCTTATGCATAGCAAAGTCGATTGTTCGATGTCCATCTGCCCGTCCATGTTTGTGTTGAAAACAAGTTTTCGAAAGCACTAAATTAGCCAGAAAAAATGTAAATACTCCAATTGATCAGACATTGTATCGAAATAGGTGAAGTTCAAAATCAGCAAGATCTGTCCATGTCCTTCAACGCAGCGGAAAAAACACCACGCCTACCCCTAATTTTCTTTTGTCATTTGGAACAATGAAGTAACTCCAAACAAAAAAAAAAAACAAAAGAAAAATAAATATATGGACCGCTACAGAATTAAAAAATCAGAAAAAACACTCAAGTAAAAAAAATGGCGCTCGTCTATATTTTCCGAGATACAGGTCTCTGAAATTTTCAAATTTTTTTAAAATATGAATATGGGTATAATTTTAAAGCTTTTGATGTGATCCTTAAGAGACGATTGCATTTTTATGTAAAATTTTATATGTGTCAAATTATATGGCTGTCACCCAAATATGTGCTTTTTTGATTGGAGTAACTTCAGTAAACTAGATTTATGTAGATAGTGAAGGGTATATAAGGTTGGGCATAGCTAAATATAGCACTCTTAATTGTTTAGACTAAAGCAGACCTTGTTGAGTTTTAGAACAAGAAAACATGCATTTATTTTTTTAGTTAAAATTTTTGTATGACTTCAAATCTGTTTAGTTTCCAAGTTATTTATAAATTAGTTGTATCAAATGCTGCTCTTGAATTTCCGTTCACTTTTATAATTTGTGTTTGAAATTGCCTTTAATGCAAAAGTGATTTTCTAACACGAATAATGAAGTTATTTTGAATTTTTATTGTTGCAATAACAAAGAAAGGGTTGTTCGTTTTATTTGAAATATGTGCCTTAATACGTTACTTTTAACAGCTTAATTTAAATTCACCCTGATTTTTTTTATATTCTTTTTGAAATTAAAGTATTTAGGCCATTCAACCATTGTACATTTAATAATACTTAAGAACGCTTGATCAACCTGGAAAGAAAGAAAAGCAAAGATTCTATGGAAATGGCATAAAAGTGATTATGCATAATCGTTTCCACTTGTGGTCGTACAAAGAAGTGGTAGAGCAGCAGTAGACAAAATAAACTTTACAATGGCAAAATAACCTGATGATGAGATTACAGGATTTACAGGAACACAATATTGCAGAGAAGAGTATGAGTAGAAAATGAAAAAATGAAGTTAAAAAAATTTAAATCTTCCAGTTGTTGCATCGTTCAGATATTTACGAGGTTTTTTACTTGCTTGCGCTAATGAAAAAATGATGAATGAATTTTTTTTTTTCAATTTTGGTTTTTTATTTTGAAAATTTTGTTACCAGAAGTGGCATTGAAAATAAATAGAGAGAAAAAGTTCAAATTTAAATTAGATTAATTGATTGAAATACTTGAGAGTAAGTAACTTGTAGTTACACTGTTTATACAGTCAGTATTCGTCTAAAGATGAATTATTGGTGGGTTTTTGTCTGGCAGTATGTTGATGATCGTTATCAACACCCTGATTTTATGCGGTGTATTTTTTTTTTGTATGTGATGAGTGACGTTTTCTAAAAGGTAGTCCGTCAGTGGTTCCTGTTATTAATTCTTTTTACAACACAATTTAGACAGCTACTGTTTATAATCTGAGGATTGTTTTTTTATATTTCTTTGGCTTTGTTTGTGATGTTGTAGAACGCTGATGATGATGATGAACAAACTGTTCAGTGGTGTAAAATAGTGTTGAAGTTTCATTTTTATTACTTTGTCATTTTTTGTATATCCGTAATGGTTTTTGAAAACAAATATTTCGAATGAATGAATGTCATTACATTTTTCATTTCTATCATTCACTTTAGTTCGTTATAATTTTAAAATCTCATTTGCTTAAGGTGTGAATAATCGGGGAATTAGTTAAATGAAGTGTAAATATTTAGCTTCCTCTCTTGGATGCACGGTTGTTGTTGTTCTTGTCTTTTGCTGAAGTGCTCTTATAATAAAAATGAGGACAATGTTGATGGAATATCTTCGAAAAGTTGTTTATTTGAAGGTGTTGATGGATAAGTGTGGGAAATGTTACTTGAAAATAAAATTAAAAAAAAATATTTTAGTAAAAAAAAAAATTTGCGCTAAATATGTTCAAAGGAATTAATTGGGTTCTAATTCAAGATTTTATTTGCAATTTGTACTCAACATTTACAATTTCTAAAAATAAATAAAATTTTAAGCCTCATTCTGTAATAAAAGTGAACAACATTTGTTAGACTATTTGATCACTTGTATTACAGAGACAGCACATAAAATTCTTCTGTGTCGCCACTGTCTGGTTACAAGCGCAATTATAATTAGTTAAATAATTAAGAAAATAATATAAAATTCATTTCCTTAATTCCAAAAGTCAATAAGCAAATGTGTGAACGACGCACTTAAAATAATTAAAACTGAGCTCCATCCAGCCAACCCCTTCTTCTAACAACTGTTCACAAATTAACTAAATGACATGACACTTGTGTGAATGATCGCTTTTTATTGGGAAAATAAATTTATTTAAACGTCTATTTAACATTTTTACTTAAGTTACATTTATTAATGTTGAAAAAACAATACGCAAATATAAATGTAAGAATTTATTTTTATATATTTTTTTTAAATGAACTTTTACTGTTTGTCTATTTTTAGCCTGTGGCATAATCATCTTCACCATCATCATCAAAAACTTCATAGCGAATAACATTAACAGACAACAACTAAATTCCTTAACAATAAAAATTGCATTCATTCCAGTTTACTAACTTCATTCAAACAACACTTTTATCAATCATATAAACAGACAGACAGACAAAAATTATACTACGTACAAGCATGCAATCTTGCATGATGTTAAAAAGTAACAAATATTATTAGGTGGGGGAGAACAGTTTTTTCTTTGTGTATTAATATGCTGTCTTTAAACTAAAACTGATTAACTTATCTAAAAAATAACTCAAATAACTGTGCACTTTTCGTACAAAGAAGGCTAAGCTTATCTTAAGTAGAATTTAACAGAAAACGTAATAATATCGATGATTTTTTTTAACAGCACTCAAAAGCAGACTCTCGAAATGCTACAGTTTTAAAACCCAAAGTTCTTATACATTTTGAAATCATAGTTTATTTAAATTTTGCTCGAAATATCAGTACATAAAGCACATTCTAGACACCCAATTTTGGTTCACTTTTTCGAGCATTGTTGGCCATATAATCGTATGGCGAGTAACACGAGCATGAGCCTGCAATCAATGACATCACGTGATTCTACAATTGAAGAGCTCATTTACCATGTTGCGGTGCGATAACGATCTAGATCACTGATGCTCCAATGATGGCACCGGCCAGTAAATCATGTAAAAAATTATGTTTTTCTGAATGTAATGGAGTCTGTAGAGTTTGCTATGTGTAGGTTTCACTCCATGTGCAGCGATTTTCTTTATCACCATTTTACGATAAAATATCGAGTCAGTTTCTAATTGCTATAGAGCTAAATCGGCTAAAGAGTAGGGCAGTTGGTGGGGCCTCGTGCTGTTTATTTCTGCAATAGCTTGGATGCGGCTGTAGGGCAAGAATTTTTTGTAAAACTTTCCTCACAGTGAACGGACAGGGCGCTAATTCCAGCAACAGACGATCAATCGATTAATTTGAGTCTAATTACATCTTATTATTCGCTTACAGGGGCGTTATTCTCTTCAGTTCACACATTCCTTCGCGGTATTGATGTTATTGTATCAATTGTAGAGTAATACGATGGTTGGCTCCTGCAATTCGATAATTACCTGAGCCATAAATCACGAAGTCGTTAATAAGTCGCATGACTACATGACTGATTTTTCATATAAATGTGGAAATATTTTTAGCTTTATTTAAGCGCCAGTCTATGTCTTATCATTTGCCACAGATACTTAACTGATCAATAATAAATTATCTGCAATAGTTTGTGCGATTTTCTAAACTTGAAAGTACCATATCACGGAATAAAGTTGTATTATAGTGTACATTACATTACATAGTGTACATGTACATAGTGTACAGTACAGTACAGTGCAAAACAGTACAGTACAGTGCAGTACAGTACAGCACAATGCAGTACAGTACAATAAAGTGCAATATAGTACGAACATCAGATGGTCTGCAGTAGTTTAAGTTAAGTCAACAGCAACCCAGAAGAAGGAAAGAAGAAGGTGTCAGTTAACCTGCAAGTGGATTTGGTTGTATCAAGACTTATAGAAATAGAAAACTGAATGTGAAGAAGGAGAATGAAAGAAAGTCAGATAGATGAAGTACTGGCTGGTTGCTTAATGGACTACATATGTGCGATTTAGAAATAGTTAATCACCCAAAAGAATCTATTTGCAGATCGACCAGCTCCGCTAAAGACAGTATCACACAGTTCGAATGATTACATTCAAAAATTGATATAAAAAAAAAATAATAAGAACAACAAAAACAAAGCTTTAAGCTAATATTGCACGTCTGTTGAGTAAGTTGTAAGGAAAACTTGCCTAGCAAGTTTTGAGTAGCCAATATGACTGAGTTGTTTTGGTTATAAAGTATCTCACCCCATATAAAAAAATGTTTATACTTTAAACAAGTTTTAAGAATTGAACTGCTTGATAAGCAAGATATCGTCAGTTTGAATCTTGCAAAGGTCACTGAAAACTGAAGTCTCAGATAGGTGCAAACAACTAACCCAGAAAAAAGTTTTTGGCACCTCTTAAAATTTTTTTTTAAGACAAAAATTTAATTAAAATTTTAATTAATTTAATAAGTTTTTTGTTTACAAGATTTGTTTTAAACAATTACCCATTTAACTAGATATTCTTATCTGTGTTTATTAATAAAATACATAATTAGGAGAGTTAAAAATCTAATTAAAGTTAAATTGAAAAAAAAATAAACCTTTAACAGACATAAATATTTTTGGAAGATTGTTACTGGCCACGTAATAGTTTCGCTGATTTGGCGCACATTGGATGAACAAAATAAACAGAGTGCTTATCCCACCGGAGTTACAATAAAGCAGTTTGTATAAAGTATATATTTGCTAACCGATAGATCTAAAATGTATTCAAACAAATTGGTGCGTCAAGAGAAAATAGCTTTCTTGATGGCCCGGTTCCCTATCTGTTTTAGCATATTTATAAATCAATATGACCGCACTGAAAGTTTGACTTAGGTATTATTATAAAATGGAGCATGGTTAGGAAAAACCCTGGGTGCATTCACTTATTTAAGAGATTTCATCTTCACTAGCTTACAATCCCAAATGGAGCTTGATGGAAATTAAGAAAATCATCATCGATACCAAAAGCTTTACGTAGGGAAATATATCAATTAATTTTTTTTATTGATATGCTGAAACCCAATTAAAAGTGATCTCTTTAAAATCAGATGAAACTGAAATAAAATAAAAAAACACATATAATTTTACTTCCTGTTTGCAATGAAGAAAACAAAGATATAAGGCTAAGATTACTTTTCTTGCAATTAATCTTTTCAGATATTTTTCTATTCGATGTCGACAGTTATTGCTTGTTATTATCATATCCTTTGAATACTAATAGACTAAGCACTTTGATCTAAAAAAAATTGTTCTCACAAAAGTGATATAAAACTAAAAGTTTCCCAACGAAATATTTCTAAAACCCAATTAATTTCTTGCAGCATAAATTCTGCACGCCCAAAAAGTGGCAAATGTTTGTTTTAATTAAAATTTGCGGCACAAAAAAAGTAAAATAAAATTATAAATAAAAATAAGTTTAACTGGAGAGGGACATTGACTTAAAGTAAACCTCAGCAGTTGAGCTTAATACAACTGAGTCAAGTTGAGGTCTTTGTTTTGTGTGACTGACTGGTGATAATAATGACGATACCCAAAATTTCATTTTTTATTTTATTTTATTACTCGTGTTTTACTTTTCGTCAATGTGTATGTACATATGGAAATTGTTTTTATTCGTTAAAAAGTAAAAAAAAAACAATACAACGACGCAAACAATTAAAGTTAATATAAATTTTTATGTATTTTTTTTCTAAACATTTTTGCAAATCACTCACTTGCTGTTAATTTATCAGTGTTGCTGGTAATAGAGAGAACGACATTTTTTCGAAACCAATACCGTTTGACAAAAAGAAAACTTATACACGCATTTTTTACTTATTCTTTTTTTTAATTTTGTTCTTTGGTGAATTAAAATTCTTTTTTGCCATTTAATCTGTTGTGAATAAAGTGTGAGTTTGCATGCGATCACATTTTATTTTTAATGTCGTTATTTTTATTTATCTCAATTGCGGGGAATTTTTTACGAATGTGGAGAAGGAGAGTGGTGGGGGTGATTTTTTGTCATTTGGCGTCGTGTTACTTAATTTTGAATTAAATGGTTTGACAACTATTTATTAAAATGCCTGGGAAAACAATGAACTCACATTTTTTATTGTTTTTAAATATTAACATAAAAATTTTAAGTTGATAGAGTTTTTTTCTTAATGCGATGACACATAATCTTTATTCCCTGTTTTCAAGTCAAAGCAGTTTATGAGATTTGTATCGAAGCCACTAGATCTTTGCCTACGTGTCTAAAATTATGCTCGTTTATTATATGCACCAAGTCAAATTCGAGAATTTAGCAAATTTATGCGAGATGTCCTGAGATTTGCTGTAGAGATTTCAGTCTAAGGGATTAAAACTGAAGATATTAGAAGAACATATCTTCAATATTCTAGAAAAAATTATTCATTCTAGCTATCTGACACAATGGACACAACATTAACACGTTTGAATCTCTTATATTTAAGATAATGACATAAGAATATAGCGTTCTAATGACATAAGAATTTGGAGTGATAAAATGTTCAGTTTCAATTAAAATGAATTTATCGGGTACTTGCAACGTACATATGGTGTGTGGTTTCCTTAAAACTCTTATAAAATATAAAGTAAAGCATGTAAACGAAAAATTTAGTTTTAGTTTCTAGTCGTCTTTTATTAAATAATAATAAAAAAAACAAAATTGTGAAAACAAAAAAAATTTTTGTTTTAATCGTCATTTTATGGAAGGTGAAAAGGAAATAACAATTCTTGTGTCACCAGGCCATCAAAAAATAACAGCTTTGTAGTTCACATGCTATAGCACCCAGCGTAAAAAAATTTACTAGAAGAGTCCGTCATTGAAGCAACGCGTGCCCTATCAACACATGACTTTTCTGTTTTCTTCTGTTAGTGGCCATCAGTCTTGTATGAATTGAGTTAATATGCGAGTAATACCCTGTTTTTGCTGACAGCGACTAGCTGCTTTTAAAGGAAGCTTAAAAAGTTTCTTTTAAGAACTGCTCACCAAACCAGTCAGACGGAGAATTTTGGTGGAACATCGTAAAATGAACTCAAAGGAATAAATATTGCAGGAATCAGAAATTCTATACTTCTCATTCTCTATTTTGAACATATACTTCGTGTAATGTGGAGCTCACTTGTTTTAAATTTATCTATAGTAAAACGTGAATTAAAGTAAATCGAACAGAAAGAATCTTTTAGTCTCGTAAGGAAAGGAGAGATTATTTTTTCCAACAAATGTGCCGAAAATAAAGGGATCGAAGCTTAGGAGCTACAAACCTCATAACTTAAAATCGAAAAAGCCTATGAAAAACTGCTTTACGTAGGAAAATTTTATTTCAGTCAACAATGAAGAATTCGGTTCGAAATTTGTGATGCACAGAGGTGTATTTTGTCAATCTAGCCGAACATTTGGCCAAAAAATAATTTTGAAAATTGCAAAAATTTAACTACGCAGCTTAACAGACAACAATCGCGTCATAGGGTGAATTTTCAAGGCTTTTGCTTAAGATATGTCGTTTTGTGACCCTGCTAAAATCGGGAAAGTAAAGTAAATCTCATACATTTTTATTGACTTTATACGATTTTGAAAGGCTTGCAATATATTTTTTTGTGGCTAAACGAATAAAGAATTTGTATTGGTTTTTTTAAAGGCTTCTTATATTGAATTTTAAAAAAATTTTGTTTAAAATTTTTATGATTAAAAATTTCATTTTAAATTAAAAAGAAAGGATTTTTTTTGGAAAATTTTATGCCAAAGAAAAAAACTTAAAAGGTGTTTTGAAGTGATCTTCATCGCGATCCTAAAAGTGTTATATATCACTAAAAAATTTACGATATTTACTTTTATACCGTAGACAAAAAAATTTGCGTTTTGTGATATTTTTCGCGATTTTTTAAAATTTTACCTTCTTCTCTTTTTTGTCATCTTGCATAGGTACATATGAATTAGAAACCTTTTTATATTCATAAAATGTTTTGGTTAATAATAAGTGAAGGTGGATGTTTTTCATTGAAAAAGTGGCAAATAAAATCTAATGCAAAGAAAGCCATTGTTAAAGTTGAAAATATTCAGAAAAAAAAAAAATTAATTTAGAAGTGAATTAAGGCCAACGATGGTATCGCTAGCAGAAGATTTTTTTTCCAATCCTGAATTAGCTGCAGAAATAACTGGAATTGAAATGGATTACATATACCTAATCAAAGTTATTATTGAAGTAGTATCGTGCGGTTACAAGATCGGAGTGTAAGAGTTTGCCGATTATTGCTTAGATACTACAAAACTTACATTTCTCTATATGAGTGGCATCCTATTACACCTACAATGCACAAGATTTTAAAACACGGCTCAACTGTTATAAATAAGACATCGTTGCCTATTAGGCTGTTATTAGAAAAAGCGGCTGAGGCATGAAACAAACATTTCCGGCCTTACAGGCAGAATTTTGCTAGAAATTGTTGAAGGGTTCAGTGTAACATAGATAAGTTTTGACGTACTGAAGACCCACTTCAAATAAAGGTCATTACCTTTAATGAACGAAGCAATTTCTTTTATGTTTCCACCTGTACTTAACGTTAAAGACAATTCAGGTTCGAAAAAGGTCTTTAAACAATCAGGCGAAGAAGAACCATGGCACTTATCATCGTCTTAGTGCAAAGAAGAAGTTGTTTTATATAAATTAATTGTTACAATTTTGAATAAAATTTACCTTTGCAATCATAAACATGTTTTTTCACATAATACAATACTATAAGTGAACAAATTCCAAAAATATCTTTTTAGTAATATTCTTGGGAGGCGGGAATCGATTAGGCATCGGAAATCTTAAAAATTAAATTTTTTTAGGAAATTGGCAAACAAATTAAAAAAAATTTATTTCACAGGGACGGTTATGGGTTGCCCTTGCTTATTAAAATAATTTTCAAAGGCGTATGCAATCTCTTTCTTTCAATAGTTACATAAATTTTTTCAAATATTATTTCATTTAACCGTCCACAAAAGTGGGCAGGGCCTAAAATTATATTTTAGAATCTCTTGAGTCCAACTCTAATTTTTTGAACATGCTGTAACCTTAAAACTTGCAATTGGTAATCAAAATGACAGGAAAATTAAGAAAAAATTTGCATTTTTCAGAGGTAGGATTAGTTCATCTAAGAGGAACTTTTTTCTCCGATTTTTGTCATTTAACATCCTATGACAGAAACAGATTTTTCTGTCAAGAGCCCCTGAGGCTCTCAGTAAATTTTTAGACCCAATATAAACCAAAAATAAGTAATGTCCAGCTAGATTGGGAAAACACCCCATGTGCGACGAAAGAGTGTTTTCTTCATGATATTTATTATTATCAAGAAGACAGTCTACTTAAAATCTACATTTATTTGTTTCTTTTTCTTAAGATCGTTTGGTTCTATTCAATTATATTCATTTAAATGTTGTGCACTTTTGAAAACTCTACTTTTGTTGACCAAACAATTTCATACCCTTTAATTGCCTCATAAAAGCGAGAAATAGTCTTTCCTGAGGCAAAACATAGACTTCAATGAAGGATTGCTAAAGGGCAGGTCAGTAAACGTCAGTGTTTTATACACGTGAAATTGACAAGCTTTTTTATTTGCTTTAACATGAATTTACGTTTAAGTTATGCAACAGATAAATGGAAGCTTTTAGTTGCCACGAAAACTGAACTCCAAGGAAAAAAATTTGTAAAAAATATTTATTTATTTAAGTTTCAATCTGAAAACTAAAAATGAAAAACTTTTTTCTGTGTTTAATTTCCTTACATCTGATGAAGAGGCAATGAAATAATTAATGATTAAATAAAAAGAGAAAACTATTAAGTTAAGACTAGAATGTATTTTATATAAATAGTTGCTCTACTCGACACCAAAGGATCTAAATGTTTTATAAGTCTAAAACTGCATATGTATTTAAAAAGTGGATTAAAAGATACTTCAACAGCTTTGTTCGAATTGTGAATCGAGAATTCTCTCAAATATGGGTTCCTGTGCGACCAGAGTTACATTTTTAACTGTATAGGCTCAAATTTTCTTGAGATATTTCTGAATAAAATTCTATAAGATTTTCTTGCGTAACAGTAAAACTCTGCCTTTACTGGAAGACATAATAAATTGCATGAAGCGGCGTTCCAATAGAAACAAAATTCAATCTTTTAACAGTTCATATGGAATTTTCAGTTTTCTCCTTTTGTAATTAGTGCCGCTTCTTTAGAACAAAAGGTATGTTGCTGCCCTGACGTGGGTATAAAATTCAAAACAGATTTTTATTTAAATTTTTGTGCACCATAAAACCAAGACAAAGTATTAAAAAGTCAAATGTATGTTCCGACAACAAAATGAGAACAGAACTCTCAGGCTTTTTTAATGTGAAACTGACAGTTACGGTCTGTGAAACACACGTTTAAATTTTTAACAAAATTCCCTCGTGTTCTTTATCCAGATTCCGATTAGAGACTGTTTGTTGTACAGTAACGAATGGCGGTGGTGCTGCTAGCTGGCTGGCTGGGATGGCATGTTTGCATTTTGTGAACATGTGTTTGCCAAATGGCTGATAAATGTGATTTAGCAAACACATAAAAACAAAAAATAAATAAATCAATATTTTAACATGCTGTTAGTTAATACGAATGTAGCTCGAGCACTAATGATCTTTTTGAACCTCAAACGACTCTTATTTGAACTGTCCGAATGGCAGGAATTTCTATGAATGGCATCTAAACACTGATAACAATTTCTAAATGTGTGTTTGAGTGTAGTTTGAAGAGGTGGGAATTGATTTTCATTTTTAATCATATGATTTCAGATAGTCTTCCTTAATATATAATGTATGCGTTCATTCTCTTAAAGGTTTGTACTGGGGTTTGCACAAACAAATAATAAAATTTTAAACAAATAATCGCACACATACATATTCTGATTTAGAGTTAAAAATATGTATACATACATACATACATATGATTGTATACATATTTTTAACTCTAAATCAGAATATGTATGTGTGCCATTATTTGTTTAAAATTTTATTTTACATATGTATGTATACATACATGCTAACGCATATTGTATGTGTTTATTGCTTGACCAAATAAAGGACATCTTTTTCTTTGTTTTCAAATTTCTAACCAGGTTTGTTTAATTATTCATTTAGATTATTTTGACGACTGTTGTTATTGTTATTCCTAAACCATTTTGTGTTTATTGTTTTTGTTATTTGTGTCTATGCGTATTTGAGTAAAGAATAGCAGGGTTAAAGGATAATGCCGTTCATATAAGTATAAGGCGCAGGCGCTTAGTAAAAAAGCAGGCGTGTTAAGTTTTTAAACTGACTCTTGTTATTTACTTTTTGTTGTGATTGTAATTGTGAGATTTGTTTTGCATAAAATTTTTTTCTTATTAAAAGAAGAGTTTAAAGTCGAAAAGCTGAACTAATCATACAATATTAAAAGCAACTTAGTCTTTAAAGTTCTACTTAAATTCGTAACCGATATAAATTTTGTCAATTTTAAATTCAAAGCCCTTAATCTAATATTATCTATGAGGTTAAAATTATGGAAATAACTAAACGATCTTGTATATAAAGTCATAACTGAAATATTTCAGTTTAATTCAGATAGAAATAAATCAAGGAAATAATTAATCGCAAATGTTTTTTCAGCCACATTCATTCAAAGGTGCTTACACAAACGAAATATGTCGACTGTATGGGGAGTTGAAGAATACTTCACCTCTACATTTGATTAACCCATCTGTATATTTAAAACTCTCTGTAGGTTTATTCTCACATAGAAAAATTTTCTTAAGAGTGCGCAGACTGCTCAGTTGCTGCGGCTGAAACCTACGAGAGAACAAGAAAACCACCCGAGTAAAGAAGGGTATCAGCAGAAGAACTGATAAGGATTTTCTTAAAATTTCAAAGGCTGGATTCTCGATAACTAAAAAGTTTGTGTGGATTAAAGAATTGTAAATAAACTGGAATAATATTCGAAGCGTTTTAGGACAAAGTCGGCGCACTATAATTAAGAAAAATATGCTGGTGGCATAGCACAGAAGCTTCAACTATAATTTGACCGTTTTTAAAATTAAGAGAATAATAAACAAGCACCTTGTGTTTGCTACAGGAATCCACTTTAGCTTAAACTCTAACGGTTACCTCTTACTAGGAAAGAGAGGAAATTTGAACAGAATCTAGTCAACAGCCAGAAATTACTAACGTTTGAAATAAATATTATTAATTGTTCGGATTCAGTGATGAATAATGACTTCAACTAGAAAATACTGACGAACGAATTGTTATCCAAAGGTACCCAAAATAGCAGACTATAAATAATTTCAAATAAAAAATAATTATAAATTAACTAAAAAATTGGAATCAAGTTGCAAAAAAAAAAAAAAAACTTAAAGCGATGTTGTTTCTTTAATGCGTTTTAAAAAAAATATAACAATAAATATATTGAAGAATGGAATTTTGTTTGTAATTTCTACAATGTCTTTACATATTCTTTATCCTTATAAATAGCAAAGTGTATTAAGCGATGTCCGTCTGTCCGTCCGTGTTAGTGTTGAAAAAAACTTTGACAAGGCACTAGTTAAGCTTGAAAAAAATTAAATACGCCAATCGATCAGATATAGTTTTAAAGGATTTTCTATAAAAATCAGCATGATCGGTCCAGGTCCCTCGAGGCAGTGGGCTAAAAACCACGCCTGCCTCTAATATTTTCATATCATTTGAAGTAACTCCAATAAAAAAACAAATACATGGAGCGATAAAAAATTAAAAATGTATAAAAAACGTCAAGTGAAAAAATTAGCGCTCGTGCATATTTTCCGAGTTATGGGCCTATGAAATTTTCATAAAAATGTTCGATTATCAATATGGGTATCATTTAAAAGCTTTTGCAAAGAACTTTCGGGAAATACAAATTTTTTATTAATGCCTAACCTACTAAGAGCCGATGACATTTTAATGTAATTTTAATATTTTATTTTTTTTTTTTAAACTATCTGTCATCCCAATATTTGTTTTTTGATTGGAGTTACTTTATTAAAGTAGATTTATATATATCGTGAAGGGTATATAAGATTCGGCATAACCAAATATAAAGCTCTTACTTGTTCGAATTACTTTCTATATCATCACAAGGTTTCAATTACAGAAATAAAAGATAAAAATGTTAAAGCAATAAACGTAATTAAATTCTTCAAAAATACCTACATACATATATAAAAGGGTTTTTCCCATTTTCTTGACTACAAGTCTGAAAGAAGTTTTTAAATAAAATTAATTTAATTTGGCTTAAGTTTTCTTTCTTGAATTTAGTAAGAAAACATAATTGTTTACAAATTTTTGTCTTAATTATGAAAAAAAAAAAATACACTCATCAGCCATTAGCATTCTTCGCATCTTTCTAATGCGGCTATTAGATAGTCAAACTTTGCCTGTGAGCACTGCCTGATGAGAGGTAGAGTGTTTTGCTATTACATTTTTATGCCAAGTTTGACAAACATCAGTGCGCAAGTAGATTTTCAACAGTGGAGTTCGTATTTGCGATGGTGCATGAATTAGTTGCAATATTTTTATTTTATTTTACAATTTCAATTGATGCATTTGGTTCTACTTTTTTTTAATTTTTCTAAAAGCTTCTTATTAAATTTTTTTTTAATATTTCTATGACTTTTAATTTGCCATAATTCCTGCTAACTATGATTTACTTCATTAAATTCTTTTAAAACGTGAATCAAATAACTTTATTCAGTTATTTTAAAAAGAAAAAAATTGTTTTACTTTTTGTTTATTTAATTTTTTTATTTACTTAGGCGGTAAAAGAGGAAAGGTGAAACTTTAAACTTAAAAATAAATTATGCTTATTTATATTATAGTTTGCATTATTTTAAAAAGTTCATTAACTTGTATTGCATTTTCGTTCTAAAAACGGTCCATGAACTTCGACGCAGTGGGCAAAGAACCACACCTATGGCGTATATAATTTAAAAAATAAGAAAAACACATCAAGTGGAAAAATTGGCGCTCGCCCATATGTTTGAAATTGCGGGCCTCTGAAATTTCAAAATTTTTAAAAATATCAATAAAAATATCAATAAGTTTTAAAGTTCTTAAAGAGATCTTTAAGCATACACTACAATTTTTAAAAAAATGCTTAACCCATTAAGAGCCGATGGCATTTTGATGTAAAATTATATATGTAGTACTTAAAACTTTTTTCTTATTTTTTAATTCTCTGTCACCCCAATATTTGCTTTTTTGAGTAGAGTCACTAAACAAGATTTACATAGCTGATGAAGGGTATATAAGATCCGGCATAAAGCTTTCTTACTTGATTTCTTTATTAATCGTTACATAAATATATTTTTTCTGCTACGTATGCAATTCTGTTTTTATTTTTTTTTTCATAATTTTTTTCTTCACATTACGGAAGATGCTATTTCCAGGATCATACTGATTGTTGTGAAAAAAAAAAAAAACATAAAAAATGCATGCAAATTACAAACAATGCACCAGAAACTGTATAAAGGAGCATTATTCCTGCAAAACAACTGATACCTTTCTTTCATATCCAGAAATCTACAGAAACGTTCTACATGAGATGGTAACAAACATTCATCCAGAGGGGATAAACATGAAGTCACCTAGTGCGAGCAAAGATCCAGTATTACGTTTGATAAATAAAAACTTATCTTTCTATCCATAATTGCGTATAGGTGAATTTCTTGAAATCCGCTAACCTCTAGTGTTTTTAAAAGATACATTTTTGAAGCTTTTCACGGCACTCAATTTATGTGACACTCTACAGAACTTCACCTTGAAAGAAAAGCTAATTTTTCGCTACAAAATGGCCTCTAGAAAAAACTAGTTCGTAAAGTGGGCGTAAATTAAAAGAGTTCATCACTTTTTATTTATGCAGTTCTAGTTAAGTGGAAGGTTCGTAAGAAGCTTCGAAATGTTAGTGTTTATGTAAATACCAGTGTCCTTCCTGCGTCCACGGATGAACTGCATTAACTATATTACGTCACTGCTACATTAGGGCTTAGTTCGGGTAATAACTCTTACGACATAAATAAGCAAAAAGTCTTAGAATATACTCTAGAGAACTTAATGTAATTCAGTATTGTTTTTAAATCAGAGATTATGATTATAAAGCCATTAACACTTTCTTAAAATCTCGAACAGCCCTTCAAGTCATTTTCCGTATGGAAAGACCCATTGATTGCCAAAGATTCAGTTTGATACTCGAGCTTTTTTTTGTTCTGGAGCTCAGAAACGTACAGGCGAAGGGTAGGTTGCCATGTTAAATCTTTTCGTCTGGGATCTACAACTCTTTAGTTCTTAATTTAGACTCTGGTAGCATTAAAGACACTAGTCGGGAGAAATGATATTCTGACAGTCATTTAAATCTAATCCAACCTAATTTAAAAAGTCTTCTGAATTAAAAGCTTAAATGTATTGAAACAAACGCTGCAACTTGGCTATCTTTTAATCCACTTTGAGTAGTTTAGTTGAGTGTGAGTTTAGATTTTCGTAGTTTTATAAATGTGTTTACAAAAAAAAATTATTTGGGCTTCTTAAAATTTTACTGTCATAACCTTGATGTTATTTCTTACATCATTTACTTCCGAGAAATTAAATCCGATGTTGTGTAGGTTTGTTTTTAATAAAATATTTATTCTTTAGAAAATTTGATTCCTGTTTTGTTTTTTTAATATTTTTTATAATTATTATTTTATTTTATTTATTTTCTTTTCAGTTTTGGATAAGTAGAGATTCTACAAAATGAAACAAAACGATGCAAGTAAGTTCCATTTAAACTAAAAACCATGAAATTATTTGCCATCCGAAAGCATGTTCAAGTTTCAAATTAAAAAAAAAATTATTTCCTTGTTACCGTCAACCAGCCAACCAACCAACCAAACAACCAACCGTTGCATTAAGTACCTTTTTTGAAACGAATGTGTGGGCGGTTTTGAAATGACTTCATGCTTCAATAATGAAATATGCATAAAAATACAAAGAAAATTAAATTAACACGACTGTTATTTGCCGTATAAAAATATTAAATATTAATGTTTTATTCTCTATTAATGTATGTAAGATGTTTATTTGAATATGAATATGAATAGCAGGGCTAAATAATTTTCTGAAACAATATCAGACATTATTGGCATTATTGCATTTCTTTTGATTGACTTCAAATCATCTGTGTATGATTTTGGCCAAAAATAAAAACTTTTAGCAGTTTATTGTTTCGTGTTGTGGTTACGTTACAACAAAAATAGCAACAATAAGAAATATAAAAAAATAAGCAACCACCACATTCAGTTGTATGCCACCAAATTAATTATTTGTTGTTCTGCTTACTTTTGTTTATTTTTTTCAGTCATAATTCTTAAACAAGGAAATTATTTTAGATTTATTTTTTATTTTGCAGCAAATTACATATAGTGTTTTGAATTAATAAATGAAATAATTAAGAACTTTTAAATTCAGGAAATAATTTTTTTTATTTTTTTTATAATTGGAATTGGCTGCATTTTAAATTGCAGCTTCAAATGTATTCGTCATTTACAAAAAACAAAAAATGCTAATGGAAGTCAAACTTTGAAGTTCGCTTTTGTGTGGTCTTTCACCTGTAACTTATTGCTTTGATTTTTTTTTAATAAGTTTTGTGTTGGTTTGAATATGTTGTCACATGAAAAATGTACAATTTCCTTTTCTTAATCCTTTTTATCGCATGTATTTTCTTTGTTTGATAGTGTTGTATTTGAATACCTCGCTTATAATTGCCTTCACTTTATTTAAAATGTTTTTGACATATTGAGTAAAGGCTTATTGTGTAATGATTTGTTGATTTGGGTAACCTAATAAATAGATTCAAGTATGAGTTAATTTATACATGAAGAAATTCATAATAAAGAAATGTCACCCTTTAATTTTTTTATTTTATTTTTAAACTTGTTGCAACGGGCATAGTAAAAATATTTAAAGTAAAAAAATAAATAAAATAAAATTACAAAAAGTTAACTAAAGCCCTGTGAAAATGTCGTGACTATTGGGACACCTGTTAATTATAATTTTTTATATTTATTTTTATAGCGACTTAGCAATTCATACATCATGTAAATTTATACTCTCAGTCAGTCAAAAACAAAACAAAAAGAACTAAGCAGTACAAGTTAAAATCACGTTACTATTGGGATACCCTTCATTTCATTTTAATTTTTTCAATTATTCTTATAGCAAACACAACAGAATATCTTTTTAAAATTTACGGCATCTATTAAAACATCTTTAAATTTTTAAATTTATTACAATTACAATTTATTTTTGCAGCGAACATATTTTAACATACTCTATGTGCATTCTAATTATATGCCGTCTGTGGTAAAAAAGACGTCAGCATGGGAACACCCTTTGATTTGAAGTTTTATTTTTTTATTCGTTGCTAAAGCGCTCATAATTCCATCACAGTTACAAAGCAACTATATTTTTATGAATATCATATTACTTTTTTCAGAACACCCTTTAATTTTTAATATTTGTTATTATAGGGTCTATGGTAGTACATGTTCTTTAAAAATTCCAAGAGTCTACCTGTTACAGAACCGGAGATAGAGGGCTATGACCGACAAAAGCAGAAGAGCTACGTTTTTACACTTTGTGTACAGAACACAAGAAATATTCTTGAGTATTTATTATATCAACTAATTAAATTTAAATGAAGCAACAATATACTTTTAAAAAAGTAACTACAGCTCAATGCCCAATTTCATTGAAGTGAACTTAAGTTTTTTGATTTCGTGTGGCAAATTTTTCTTATACACAGCGGAAGATTTACTTTTAATATTTTAAAAAGTGTTGCTAATTTTTAACTTACTCCTTTGTGAAATAAAAAAACTAAATTATGTTTGCAAGAACTGTAGAAATCAGAAGTGTTTTAAGCCTGCACCTGTAAAAGTTTCAATATTTATTTAGCGAGCAAATATACTTTAATTTTTTAAATAATTATATTACTGAGGAGTGCAGTAGGTCTCCACACCATCACTTACTTTACTTATTTTTTGTTAAAGTTTATTAACTTTGCTTAATAAAAACATAATTTTTGGGTGGTCAAAGCAAAATCGGAAACACAAAAAGAAACAAACAAATTATTCTTATAAATGTTTGTTTTTATAATTCAACAAAATTTCATATTCAGACAAATGTTTTCTGCTGACTTGAACAAATAAAAGTACCAAGAATAAAACTAGAGAATACGATTAATAGGAAATATTTACATATTTTTCGTTTATGTTTAAATTTAAGATACAAAAAAATATTTAATTTTGCATATAAACATTTGTGTTTAGTTTTTTAGAAAAATCAATATTTATTAGCAAAAAAAAAAAAAAAAAAAAAAAAATGATACAAAACAAAACACCTAATTCTATTTGAGCTATAGAAAAGATTTAAGCTTTGAGAATCGATTGAATATTATTTTGAAGTTCATTGAGTGTTAGTGATGAACAAAGTTAGCACTCAGGATTTTGCTTTCACATTGGATTTATTTAAATTCACAGTGTTTATAATTGACTTGCTGAATGTTTTGAAAACTCTTTTACACTAAGATCGCAGCTATGAGCTGCCTACTTTTATTAAATTAATGACATCAAATTCAGACCAAGTCATACTAAACTATTATTACCAATGATGTGTTATTTCCCTCTACACCGGAACAGTTTCACAGTTGGAGATTCGGTACAAAAACGAAATAGTTTAATTGATTTCAGTGAGCTTGGCTGACTGTATGAAAACGAATATTTGTTTACAACGTAAACCGTATAATGCTATTAAGTAGTAATCATAGGGTGTATGATAAATTAAAATCTTTGCTTAATTCGTATTTTTGCTTATGCTAAATTAGATTATAAATTGCAAATGTATTCGATAATCACCTTTGCAAGTCAATTTTTTTTTATAATTAAGAATTAATTAGTAGAAAAAAAAATTAATTAAATCAAAAAATTTTAAATTAAAAACATATTATGCTAACAATTCGTAACATAATACATTAAAAGTCTAATTTATATGTTCCAAGCTTTTGACAAGTTATGGCACTTATGTAAACTCAAACAAAACCTCCTAAACATATCTGAAAGCTACTGAAAAGCTTTTTAAGTAATCATACGTTTAAACTAAAAAAGGAGGGTTCCGATGTCCGAAACAGCTTCTTCAATCTGAAGTTTCACAAGGTAGCATACTGTGACAAATGCTACGTTTATTGCAAACATCTGATGTCCCAACCTGCATTCATGTCCACACAGCGACTTTTGCTGACGGTACAGCTTTTCTTAATATTCACAAAAGAACCCAAAATCATCATGTTACTTGGTAACTGTAATAGGAATCTCCTCAAAATTTCGAACATCTCTCTTGTTAATATGCATAATGCAGCGAAAAACTAGATGCATAAGAATAATCGGCGTGGTACCTTCAATACAAATTAAAGACCTATTACCGTGTGCCTAGAGAACTTTATTAGCTAGAGGCTAAAATTTTTCACCAGTAACCCACATAACAAAATACAAAACAGTGATTGGATTGAAATAGTGGGCGTAGTACCACCCATATAAAATGAAAAATTATTACCGTATAAGTGGACAACTCTAATAGGCAGAGACTTGCAATTTTGTTCAAGTAATTCTTAACTATTAATGTGCACAGCTGGGAGGAAAATTGCAAAAATTTAAAAGTAGACGCGGTACCTTCCATACAAAGTAAAAAATTAACAAAGGTGACACGTAGGTACTTAAGCCTGTCCAAAGTTCCAATCCTTTCTCGTCCAAAAGTCAAACATGTTATAAATGGTCTACAATATGGGTAAATATATTTGCGCCTAATCTTAAGCATTACGATGACAGTCTTCGAGATTTTCAAGGTAAGACCACATTATGGAAAATAGTCCGTCAGTGCCGTCAGACAACGGTTGAGTCGTTTCTTTGTAATCCTTTCGGCGTAGATAATTAAAAGATCCTCCCGTGACGGTTGAGATATGTCGGACACAAAGATATTGTATAGCACAGGGCAATAGCAATGAGCCATGTGGCACTTCACCAGCAATCGCAACTTCGCCAGACCTAACATCACCCGAACTTTCCTTACATTAAGGATCGGTCCTTTAGGAACTGTCTACTTAACGGCAAATGCCAACACCAAATTCCACACTAATCATATTGAACATAAGCCATTCATCCCAAACTGTGTCAAAAGCTCTAGCAAAGTTCAAACTGGGAGATATTGTGGGGAATCTTCTGTTCAATACCACGGCAATGAAGTCTGTCAGCAGCGTGAGACATTGGGGCGCCGAAAGTACTTCTTAATCCAAATTTCAAGCTCTTTAAGATGCCTTTGTCAAGAGAAGGAATTCAAATAGCTTTCCAAAAGCTGATAGCAGGGAAATGGGTCGAGAGCCGATTTGCACGCTTTTGAAAGTTAAAAAAGAACAGAGTATGTTTCTTTAAGTACATAAACAAAATGAGAATCACTTTGTTAAGGTTTTAAACAAACAACAAATTTCTAATCAAAAACTAATTGAATCGGTTATAACTTTAATTTAATTGCAATTTGCAAACAAATAAAGGTGCACACATTTTTTCCCTTGTTGTGTAAAATTTGAACTTAAATTTACAAAAATATCC
The DNA here is from genome assembly GCA_937654795.1 of Cistogaster globosa. NCBI lineage: Eukaryota > Metazoa > Arthropoda > Insecta > Diptera > Tachinidae > Cistogaster > Cistogaster globosa. The sequence continues at coordinate 61,613,492 of OW569403.1, read as the reverse complement.
GTAATTGATGTGTATTCATAAACTTTTATTACAAATGTCAACAAATTTTTAATGTTATTATAGGAAAGTTGATATCGTTTACACTCTCGTTGATATTGAAATCAATTCAGAGATTTCTATGTTTTCAAAATTTTCTTACAAAATTCCTCATGCATTGATGCATGTTCAAATAAAAACAATGTTAAATTACAGTTAAAGTCCTTGAAAGATTACTTCATATCCTTTTCTCTCTCCGTAAGTATATTTCTTATTTGAGTTTATGCAAAAGTTTTTTTAACTATTGATACAAACAAAAAATAAAAATTCTTCGTATTTTTATTTCAATAAACGGCAAACTTTTGCATTTTCAACACACATGAACTAAAAACTTTATATAAATGCAAAAAGCCATGCATCCTTTACGACGGAAATATTCGTATATTGAACAACTAAACTCGAGTATGAGTGTTTGTTTATTTCCAAATTTCTTAATAAGAAACTGTGTTGATTTACTTGCAGAAAGAAGTTCAGTTTATTTTGAATATCAATTGAAATTATAGTTTTTATTTCTTTAGTTAAAAAGGCGTGCAGCTACTTAAACTTCTTTGTTTTTTATTGACTTTTAAAAGTAAAGAAAGTAAATGTAGCAGGAAGATTAAAAGAAAAAGGGAGTCTTCCAAACAAATTCACATGTCGTTACAATTATAAACTCACATTTATTTTGCATTTTTCATTTTGGAGTAAAGGATGTTGACAAAACAAAACTATAAATTTTTAAATCAGAGAAAATAAGTTTCCAATTGTTTTAAATATATTTGATGAAGTATAAGAAGGGAAGTTGTTTTTTTTTTCATTAACTAAAGTGAATTCCAAAATTCCAGGAATTTCTGTTCCTAATAATCTCCGAACACAAGATTTAATAAAATAAATCGGTATTTATTTTTGTTTTATCCTAATTAAAATTTGTGCATATTTTTTTACTAAAACTTGAATGTAATAAATACTAAAATAACCAGATATATTTTCTTTAGACTGGCTCCTTGAAATATGACCCAAGATTTTCTGTTGGGGATGATAAGAAGAAATATTAGAAAAAGTAACTCAGTTCAATTGATTAATTTTACCTATTCAAAATTAAAGTTTTTTTTTAATGTTTGAAAATATTCTCAATTTCATGAAAGTTTAAACTTGTTGTTTTTGTAAATTGCAGCCATTTTGCATAAATAAAAAAATTAATTATTTCTTTAAAAAAAGAGAGAAATTTTGTACAAACTATCAGAATATCATTCTTAGCTTTTCTTTTTGTTATATATAAGTCGCTGCAGCAACAAAAATTTTTCAAGTGAAAAATAGCACCAGCTTTCAAAATTAAAAAATAAATAAATTCAATGAACTGAGAGCACATTATTAAATAATTCTTGCAAAAAAAAAATCGATTTCAAAACACACTTGAAACTAGGGGTGTAACGATACGCCATTTCGCCGATCCGATACCGATACTCACAAATAAATATCGCCGATACCGATGCCGATACCAATACGCATATTGAAATTGAGCTCAAATAAAATTAACAAAACTCAAGTAAAGTAATTCTTCTATTATAAAAAATAACAGTGTTTATTAATGAGCCAGTCAAATCATCAAAATTTTCAAAATATTTCAGTTTCTAAGATTCAAATTTTCAAACTACAAAATGTCTACAATATTTATGATTTTAAAAAATAAACGATAGCATTCAGCTTATATTGGCTCAAAATTTAAAATTTATATTAATAAGACTTAAAAGTCAACGGCTCAATAATAGGGCCATATACATAGGTCAATTTATTTCAAATATGGGACCATCCTTTAATTTCTACATTCGAATTTTATAATTGTTGTTATATCGCACTTAGCAATAAAGGTTCTTTGTAATTTTTGTCTGTCTGTCTGTAACGGTTCAAAAGTTTGGTCACATACATCAAATTACATTAACTATTGAGACACACTGTAAAAAATAATTTTGAATGCTTATTCTTGTTATAATAACGGTCATAGTAATCGACACCTTGTCCAATTCTCAAGTGTTTGTCTATTACGGTTCAAAAGATAGCTCGATTTTCTTCACCTATGGGGATACCCTTTAATATTTAGATTTGTTTTTGTATTACTTTCGCTATAAGGAGTTGTAGTAATTTTTTTATAACATTTTTTTTTTAAATTTTAAGGCAGTGCGTTTTACGGTTCATAGTAAACTTAAAAATCATGAATGCTGTATGGGGTCACCTGTTAATTTTTAAGATTATGAACTGTTTTTAAAATGCGACCAATCTAATTTGTAAGCCTAATCTATCAAATTATAAAAGAAATTTTATAACCGGTTCATAAATTACTGAGTTTTGCAGGCACGAACATAAAAAAAGCAGCATTCAGTCGAATTGATAACTTCCTTCTTTTTTTGAAGTCAATTAAAAAGATGTGCTTCTTTTCTCTAACTTAAGCAAACAATTTTTTTTACAAAATTACAGTCGCTTTTTTTTAAGCAGTGCAAGGTACAGTTTATAATCTGTCCCTAACCGACTTCCTGAATGAAGAAGTTTCTATATTCGTCTGCATGGGCTTTTATATTTTTGCATGCAGAATTCAGTCATTTCTAAACGTTTTTTTTAAATTTTTCTGTTTCATCAAAGGTAGTTCTTATACATTGGTGCCACTTGGAACACACATGGTTTTAACATATTTTTTAAACCGTAACGTATATCCATATAAAATTTTACAAAAGTTGTTATTGCTTTAGCTCACAATAACATAAAGTAATAAAAAATAAACCTAAATATTAAAGGGTGTTCCTCTTGGTGCGGTAGTTTTACTGATGTCTTAAAACGTTATAGTTAAACATTTGAAAAAAATACAGAATGTGTAATTTTATAACTATTGTAAAATTGGGAATTAAAGTGTGTCACCACATTTATGCGACTTTATCTTTTGATCCATTATGAACAGGCAGTAGAAATTAACACAGAATATGTTTTGTATGTCTGCTGAAAAAACATTATAAAATAATTTATTTGGGTATTAAAGGGTATCTTATAGTTAATGTTATGTAATTTATATTGCCTTTTACAGACAGACATTTAAAATTTAAACAAGGTGTGTAATACTGTGTCCTCATAGCCGATGCACCTTTACATTATTGGTGCTTTAGTAGCCAAGCTCTTCGAAAGTAGATGGAATGTGTATTCCTATTTCCGCTATAACAAGTTTAAATTTACAAATTAAAGGGTGCTCCAAAGGTTATGTTGTTTGACGTATATGAAATTGTAGCACAGTAATTTTTATTTAATATCCGTTGCAAAATTATTTCTTAAAATTGTTTTTGCAAAAGTGATTTTTATATTAATTTAATTTTATATTATTATTTAAAGTGGGATGAAAATAAATTTCTTTCAAACACAAAAATTAAAAAATAATAAACAAAATTATTATTTTAAAACTCCCTTAGTGCTTGTTAAATTAAAAAATTAAATTATTTATTAAAAAAGGTAAAAAACAATAACATTTAAAGTGGGATGTTTAAAGCAAAAATACAGATATAAAAGTCACCATATTTAACACTATAGACTTGGTTATTTCAAATACTTTAGCTTTGCCAAAAACAATAAAGTTATACTTTGAGATAAATCAAGATAAAAATTAGGTAAATGTTCCTACAATGGAAAATTCAAAAGGAATTTTATAAATTAAAAATTATTTTAAAGATCATATATGACTGGACGATAAGTAAAGACGTTAACGGAGAATATTATTTAATAACCCAAATTCACATCTATAAATAAAATGTCTCTGCTTGAAAAGGTTTACGCAGTAGTAGTGTATTTTCCTTGTGTGCGACTTAGCCTCTTTTGTTAACTACTTGTCTTGCCTTTCCATGAGCTAAACCCTTTAATTAAAATTAATTTAAATTTTAAAAGTCTTTAGCATTAATGTAGTCACACATAAGAAAACTTTCACTAATAGAAAACTCTCTTTTTCTCTCTCTCTACCACTTTCTGTCACAAGTGATTAAATCAAAAAACTTCTACAGCTTTGTTTTTCAAGGCAGCAAACTCAACAACGGACACCTTTGCTTTAATAAAAAGGAATCTTAAATTGAAATTAAAATTTATTACAGTCGGTTAATTTTAAGAAAACACCCTCAAAAAGACTTTTTGATATAAGAAAAGCAAGACAAAATTAACCCCCAGCTATGAATATTTAAAACATTTCATTAATTGTGCTTCAAAACTAAAAGTTTGTGTTGGAATGTACACAAATACTCACACACGTATTCAGTGTTAAATATGTTGAATTTTGAATTTTATAAAAGGCTTGATTGAGTATATGGCTTGTGTGTTCTTTTATTATTGTTCTTAACATTATCCTTATTAAGGACAGACACAAACTTAAATTCTCTTGAAGTTTTTTAGTTGGACTATTTTTAAGACAATTGAAATTTATCTTCATACGTAAGAAGCAAACACCTCAATGCTTAAAAAAAACTAAAAAAACACTGTACATAATTCCTTGTTTCCATTGCTTTTACTAAAAAGTTTTCAAAATAAATATTTTGAAGGATTGAATGTCCTTCAAGAAACTGAGTAAAACATAAGAAAAGGGTTGTTCTTTTTTTCTTGTTTCTTGAAGGCAATACATGTAAAAGTCGCCTCACATGTGTCGTTGTTGTTAGATTTGTTAAAGATAAGATAAATTTAGATGTGTACGTAACTGAAATTCTATGTACAATTTAGTGAACATACACACATACCTTTTTACATCTTTAAACAGGAGTGTTTTGTTTTGATAAGCACTTTGATGCTTAAGCCATGAGATGTTTGTGTTATAAAATTTAGTTGTAAGTGCTACGTTTTATATCTTCAATTTGTACATTTTTGATTTTTTATTTATACTTTTCTATTATTGCATTTCTTTTATTTTAAAACTTTTAAAAAATTTTTCATATTCTTATATTTGTTGTTTAGTTTTCTCTTGATTATATGTAAATTTCAAAGTGTCCTAATGTGGCGTCCAAAAGTCTTTATCGCTTTACATACCAATTATGGAACGGTTAAAAGATTAGAAGAGCCCTTCTACTGGCCTTAATAGCATAAAGAGTTTCAATAGATGTTTATTTTGCATTGCATCTAAAACTGGTTACCGTGTTAGTCCTGGCCAATGTTCAGTACAAGGTTTTTTTGAATGATGTGTGTCTTCTTAAGTTTAAGTGCATGCAGAGGAAACATATGTTCACGGGAACAGCAATATTGTATTAAAAAACAATGTTGCTTTGACACGAAAAGTAATACGAGGTTAGTTTTTATAAATATATTATTGCTATGAATTAAATATAGAATTAAATATAATTGCTAGCAAAATAAGATCTGGCAACAACTTATCTACTCTACTTATCTATTGCCCATAAGTGTGTGTGTAGTAAATTAAGCCGAATAAGTTGTTACTTTACTACTAACAAGGTTGTGTTGGGCTTGAATAGAATAAGAAGAAAAGTTGGATAACAAATGATTGCTTGTTTAAAAAAAATTGTGAGTTCAACTCCCATCAGCATCGAGAATATAAGTAAAAAAGAAATATGTTGTGATCGAATACGCTTTTATAAATGGTGAATAAAGGTTTTGACAGTTGCTACAACTCTCTGAGTCTGGGTAAGAAAATTGAAATATCATAGTTACAGAGAGCGCTCGTATATTGGAACAACAGATAAGATGATCACGGCAAAAAAGCTGTATTTTACGAGGTTAGTACAAAATGACAGCAGTGTAGCAGTGGCACACATAACAGAACTGGTTAAAAAGGTCTGGTTGCCATTTCGTCTAATTGACTTAATAGACGTTGATAATTAGATCTTTACAAATACTGACGAAGAATGTAGCATTTCAAAAAATCTATTATGTTTAGGCAGCGTCAAGTTTTAATTAAAATTTGAAAATTAAAATATCATTATCTTCTATCTAATTAAAAGTAATAATTAAATTATTTACTAGCTTATTCTACCTGGAGTTGCCTGGGTCTATCTTGAGGGCTTTTTACGGAACTGTGCAAGATATTATAGTCTTGTTTAGTATGGGGCTCCAATTCAAAAACATGAAAATCGAATTGTAATCGAAAGAATAATTTCAGTAATAGCATATTAAAAATCTCAAAAAAAGAGTCACCTATCAAGCCCAATCTATTAAGTCTGTTGTCAAAAGGTACGTAAATAAAAATTGAGATTGGATTTGATTGTTTACAAATATTATTACGGTTCTTTTTATTTAAGTTCTGTCATTAAATCTATATTTTTTATAAAAAGTTCTTGACTTTGATACTTATGTTGCTCGATTCTTTAATTTCAAATAAATTTTAAAGGAATTTTTTCTGCGACTCCGCATACCAACATGAGTTTATAATAAATTAATTAGTAAATCACACAACTCCCTATAACCCACCCACCTAAATAACATTTCAAGACATGATAAAACTTCGCGTCTGTCCTTTCTCTTACTCTGTCACTACCATTTGAATTCCTTTGTTTTAATCTTCTACATAAATGTTTTACTATATATGCTTTTTTTAAATCGGTACAGCCGTAATTGCCCGTTTTCCCCTTTTCTCTCGCCTAGGCCCTTGCTAAGGAAACATATAATTATTGGATCTTAAAGATGAGAATCCCTTTATCTTTGAATATCGATTAGACAAGACTTTTTTAAATCTATTCAGATGCATAAAAAGATCCGCATTCCCCTTTTTCCCCTCCTGGACTACTATTTGAAAATATAAATACCCTATTGCAAAATTCAGAGAAATATTTACCTGTGTTTCAGTAAATTCGGTTCAGTTGCTTGGCCATGGTTGACGCACTAACAAACTAACTTACAAACAAAGAACTTAGGTTATCATTATAGACCATATTATGGTTAGCAATTATTGTTAATCGTAAATTATCATGTTATTGCCCAAAAAGTAATATTTTTAACCACTTAAAAAAAAGGAGTTTATCAATTCGACTCCATGTTGCTTTTTTATGTTTGTGCGTGTAGAACTCAGTCATTTCTGCACCGATTTTGAAAATTTTTTGTAATTTAATAGATTATGCTTACAGATTGGACCCGTTTTAAAAACAGTTCATAGTCTTAAAAATTAAAGGAAGTACCAATAAAAAATACATGTTTTTTAAGTGTATTATCAACCGTAAAGCGCGTCTTCATAGGTGACGTAAGTTGACTTATATGCCCATATCTTTTGAACCGTTATAGACAAACGCTTGAAAACTGGACAGGATGTCGATTACTATGACAAGTATGAACGTTCAAAATTATAAATTAAAAGGTATCCCAATACTTAATGTAATTTGGTGTATGAGGTCAAAGTTTTAAACTTTTATGACCAGATAGTTAAAATTTACAAAAAACTTTTATTGTTAAATCCGCTATGTGGCCAAACTTTTGAATGTTATAGACAGATAGCTGAAATTTACTTTACCGCTATTACAACAAGTATAAAATTTAAATTTTGAATTTAAGGGTGTTCCCATATTTGAAGTAAATTGACCTGTATGGCCCTTTCGTTTGAACCTTTATATACAAACACTTGAAAATTAAACAGAATGTCCACTATCTTGTCTTGTATATTAAGAAATATAAATATTAAAAATTATAAATTATAGGGTATTGCTATAGTTGCTATTATTTGCAGTATATATTCAAACTGTTGAACAGTTGTAGACAGTTGAATTAAATTTTCACAGAACCTTAAATGCTTAGACCGCTGTAACAAGTTGCAAACTTGAAATTACAAATTAAAGGGTGTCCCTATAAGTGATGTAATTTGACCTATATGGCCCTATCTTTGAAACCGCTACAGACAAACTCTTAAAAATTAGACAAAGTGTCCATTGCTATATCAAGTATAATAAAAAGTATAAATATTTAAAATTAAGAATAAAAGGGTGCCCTAATAGTTGTAATTTGATATATATGGCCAATCTTTTGAACAGGTATAGACTAACGCTAAGAATATTTTTTTTTGTGTCAGCAATAAAAAGTGGACAAATTACAGGGTGATCACATAACTAATAAATTTTCTTGTTTAATCCACATTCATATTTTGTTCTACGACATATAAAAAAACCAGGTGCATCATTTCTCGTACAAAACACAATGTAAATAATATATAATTATCATCCTAAAAATATGATTTTAAGTTTGTCTGTTTTGAAGTCGGTTTTTTTTGCAAGAATTATTTTTATAACTTAAAATATGTAAAAAATGTGACTTATTTAGTTTTTTGTGATTTAGATTTTTTAGTGCTTAATTTTTTTTTATTGATTTAATGTATTAAAATGAAATGGTTATAAATTTGAAAAATCAGTGATTATACCGAAAGATAGCAAGAATTGGTTTGTTGTGGATGACTAGGGAAATATCTCGTGGATTATTACATGTGAGTTAAAACTAAAATGAGTTTCAACACTGCATAGAATATTGCGGTACGATAATGAGCTGACTTCCAGTCTTTCTTCAGCCTATTTTATGAAGGTACAATGATGATCGTTTGGCCTGAGTTACAGGTAGGCTAAGACATTTTCTATAACTGAACCGAAAAACGGGTTTCAAAACATATTTAGACAATTTGAAGAAAGTATTGCGGCGTTGGTCTATTTAAAATGAAATATAAAATTGATTACTGATTTTAAGAAATTAAATTGAACCCCTTTAAACTTATAACAAGGCCCTCTCGAAACTCCTTATACTTCTAAGTAACATATTATTCATACCAATTATGTTAATCTCAAAGGAACTTGTACAAATGCAAAAATATGTATAAAAAACCAAACTTTATTTAAATAAGTTGACATCCCTAAGGATACCAACCATAAAACTTTTAAAAACAAGCTCATGGTTACAAACACTTTTTAAAAAACAAATAGTGAACAAAAAAGGGTAAAACTAACTGGGCAAAATTAAGACAAGGACATATATAAAAGAAAAACAAGAAAACAAAAACAAATTGACAGGCGACAAATGTATCAGTGTCATATTTTTCAACAAAAACTAAACACCAAGAATTTTATAACAATAAGAATTATCAACATCATACTATCCCACACAGTCTCTTATGGTATTTCTAGCAAAATGGGCCATATATGAGTTGTATTAAAATGGGTGTAAGAAATATTATAAGTGTAAATCAACATTACTAAAGGACAACACAAACAAACATTCATTTATGTTTCGTATTAAAAATAAACTCAAACAGGAAAAGTGTTGTATTTTACAACAGAAAAGTGAGTTGTGCTGAGAAATGGATTTTTATCCTTAAAATAAAAAGATATTTTATTTCATACTGGTGAAATTAAGTATTTTAGTTTTATTTACTTAAAAATAAATGTCTTAGCTTTAGGTATTATGTCTACCAAATGTTACACAATTAGAAAAAAAAGACTGAGACACACAGACCGACAGATCTTTTCAAGAAAAAAGGTATGACAACAGTTGATGCTTCATTCTTTTTATATGTCAAGTACAAAATGTACAATTACAAACAATTTATTAAATACACACATATCCACACATACGCAATGAATTAAGAAAAGAAATTGTCCACCAGCAGCAGCGTAAGCAATAAAATCTTTTGAGCAGCAGACAAAATGTTGGAACAAATTTAAAATTGTAGAATAATAATTAAGTAGTAGAAGTTTTGAAATTAGTGGATTAATTATTAAATGAATGGCTGCCGTTAAATAGTTTTTATTTTAGATTTTGGTATTTTTTAAATATTTTTTTTATGTTGTCTCCCCCTCAATTGCTAATTACAAATTGAATTTTTAATTAAAATATTTTAAAGACTTCTTTTTATTAAAAATTTAAATTTTTATGTGAATAAAATTTTATTTTTATTTTTTTACAGTTTCGATCAAAAGTCATTAAGAATTTAAATTTTTATAATCGCACATATCGTTATTTTAACAAGTCGCTGCAGATTTCTTTATTAAAATTTTTTAATTTGTTTTTTCATAATTTTTTTAGCAACAGATTGCAGGTCTGTATGGCATTAATAATTAAACGAGTAACCATTTGTAATGAAGGATTATTGAAAATGTATCACAGATATTTCAGAAAAATGAACAACTGATTATTAAACCAGGTCTACTCAGTCCTCCAATGGTTGATAAAGGCTCAGAACATCAAGTATCCTCTTCAATATGAAAGCTTAAGCTGGCATTTTTTGAATGCGTTTTGTCATATTAGAGTGTAAGAAGACTAGTAGAGCAGACAGATATTTTTGGGTTCTTTCCCAAACTCAATATTAATAGATTCTTCCCGCTTATCGTTAAGTTTCGGACCATTTAACCATCATCTACTTTGGAAAAGTGATTTCAGGCCGTCAACTGATTTATTACAGGGCTGTTAGTAACTCTCAAGATTTGCTAGGTAATGCTGGAGATTCACATTCTATGTGCCCTGTCTTCTCAGCAATATGTTGATTACGCCTTCAAGATCACGAAACTTGACACATCTCGATTATTTCCAGTTGGAGAACGTGAGGTCAGTGGTTTATGCTATTAAACTAGAAACAATTGAAGCCTTGGAGGCCTAAGTTGTTAAGATTATTCCTAACTTAAATACAGCAATGCGCGATAAACTGTCTCAAAAATTAAAAACCCAGAACGTGCTTCGTCAAGAACAGCCACGGTGGCCATATAACCAAAATAAGCCACATATTTAATTTTCGAATAGGTACGCAACTTTCGATAAAACTGCTAATTTTTTATTAAATTAGTTTCGTTTTTTGGTTCAAATACTCTTTTATGCACTAAATTTCTACAAGATTCTTTTTAACTGCAGCTTATTTGAAATAATTTTTTTTTTATTTTCAAAACTTTCGTATGTATGTGTGTCTTTAATACACACACGATTGAATCATAAGTTGGTAAAATATTAATAATTTTTGTTTTGAACACATGTTTTTACGGCGATTTTATTTCTAAAAATTTTTTTGAAAGCATTAGAAATACGAAACTTAAACAATTAACCGTGACTTTGTCACGATTTTTATTTCATGATCATAAAAAAATAAATTACAATTAAAAAAAATAAAAACATTAAATAAATGGAACTTAAAATAATTTCTATAAAACCGTTTTAAAAGACTTTATTTAAATTGAGAAATTATTCTGATATGATGTAGTAGAGTATTTATATTGAAGTTGTAAACCAATTTTTGGGAAATTAAATATTTTTGTGTGTCAGCATACGTGGATAATTTCAAAATTACTCGTAATATATAGTAATTTTCACTTATTTGGAGCTATACAATTCCATAGCTTTAAACAAGTGTTTTAATGCTATTTTACTGCTAAATAAGTTTTCAAGGTTAACTTATACAAAGTGCTCTACCTAAATATCGGTGTTTGATGAGAAACTGCCCTTCCTTAAACTAAATACTCCTGTATTTGACCCACCCTGTACTGAGAGTCCTTAAGAGCCTTAAGGCCTATTTAAAGGGCCATAGAAATAAGAATTACTTCTTTATTTTTAGATATTTTTCCAATGAATTGTGATGTTGTAGATGATTCGCTGAATGGAGGTGATAGTACAGGGCTTGAACACAAAAGAGATGGAGGGGCAGGTCAAGAACGCAAAAAAGCAAAAAAATAAATGACCCGAAATTTTATTAACTTTTGTAACACAATTGAAAAAACAAAATTAAAAAACTTTTCAAAATTCTTATTGTTCAATTTCAACAAAAAATAAGGGCTTAAAATTAAAATAGGACTGCTCTTGCAATTTCATAACAAATGAGTCATACATTTATGAGTTAAGCCAAATGCATTTTCACATGTTGATTCTTGTGATATTTGTTCATTCAGAGAATTTATTATATCTTCATCGTCAAATTCTTCACTATTAACGGTTTCAATTTCCTGTAAGCAGTCTTTCAATTTTCAAATAATTTACTTCCTAAAGTTCTAATTTTATATATTAAATATTTTAAGACTTTAACACAAATTCAATATTTTTCTTTTTTGTTTTGTTATAAAGTTTTTATTTATAATAATACATCTATTTTATTGGCGAACAGTTGAGCTTAAAATAAAATAGAAAAGTAACCCGATTTGTAAAAAATCTTTATAAATAAAAAGTTTTTTGAAATAACCGTGCATTTGAAATCATATTGTGAATTATCATAACGGTTAACAAAGTGGGCTTATAAGTTTTTTGGATGCTTTCAGAGAAAATCTATTGACTTGGGCTCACAATTTTCTCATAAAATTTCAATTTAAATTTCTTTTAATCACTTTAATGCAGTACCAAAAATAACTTCTGATGAAAAACTGAACGAAATATTTAATATTTTTAAATGTGGCTACATAACAAAATTTGCCACTAGAGAAAAATAGAAACTAAACAAAGTTAAATATTATTAGTTTCTAATTACAAACTAATAAAAAAATAAACCGACAAATTTATCACTTTCATCACATTGTCTTTAAGATCTCTTCCACCCAATCAACCAGTTTGTCATTCATTAAGGCAACCCTTTATTTCAGTTAAAAAAAATTTGAAATCCTAAACTTAAAAATTGTTTAAAAATTCCTCTTATTAAAGACTTCATTAAAGCGCACAGAAAGAAACCTTTATGACATTTGATATTCAAAATTATAATTATAACCAGCACGAGAAGAGCTTGTGTGTGTTTGTTATATCAGCCTGATTGTAATGCATGATGATGATGAAATGATGCTGCTGCACATATAAGAAATAAATAACTTTTCCTAGTTGATGTTTAAATGTCTCATTTATTTCAAAGATTGTCATCAATTTTGTTTTAATTGTTTTAAAAGATAATTTGTTTGCAATTACAATGATTGATTTAAGATTTTCTAATTAGTTTAAAATGAAATACTAAATCAGCAGTGTCACGGCAAAGGATTAAACACACAATGTAAAAAAGTTGGTTTATGATTTAATATAACACTTTAATATAAATATTAAACTTTGGTTTACTAAGAAAGTTCAACGCTTTTGAACTGTTTTTTTTTTTTTTTTTTTTTTTTTTTTTTTGGAAGATCCAAAGAGGACAAGACATTATTTTTTTGTTAAGTTTAATAGACGGTCGCACGGACGTAATTAAATAAAAAATGCTGTTATCATATAGCAATATCGAACGTACGTAACACAGTTTGATTAGTTTTTTTCTTAATTTTTAATATATTTTATTTTATTTTGTTAAATTTTACATAAACAAGATTTTTTTTACTTTAATAATTTTTTTTTTTAATTTTTAATCAGTATGATCGCACATGGTCCAGCTCCTTTTATAATGTACACACTAAGCCCCTTTAAAATAATTTTATAGAAATGGAACTAAGATACGTTAAAGCCCCGATTGCATATCGTTACTTTAATATGAAAAGGCCCTAACTCGTTTCTTTAACTCAAGTTTTATAGATATTTCGATAAATGATTTTCTAATGCACCACTAAAAGATAAAAAAAGTTTTAACAGTTTTAAATTGCTTACAGAATTTAATAACACAGTGCGTTAAAAAATTTTTTCCAACTACAAAACTGTACTTTTTATCAAGTTTTTTCCTTTTTCTGTAAAGTTAGGACCTTTCTATATTACGGCTTTAATACAAAGATAATTTAAAAAATGATATTTGAATCCCAAATACAGCTTTTTTTTGGCTGATTAACAAAGTTGTCGGTTCTTAGTAAGATTTTGCCAAAAAAATTAAATTATTTTCTTTCTTTTTTTTTAAATTATTGCTGAGCATTGAAAAGGCGTTATTTCCTCGTATTGTACTCGGTATTTACAAGCTCAACTCTCAGCGTTTGAATTGTTTTATTTTTGTTACCAACTCTTAACAGCACAAAATTGTAAAAAATTAACAAAATGCTTGGACATTTTTGCCAGCACATTTTTTAGGATTTCATCAAACTTTTTACAACCAAACATAAGCTGATTCCCTTATCGTTTTCAACATGGTTCCTCTGAAAAGAAAAAATTTTATTTAATTGCAATTTCCTACCGAAAGCTTCCTTCAGCCTAAATTTCTTAGACAAAATTATTATTTATTGAAATATTCTGGGGGAACGGGCACACAAAGTCTGCATTTTTCTGCGCGTCACTTAGGTATAAACATCCCTTAAAACTACATTGGTATTATTTAAACGCTATGGAACATTCGAAATGCAGTTTTTCATGTTACTAATTTTTCACAAAAATGCCCGATGTGTTTGATTTTAAAGTATTATAAAATCGCGTATGTAAATGTAAAAGTGTTATACTGATTTCAGGTCCAGTAGTAGAAAACATTCTGTAAATTTGTCATCAAACTCGCGACTTCATGATTTTTATAATGCACATAATCGTTTATATGAGCAAGCCATCTGTCGAAGTGTGGATCAATTTCATATTACATACGCTTTGAATGTTGTAATAATACTAACAGGTTAAAGGAACGCACGAACTACAGAGAAATCGCCCCTGTAAAGCAAAGAATGACATTTGAGAAATTAATCGATTTGTTGTTGGTTGCAGGAAATCGGGTTTTGTTTATCCACTATGTGGAAAAGGTCTTGGCTTTTACCCGTACAAGATCCAGTTGGTGAAGGAATTAAAGAGGAGAGACTGTCATATGTGTTGGCGATTCAGTTGTAGTCCAGATGGAATGTGTTGTGATGTCTTATAACAAAATTGTGTTCAGCGATGTGGCTCATTTTTGCCTAAACGGATTTGTTAATAAATAGAGTTTTCGCTTATAGAATAAAAACTGTGTATAAGGTATTCTCCAAACTCCGTTTCATTTAGAAAAATACACTTTTCGAGGCGTCTTACACACCTGACCTGTAGACTTATTGAACATGGCCTCTTAACAAATATTGTAACATAAACAATGATTTTTATTTTTTAACTGATTTCAAAAAAAAAAAAAATAAATAAAAAAATAGAAGGTAGTTACCAATTCGATTATGTTTGCAGACTGGTCCCGTTTTAAAAACAGTTCATACTCTTTAAAATTAAAGGGTGTTCCTATACAACATACATGTTTTTAAAGTGTATTATAAACGGTAAAGCGCACTTCTTTAAAATTTAAAAAATGCGTATTACTATAGCTACCGTTAGCAAAAAGTAATACAAAAATAAATCTAAAAATTAAAGGGTGTTCCTATAGATGACATAAATTGACTTACCTTTTTAACCGTTATAGACAAATGCTTGAAACTTGGACAGGATGTCGATATCTATGACCGTTAAAATAACAGGTATAAACACTCATAATTATAAATTAAAGGGTTTCCCAATAGTTAATGTATGTGGCCAAACTATTGAACCGTTATAGACAGACAGATAAAATTTACAAAGAACTTGTATTGTAACAAGTATAAAATGAATTTAGAAATTTAAGGGTGTTCCCATATTTGAAGTAAATTGATCTATATGGCCCTATCTTTAAACCGTTACAGACAAACAATTGAAAATAAAACACAATTTCTATTACTTCGTCTGGTATATTTAGAAGTATAAATTTTTAAAATTATTAATTATAGGGTGTTATAATATTAGCTGTTATTTGATGTACATGACTAAACTGTTAAGCAGTTGAAGAGAGTTGGTTTAAATTGCACAGAAATTTTATTGCTAAGTCCGTTATAATAAGAAGCAAACATGAAACTAGAAATTAAAGGGTGTCCCGATAACTGAAGAGTGGCCCTATCTTTGAAACCGTTACAGAAAATCTCTTGAAAATTAGACATAATGAATATATGATTACAAGACAGATATCGAGTATAATAACAAGTATAAATATTTAAATTAAAGAAATTAAAGGGTGCCCTAATGGTTGTTATTTAGATGTATATGACAAATCTTTTGAACGGTTTTAGACTAATGCTTAGAATTAAACAGAAAATATTTTACTGTGTCAGCAATAAAAAGGTAAAAAATAAAGGGTAACCACATAACTGATGAATTTTCTTGTTTTATAAAAAATCGTGACGCAATCTGTCTCGAATAAAATATAATTAATGTGTAATTACGGTCCTAAAAAATATGATTTTAAGTTTGTCTATTTTGAGGTCGGGTTTTTTTGCAAGAAATATTGAAAATATTCATGACATTATTCTGGATGAGGTATGATGTTAACAAGATATCGCTTCTTGCCATACATCGACAGCAATCATTTACTTATTGAAATAAAAATTTAGCCATAAATTGATTGCGAGGAATAGACCTGTCAATTGGCCTCCAAAGAGATGCAATTATGCACCTCACAATTATTTGATGTTTAAGTAACAATAACTGACAACATTGTTCCGGTTATTCGTTATATATGACCCATAGTCTGCAGACAAATATTGAAGAAATGCATTATAAACATTTTCAGGTGGGAGGTACTTAACTTTGAGATAACATAGCGCCATCCCTAGAAAGTGGATTTTACCCAGCTTTAAAATTTAAGCTCAATTGGTTAAGGCACTTATAAATTGCCAATTATTTTCAAAGCAATATTATTCTGCCCTACTGCAGTGTGCAGCGTTAGTAGAATGTAATACTAATTACAATTAGCTTAAGCTGTAGTTAATTAAGTCATTGGGAATGTAATTAAATTACCATCAAATACGCTTTCTTTCTTATACGGCTGTTCCCTCTTATACCTGTTCCATCCTTTATGTAAAGCACATAATTCTTAAGAAATACCAAGATCATTAAAAAGCATTGAAGGATTTTATTTTTGAGTCTTAAGGTCAACCATAAAAATAAATCAACGTGTGCTTAAGAGAAAAAATTAACACAAACAGAAAAAAATAAGTAATCCTGCAAATCTTATTCTTAGAATGAAAAGAAAAACAAAAAGAAAATAGAAAAGAAAATCTACGTTTAGTTAATTATTACGCTAAATAAAATTTCAATTAAGAAAAAAATATAGGTTTATACTTGTACAATACGTACACACATCAACTCTGATATCATTAAGTTAAAAGAAAAGAAAATAAAATAAAAATTGTTATAAGACAAACACATGTTAAGGATAACGCAGAATAACTAATACCTGCAATAAAAAACAAGCTGAATGAAGAATAATAAAAAAAAAAAAAAAAAAAAAAATGAACATAAATATCAGCACATTCAATTGGCAAATAAAATCAAGAAATAAACTGAAAATTAAATAAAGTTACGGAGGTATGAAAGCTCCTGATCCTGTCTGTTTGAATAACAAAGTCTGCGTATTAAAATGACGACAATTGTTATCATCTAATAACTAACACATACATTTGAAATAGATAATTTCATTAACATTTTCAAATCTATGAAAGAAAAATCATGACAAATAGAAAATTTCTTTTTTTTCTCTTTTTATTGAAATATAAATTGTTTAAGGTGCACAGTTTATGATTTGTGTTTTTATTTGATTTTTTTTGTATTAACGGGAACATCGTTTACATGCAAATGTTTTCAAGTCCTTGCCACAATGCTTTGCCACACGTTACTTAAGTGAAACGGATTAATTTTATGATGCTTTTTTTATTCGTTTATATTTTTTGTTGTTGTTGCTGCTTTTTTCATCTGTAATTTAATTTTTTCAAATTATTTCATTTTATTTATGATTCTGTATTAAGATTTTTTTTTTCTTTTTACTTGATTTTTTTAGAAGTTAAAAAAACATTTATGCAGAATTTAAGCACAATGGGATCAAATTTACCAAAAAGCAGCTCTTGAAAAAAAAAAACAAAACAGAAAAATTTACATAAAAATCTAAATGTATCGTCTTCCTCAAAGTTGCAAGGTAGGTGCGAAGTTGCATTTCTTATCTGCAGAAGATCGACTAATGCACGCTCGTAACTTCTTTAGAAGTATGAGCTGACAAAGAGAAGAAGTTTTGTATATTGTGCAAGGCCATAAGGGGCGGAGTTTCTCGCCAGTATGTGGATATCAGTTTATCTTAAATTTTCCTACATTTTTAACGCCACAATTTACAGCTCTGTGTAGGAGGACTTCCATTTTTTTGCCACAGACTTGAGAATAACCACCCAGGCCGAATTAAAAGATGAAGATGTTAATTTGCAAGCAAAATAAAAATCTTGTAATTTTTTGACGGCCAATCCTAGAAAGCCTTTAAGAATGAAAAAGAAAACATAAACAAGAACGACGAATATTAATCGCGTAAAGCAGGAAATTAGCTACTGTGACTTTCAGGCCTGCCTGAGCAGAGGACCACATGTGTTTGCTAAAGACAATTTAAGACAAACTTAAAACTGTTTTATTTTTAATTGCATATAAGTGCACATGCAGTTCTATGATATTTCTTACAGATACAAACACATAATATGTTTAACATTAATATGGTATTTTATTTACAATACAATTTTTCATAGCTAACCCCACTGTGCAGCGACTTTTTTCATTTTTTTTAAGTGTTAAGGTTGTAATTTTATTTGTTTATTTTTTCTTTTCCATTACAATTCTACTGTTTCTATTTATTTTGCATTTTATCTTTTGCCATCAACTTAAAATCAAATTAAGTTTCACAAAAATACAAACAAAACTTTTATCTTCTCAATTTTGTCCAGAATATCTTACTTTTATATTAGATATTTGATGTTTTGTTTTGTCTACATGACATACAACATACAAACTTTAATGACAAGAGAAAAGAAATGAAAGGTATTCATGCGCATGTACGAGGAGCTTTAAAAAAAAACAAAAATGTTTTCAACTCCATTTGTTTATTTCTTAATGCATGAAACTAAACGAAGATTAGTTTAGAACTCGGAGAAATTTAATCTTAACTTTGTAGTCGAAGATTATTAAAAAATTTTTAAATAAAAGAACAATTTATACCCTTCACCATAAAGAGTGGAAAACAGTATATCTACGCTTATCATTCCGTTCGTAATTTCTACAATATCCATTTCCGACCCCATAAAGTACAAGTATTCTAACTTCTAATGCATAGCAAAGTCGATTAGACGATGTCTGTCTATCCATCCATGTTAGTGTTGAAATCAAGTTTGCCGAGGCAGTAGAATAGCTAGAAAAAATTTAAATACGCCAATCGATCAGACAAAGTGCCGAAAGAGTGGCTACTGGAAATCAGCATGATTGGTCTATGTTCCTTTAGGCAGTGAGCTAAACACCACGCCATTAAACACCATTAAAAAAAACAAATGAGTATATGGGGCAAAAGAGAATTAAAAAATAAGAAACAAACTTCAAGTGAAAAAATTGGCGTTCGTCAATAAGAGTTACGGGCGTCTAAAATTTTTAAATTTATTAAAATATCAATATGGGTAAAGTAAAGTAAAGCTTTTGAAGAGATTTTAAAAGAATACCAAAATTGAAAAAAAATCCTAACCCATTAAGAGCCGATGGTACTTTTATGTAAAATTATGTATATGTAGAACTTAAAATTCTTTTTTCTTACTTTTTAATTCTCTTTCACTGCAATATTTGTTTTTTGATGTGAGCTACTTCACTAAACTAGATTTACAGACATGGTGAAGGGTATATAAGATTCGGCATAACCGAATTTAGCACTCTTACTTGTTGTAGTTGAAATCGTTTCTTTGAATTCCTTTCTTCGATGGTTGTGGGTTTTGTTGCAATTAATCTGGGATTTCAAATGATCCCTGAAAAAGTATTTTAAATGACACTCGAACTAAAAATTTTCTGTTATACCAACCAGGATCTTTTAAGCAATTTAAGCAGCTGTAGTACACAGGAATTTTCACCAAGTCATCCACCGCGGCTGTACAAAAATTGCTCTCTGAAAAATTTAATTTATACATCTTTATACAGCTTAAGCAACAAAAATAATTTTTCTTTAAGGTTTTAGGCATCATTGGGACTTGAACACGTGACCCACGTTCTTCAGCAGATATCTCTGCCAACGAAGTGAATGTGGTTACTTAGCCTGTAATAAAATTTTTATTCTATTAGAATTTACATTCAAACACACACATACACACACCAAATTTTGTTTGTAGGCGTAGAAATGTAAGAGTTGCTAAATGAATACAAAAGTTTATTGAGATATTCAGTAGACTAAAGGTGATTTAAAAATTTTAAAGAAAGCATTCAAGTCCTTCGGGATATCACAATCAAGTACGAAATACCAAACTCCATCAGGTTCCCTTCCTTGCTTTGGCGCAATGTTGGCGTGCTTTACTGTTATATTACTATTGGAAGAGTATAAGTTCCTATATTATGGGGCCACATGTAGTAAAGCGTCGGTTTATTAGCACACGACCGCAACGCATTGCTTTAGAATGTATTTCTTTAGCTTTACAGTTCCTTTGTAAAATAAACGCTCTTCAGCTATTGTTCTTTTTACTTATTTTACGCTTTTGTTTGTTCTCAATAAAAGGCGGCAAGTTTATCAGATTTCATTTCCTAATTAATTCATTTTGCTTTTGTTCCGTTTTATTCCACAACTTATGTTTCACAAATTTTGCTTTTCGTAACTTGTGGTAAGTTTGTTAAGTAATAAAATATTTTTTTCTCGCAAAGATTTATTTATTTATTTAATTTTTTAACTCAATCTTTATGGAATGGAAAATTAGGACAAAAAAAAAAAACAAAAATCTTCGCTAAAATGATCAAAAAATTGTACTTTAATGAATTAATTTAGTTTTTATTCTCTTTTTTTACCATCAAGTGAAAGAAGAAAATAAAAAAACACATAATTTATGCTAAAAAACAAACAAAATATTAAACTTGTTTGTAATAATTTCATTTGGTATTTTTCCATATTTTCTTGTTGCTCTTCATCATAATCGTTGCTATAAAAGAAGTCTTTATTTTGTGTTTTTTTTTCTTTTTGGTTTTCTATCAGCCAACATTAATTAGGTCTTGTGTTAAATTTCTATCAGTTTTGGGGTGAAAAAATACGTGTTTTGAATAAGAAAATTTAGGTTTTATTTAAGGTTTATTTTGTTGTTTGTTTTTTTTATTACTATTTTTCGTCCTTTGGGTCCTATAAAAATAATTCAGTGTTTTTGAGTCGATGATCATGTATCACTAAGTTTTCGGTATGTTATTTTTTGAAAGATTTTTTAAGTTGATATTGGTTGATAATGTTATTATTTTTATATTAATTTTTTTTTATATTAATTAATTTTATTCAAGTGGTTATTTTAATATTAATTTCATTAACAGTATTTAATATTCTAGGAAGAAGACAGATACTTCACCATAAATGTTAAAGGTCAAAATTTGTTGCCTGCAGTTTCTTTCAGTTTTGCTTGACGCGTAACAGTGGCGTAAAAAACTGGTCATAAATATGAAATTTCTTTTTCTTTGCTGCCCAAACGATTTGATTAAAACAAACTGTAATTTAAAGCAAACTGTCTAGTATTTTCACTTATTTTATAGCGGATGTCTTGTGATGTACGAGAAATTTAGACAGAATGTTAAAATTGCTTATGGGACTTTTTAAACCCTTCACCACAAAAAGTAGAAAAGCGATATAACAAAGTTTGTCATTACGTTTTTTAAATTCTACAATATCCATTTCCGAACCAATAATGTATAAATATTCTGACTGCTTATGCATAGCGAAGTCGATTGAGCAACATCCATCTGTACGTCCGTGTTAGTATTGAAATCAAGAATGCCGAGGCACTAAATGAGCTAGAGAAAATTAAAATACGCCAATCAATCAGAAATATAAATTGTGTCGTATTAAAATTTGTTCTCTGTTACCTCAGTATTTGATTTTTTGATTGGAGTTATTTTACTAAACTAGATTTACTAGATGGTGAAGGGTATATAAGATTCGGTATAGCCGAATATAGCACTCTAACTTGTTTTTATCATAACCTTTATCTAAGATAAACTTGAACCAATATCAGGTAAGTTTTAACTTCGCCCTTAGGTCTCGTCAATATTACGGAAGGCCACGGTTTGACATTTTCTGTAAAGATGTAAAAAGGGAACTGTTAATAAGTATTAGTTTTTAAAGTAAAACACTAAGATATACATAATAAAATTTATATGTTTGAAGTACAAAATGTGTCTGTTTGTTGGAATGCTATGGGTGCAGTTTGTCATCAAGTGTTCAGCTGTTAAAATAGGGTACTTATTTTGTGGTATTTTACATTCCTATCCAAAACAAATATCTATTATTGCATTTTTTAGTAACTGTTATTGCTATGTATCTCATTTTAAACTTAAAAAAAAGAGATGTTTTTCTTTTATCTGTTTTTTAGCTTAACAAAAAAAAAAAAAAACGATCATTTAGTACGTTGAAGTGAGCTTATTTATTATATTTTTAGTGAGTACTTGAATACTAACGGTGCTGTTTATATCTCTATATACACTGCAGTATAAATGTATGTTACTACTTGTTATTATTATGTATTACATTTTTCTACTTTTTTAAAAATTGTTTTTCTTTTACACAGTATTCCAAATGAGTAATAAGTTAATATATTTATATGATTATTAATTTTACACATGAATGGGATTATTAATTTTATTAAATGTTATTCAAAATACTTATCAGAAATAAAATTGTTTTTTTAGTCGATCTTTCTTTTTTGCCTTTTAATATCAATCAATTTTTAATTTTTACTCAAAGCTTGGTTTTGATTATCTTCAGCATAAAACTACATTTTTTTAACTTTTTTTAACTGCTTCCTATGGGCTAATCTACTTCTTTTGTTGTCTTTTATCAAATATAAATTATTGGAAATTATTTTGCATATAGATGCCTTGATGACAAAAAACAAGATTTGAGGCTTCTTTTAATAGTCTACAAATCTTTTTCTGCTGGTCCATTACTAGAAAGATAATATGGTGGAATGAACATTTGCTTTATTTCATTTTAAAAATAAGAGAAACTGAGGCCCATTTTCGCTTACCAAACTATTATTAAATCCGAAATAAGAAAACATTATTTTCAGTTTTTCTGCAACGCTAAATATAGTTAGTTGTCTTTGACAAAATGTTTTCATCGATCCACGTTGAAAAAATATTTACCATAAACAAAAATCGGTGTTATCGAATTCGAAAAGGTCAAGTTTAACTCGTTTAAATAGATATAAGGTATCATTCCATACAAAATTAGAACAATCCTTAGGTTTGCTTCTAGTCCTTTGGCATACTAAGCAATTTAAAACGAAAATTTATATATGGGTGTCAATCGGCGGCCACCATATACAGCTGCGAGCTAAAAGCTTCATGCGTGCAATACCCACATGAGTCCCATGCAGCAATGATAAAATTTTACTTCTAAAAATTGACGGTATTACAAACCGATTTGCGTAAAATAAACATTTATATTTTTTTATTTTTATTTTTTTTTTTAATATGAAATAAACATTTATTTTTTACTTCAAGAAAAAGTTTCACATTCTTGTATGACCTAAACAATTTTCTAACTTTTTTGACTTGGGCCAGCAGTCATTTTTAATATATGGCCGTTATAGGTGCAACCTTGAAATTATGTTTTAATAACTCTATTATAAATATGCATTATGTATCGAAAAACTGGCTGGATTTGAATAATGGTAGTGGTACCTCCTATATTATCAAGTATTTAAAACAGAAGCTTAAAGCTTTGCCTAAGTAACGCAAGTGTTAATTTTTATAACAGGCAAAACACAGACTAGATGAAAACAGTGGGCGTGGTTACTCTAATAAAAAGTGAAAAATTATTATCAGATATCTTGAAATAATTAGTAGGCTGTCTGGTTTAAAAGAGAAAATGTTTCCTATTAGGCTATTGGAGAGCACCGGGAAAAGCTACGTACAAGCAAACTTGTTAACACGATCTAGCAGTTTTGGTATACACCTAAATTCGCTTTAATTTAACGTTAAAAAAAATATCATCATCGTTTTTTTGTAGGTAAGACAAAGTATCAAAAACAATTCAATCAAGTTAGTTGTACTTTTTATTCTTGGTTAAATTTTCACATTTAAATTTTAATTTGTACTTTTTGCTTATGAAAAAATTGTTCTTTCTCTTTTCGCTCTTAAGGCACAATGTTTTATAACAAAATAACTAACTACTTAATTATGTTAACAGTTTTCTGGTCTTATCATATACTTATTAAGAAATATAAGATTCCGTTCAATATAAAAGTTCAAATATTTGATATATCTAACACTACTTTCAGTTTTTGTTGATTTCATTTGAACCGTTGTAGTACATAATGCTTGCAAAAAAAAAAAAAAAAAAAAAAAAAAAAAAAAAAGAAAAAACGACTTCAAAACAGACAAAATTAAAATCATATTTATTTAGCACGGTAAATACACATTAATTATATTAAATTTTATTCGCGATTGCGTCAGGAATTTTTCGATATCATAGAACAAAATAAGAAAGCAGATTAAACAAGCAAAGTCAGCAGTTATGTGGTCACTCTTTATTTTTTACACTGTTTATTGCTGACACAGTAAAATAAAATTTGTTAAAATTCTAAGCGTTAGTTCATAACTTTTCAAAAGATTGGCCATATAAATCAAATTACAAAAATGAGGGCACCCGTTAATTTCGAATTTTAAATATTTATTCTTGATATTATACTTGATATAGAAATAGACATTCTGTTTAATTTCCAAGAGTTTGTCTGAAACGGTTACAAAGATAGAGCCATGTAGGTCAAATTATATCAGTTATAGGGACACCTTTTAATTTTTAACTTCAAGTTTGCTACTTGTTATAGCGGACTAAGTCATAAAATTTCTGTACAAATTTCAGTCAACTATCAAAAACTGTTCAACTGTTTGGTCAATATGCATAACAGCAACTATTGTAACGGTCTATAATTTATAATTTTAAATATTTATACTTCTTAACATACCACACAAAGCAGTGGACATTCTCTACTTAATACTTAAAAGTTATTGATTTTTTCGTTACGAGCCTTATTTACTCAGCTCTGATTAATTTTCTTAACAATACTTTTAAACGAAACACATTTTGCTGCTATGCATATGAAATTGACCTGCTCAATGTTTTTCTCAATACTGCCATACAACTAATTACAACTGCGATTTACAGAGGAGTTAAAACGTTTAGACTAATTTACTATTTAAAGATCTGGCAGCTAATTCTCTTTTGGTATTATTTGACCTAATCAAAACATTTCTTGAACAATTAACTGCCTTGTATGTGTGTAATAGCTACTGAGTTTAAGAAGAACCCTGATTAAAAGCGTGTCCTTAAAATAACAATTTGGTTACAACGTAATATCTACATAGTGCCAGCAATAAAATGAAAATTGTAACAAAAATCATTGTCAATGAACGAAATCCTTAAAAACCGAAATTTTTTATCAGTAAATAAAATATTAAAAAAAAAACACTAAAAATTGTCAATCAATAGGTCACTTGTTTATCTTTAGTATTTTTGGTATTGTTTTTTTCTTCCAGTCAATAATTATTTTCAAGTGTTTTTCAGAAAAAATAAATAAAAAATCACGTTTTTTGATAAACAAATACAATTTTCTAAAACAACAAATGGGGGTGGAATTGTTTTTCTCCATCTACTCTATTTTTTTGTGAAAAACTATAAAAATAAAAAGAAATCATTTTAATTGTTTTAATACCCTGATGGTTAATATAGATTTTTTTTGGTTGGCTTACATTTTAAGGATTTCTTTGTTTTTAAATGTGTTGGTTTATTTTCCTTTACTTTTAATAGAAAATTAATTATTGCATTAAGTTACTTAAGAGCTACTTTTAAATCAATATTGACTTAATTGTCAAACATATTATTTGTTTGGAGAGCAATGAGGGTTTCTTGAATAATAATTAATTTTTTTTAATATTTATTACTTTAAACCACGAACTGCAATTTGGTGGAAAAAAATTGTATATATCTAGTCTAAGGCCAGATTAAGGCCTTTTCGCTGTTTCATAATGCTGTTTCATAATGATTACAATATCTGATTTCAAAAAGTTTTTAGTAACAGTATAAACCGTTAATGGTCCCAAGCCCTTTGAATCTTGTGAGTATCTTAAGTGTTTTTTTTTTTTTCTAATTTCAAATGGTTGACAATTACTACATATACTACAGTAATGAAAAAAAAGGAAAACGAGGAGCATGGAACTACCTGTTCATCACGGTGCACCATGCCACCTAATAAGTTTTTACTCTAAGCAAGTGATTGCTAAATATCTAGCGATATATAGGCTTCCCTTTTCAAATACTTAAGACTTTGATCTCCCATGGTGCTCATGTTAAGTATGCTGCGGCTTGTCGAATTAATTATTTTGCTAGAAGATAATAAATATTCGCCACAATATTTACTGCAGTTTTATTATTCAGATACTCCTAAAAATTTCTATATTCTGTTAATAAAGCAGTTCTTTATAGCTCAAGTCCCTTCGACTGTATTCGTGTATAGTCTTCAGTTTCCTGCCCAAAGCCTTTGAGATATTTTTTGCATTAATTAGGAAGAACACTTACGAAAACTTTTTGGATTCTTGTTTATAAAACGTCTTTCTTCTTATAATGCCAATATTGTTTTTTATTTACCTCGGGTTTGTTGAGAATGAGGAGGTTTATTTTTTTATCCTTTTAGTACGAAACTGTAAACAGCCATATAGTTTCTGCCCAGCAAACTCTTGATGTTTAAAACTTAAGGTACATTGTTAAAAAAAAAAAAAAAAAACAATAACTATTTTTTCTTTTGAATTTTTTTTATATGAAAAAGTTAGAAAAAGTAAGAAAACCAAAATATAAATTTTGAGTCTGAAAAAAAAAACAAAATCTTTGAAAAATCTTCAATGGCAACACTGTATATAAACATAGTAACAGATTTTTTTCTTTAAAAAAAATATATTTTCAGTTTCTCTTTAAAAAAATTTTATTTTTTATTAAAATATTTTTATCATTTGTACTTTCAATTATTTGAAAGTACTCGTTATTTATAATCCTTATAAATAAATGTCACAAAACATAAAAAAAAATTCTTAACGAACTAATTTAATTTCATGTGTAAAACAACACTGTTTTCCATTCGGTGCCTTAATGGTCCATTTGACATTGTAGGTGCCTAAAGGAAATTTGTTTTCGAGGGGAATTTCTATGGCATACTCTTGACTCTGTCCGCTCTTTGCTGGACATTTGGTATAATTTCAAGCATTTGTATCCAGGGTAACCAAAGGCAAATCACTCTCAGCATTCTTCACCCAAAACACATTGGCTTCCAATTTATCAGCATCGAATTTGGGCGCAAAAGTCACAAAAATTTTGCCCTTTTTGCGACGTCTTACAATGCAGGCTGTTTTTTCATTATTCCGTGCACACGGTTCCACAATTATTTCGGAAATATCACAATCATTTACCTCGCAAGTCTTGTAGAAACTTGTATCTGCCACGATACAGGCCACGAAGGTGAAAATAAGTAAATATTTTAAACTCCACATATTTGAGATTTTGAAGAGGAAAATAATTCTTGAAATTGCTGTTAATTTTTTTGTTTGTTCTCGAACGAAACAAAGTCTGCTCTATTGCTTAATAATTTTTGAAATCATTTGAAATTTAAAATTTTTAGGGCTAGAAATTTGTTTTACAAAAATAAAAAAGTCAATTGTTGTTGTAGAGTTTCTCTCATCGTTTTATTTTTGTTAAACGCTGTAATATTCGCTAAGAATTGCTTATTTCTAGCTTAATATGTATCAGAGCTGTAAACGAATGATTCATTTTTGGTTTTTAACTCACCGTGAATTAAAATGTTTGAACGCATTCATCTGTTCCAAAAAATGAATTGAATTAAAATTTGAATGCATTCACAATGAGTTTGAATTCTTGAATGCCATTCACTTGGCCACACAAAGTTAATGAATTTGAATTTGAATGAATTTATTATGAACAAAATTTGTGTGAGTGCATTCCTTTCATTAGCCAAAAAATGAATTACAATCTGAATGGATGTATTATGAATTTAAACGTCGTGAATGCATTTACTCGCCATCGAATTAATTGAATTAGAATTTGAATGCAATTATTGGGAGGAAAAATATATTGAAGGAATTCATTTTTTTACAATAATTCTTTTAAGTTGAAAATTATACAGTCAGGTATGTGATGGAAATCGATTTCGAAATCGAGACGACTTAAAACCGTAAATGGTTGCGATATCCTTACTATTTTCATTTTTTTAATACCTTCAATATATATTTCAATAACTCTCCATTCAGTTTCTACAATTACTTTTGAGTAACTTCTTTACTTTTGTTTAAAATTTATCTCAAAACGAATCGTTTTCAAATTGATCGATTTCCATCACATATCTGATTGTGTGTTTTACTACGTCGGCCATGTCATAAGCTGCAGAAAAGTTAACGGGTGTTATATCAGCCATGATAAACGCTATAGAAAAGTTAAAGGGTGTTACAAAATTGACGTGATTTTTACGATTATGTGGTATCTTTTGACCTATAAAAGATAAAAACTTGAAATTTACGCAGTGTGTGTTTTTACATCGGCCATGATAAACGCTATAGAAACGTTAAAGGGTGTTACATAATTGACGTAATTTTTACGATTATAGTGTTATCTTTTGAACTATAAAAGATAAAAACTTGAAATTTACGCAGTGTGTGTTTTTACATCGGCTGTGATAAACGCTATAGAAAAGTTAAAGGGTGTTACATAATTGACGTAATTTTTACGATTATAGTGTTATCTTTTGAACTATAAAAGATAAAAACTTGAAATTTACGCAGTGTGTGTAACTACTTCGGCCGTGATAAACGCCGTAGAAAAGTTAAAGGGTGTTGCAAAATTGATAAAACGTAGTGTGTTACTACGACGACTATGATAAACGTTGTAGAAAAAACCAAAAATATTTCATACCTTCGCAAGCCGTTTACAATTTTTAAGAAATTAACTTTGTTACAGTTTCCATGACAAATGTAAATGTGAGTGAAATAGAGAATGTACAATAAAATCTGTCTAGTATTTAAGGTCGGTATAATAATTCTAATTTGTTTGCCAGTGTAAAGAATTTAGTTCTAAAATTTCATTTGAATTTTTATCATATGGTAGTTAAAACAATCCAATTGAACAAGATTATTTAAATTTTTGTTACCTGTCATTTTCACAATGTAGCACGTGGCCAACAAACAGACCATTCAATGACCCATTTTTTTGTTGCTAGCACTAAATTAAGGGGTAGGTACTTTCTTTATTACACTTATAATGAGATTTTTCGTGGAAACTGTTTCAAAGTTTTTTTCTTAAAAAATGTAAACGGTTTGCGAAGGTGTGAAATATTTTTGTTTTTTTTTTGGTAAATAATTAATAACACGAATTTTTCTACAACGTTTATCATAGTCGTCGTAGTAACACACTGCGTTTTATCAATTTTACAACACCCTTTAACTTTTCTACGGCGTTTATCACGGCCGAAGTAGTTACACACACTGCGTAAATTTCAAGTTTTTATCTTTTATAGTTCAAAAGATAACACTATAATCGTAAAAATCACGTCAATTATGTAACACCCTTTAACTTTTCTATAGCGTTTATTATGGCCGATGTAAAAACACACACTGCGTAAATTTCAAGTTTTTATCTTTTATAGTTCAAAAGATAACACTATAATCGTAAAAATTACGTCAATTATGTAACACCCTTTAACGTTTCTATAGCGTTTATCATGGCCGATGTAAAAACACACACTGCGTAAATTTCAAGTTTTTATCTTTTATAGGTCAAAAGATACCACTATAATCGTAAAAATCACGACAATTTTGTAACACCCTTTAACTTTTCTATAGCGTTTATTATGGCCGAAGTAGTTACACACACTGCGTAAATTTCAAGTTTTTATCTTTTATAGTTTAAAAGATAACACTATAATCGTAAAAATCACGTCAATTATGTAACACCCTTTAACTTTTCTATAGCGTTTATCATGGCCGAAGTAGTTACACACACTGCGTAAATTTCAAGTTTTTATCTTTTATAGTTCAAAAGATAACACTATAATCGTAAAAATCACGTCAATTATGTAACACCCTTTAACTTTTCTATAGCGTTTATTATGGCCGATGTAAAAACACACACTGCGTAAATTTCAAGTTTTTATCTTTTATAGTTCAAAAGATAACACTATAATCGTAAAAATTACGTCAATTATGTAACACCCTTTAACGTTTCTATAGCGTTTATCATGGCCGATGTAAAAACACACACTGCGTAAATTTCAAGTTTTTATCTTTTATAGGTCAAAAGATACCACTATAATCGTAAAAATCACGTCAATTTTGTAACACCCTTTAACTTTTCTATAGCGTTTATTATGGCCGAAGTAGTTACACACACTGCGTAAATTTCAAGTTTTTATCTTTTATAGTTTAAAAGATAACACTATAATCGTAAAAATCACGTCAATTATGTAACACCCTTTAACTTCTCTATAGCGTTTATCATGGCCGAAGTAGTTACACACACTGCGTAAATTTCAAGTTTTTATCTTTTATAGTTCAAAAGATAACACTATAATCGTAAAAATCACGTCAATTATGTAACACCCTTTAACTTTTCTATAGCGTTTATCATGGCCGATGTAAAAACACACACTGCGTAAATTTCAAGTTTTTATCTTTTATAGTTCAAAAGATACCACTATAATCGTAAAAATCACGTCAATTTTGTAACACCCTTTAACTTTTCTATAGCGTTTATCATGGCCGATGTAAAAACACACACTGCGTAAATTTCAAGTTTTTATCTTTTATAGTTCAAAAAATAACACTATAATCGTAAAAATTACGTCAATTATGTAACACCCTTCAACTTTTCTATAGCGTTTATCATGGCCGATGTAAAAACACACATTGCGTAAATTTCAAGTTTTTATCTTTTATAGTTCAAAAGATAACACTATAATCGTAAAAATCACGTCAATTTTGTAACACCCTTTAACTTTTCTATAGCGTTTATCATGGCCGAAGTAGTTACACACACTGCGTAAATTTCAAGTTTTTATCTTTTATAGTTCAAAAGATAACACTATAATCGTAAAAATTACGTCAATTATGTAACACCCTTTAACTTTTCTATAGCGTTTATCATGGCCGATGTAAAAACACACATTGCGTAAATTTCAAGTTTTTATCTTTTATAGTTCAAAAGATAACACTATAATCGTAAAAATCACGTCAATTTTGTAACACCCTTTAACTTTTCTAT
Source organism: Cistogaster globosa (assembly GCA_937654795.1). Classification (NCBI taxonomy): domain Eukaryota; kingdom Metazoa; phylum Arthropoda; class Insecta; order Diptera; family Tachinidae; genus Cistogaster; species Cistogaster globosa. The sequence goes on along the minus strand of OW569403.1, from coordinate 61,582,336 downwards.
AGCGTTTATCATGGCCGAAGTAGTTACACACACTGCGTAAATTTCAAGTTTTTATCTTTTATAGTTCAAAAGATAACACTATAATCGTAAAAATCACGTCAGTTTTGTAACACCCTTTAACTTTTCTATAGCGTTTATCATGGCCGAAGTAGTTACACACAGTGCGTAAATTTCAAGTTTTTATCTTTTATAGTTCAAAAGATAACACTATAATCGTAAAAATTACGTCAATTATGTAACACCCTGTAACTTTTCTATAGCGTTTATCATGGCCGATGTAAAAACACACACTGCGTAAATTTCAAGTTTTTATCTTTTATAGTTTAAAAGATAACACTATAATCGTAAAAATCACGTCAATTTTGTAACACCCTTTAACTTTTCTATAGCGTTTATCATGGCCGATATAACACCCGTTAACTTTTTTGCAGCTTATGACATGGCTGACGTAGTAAAACACACACTGTATAATTTTCAACTTAAAAGAATTATTGTAAAAAAATGAATTCCTTCAATATATTTTTCCTCCCAATAATTGCATTCTAATTCTTTCTAATTCTAATTCATTTAATACGATGGCGAGTGAATGCATTCACGACGTTTATATTCATAATAACTCCATTCAGATTCTAATTCATTTTTTAGCTGATGAAGTGAATGCATTCTTAAAAAATATTTTTTTTTTTTTTTTTTTTTTTTTTTTTATTTTTTTTTTTTTATTTACGATAATTGTACAATAAGAATATTTTACATAGAAATAATTTGGCCTCTGCGCCTAAAAGGCATTTTAGAGGCAAGTTGGCACCTATTTAAACTTGACGTACAATTATAATAACAATATAATAAATATTTTAATAAGTACATTATTTTAATAATATTTACAAAAGCGTTTCTATTGAATTATTCAAAAATTCTTTACACAATCTTTTAAATATTGAAATACTTTCTGAATTTTTTATTCGTGAGGGTAAATTGTTATAAAGATTACCACCCATATAGTCAATTCTTTGTTTTGTTTTTTCCAATCTACATCTTGGGATTCTCAAATTTGTAGAATTTCTTGTATAAAGATGTGCATGGTTTTGAAGAAATGGAATTGTGTGATCACCTATGTTGTGTAGGCTTTTAAAAACATACAATAGAACCTGATATATATATAAGCCATTAATTGGCAAGATATTTTCACATATATTGTTATACAACAACAGTGTTGAAAATGTTCTTGGTAAATTGAAAACGATTTTTAATGCTTTATTTTGACAACGTTGTAGAGATCTTAGAGATACATTGTTTTTGTTAAAAGCATAAATACAAACTAGATAATTCAAATGCGATTTAATTAATGCATTGTAAATCATCAATTTTGATCTTTCCGATAATTTATTTTTAAGTTTGTATAAAATACCAATAGCTGGAGCTATTTGGTTCTTAACATTGTTAATATGGCAATCCCAAGATAGGTTACTTTGTAACGTAATTCCTAAGTATTTAACTGAATTTGATTCATAAATGGGGTTGCCATCAATATATACAAAAAAGTTGCTATTAGCATTTGCTGCACGGGGTCTAAATCTAACTAATTTTGTTTTTTCTGTATTAAGTAATAATCTATTCAAGCGAACAAACTCCATTAATAAAGCAGCATCTCTTTCAATTTGTGTTCTCAAAACTAAGTCAAAATTAAATGGATAGAACAAGCAGATGTCATCAGCAAACATAAATAATTGGCCCGTTAGGTCTAAATTATTTAGATCATTTAAATAAATTGAAAATAGTAAAGGGCCTAATCCACTTCCCTGTGGAACACCATATTCGACAGTACCAATAAAACTTTTGTAATGATTAATTTGTACAAACTGTTTCCTGTTAATGAAATAGTTTTTAAATAACATAAGCTCACGACCTTGAATACCATAGTATTTTAACTTTTGTAGCATTATTTCATGATCCACAAGATCAAATGCCTTAGAAAAATCAAAGAAGATTCCAGAAACTCCACTGAATCCATCATCTAAACCTTTGCAAGCATAACGTACCACGTTTAAGACAGCATCTTGGGTACTAACGCCTTTTCTAAAACCAAACTGATATTTGTACAACATATTATTTGATTCTAAATATATCAGAAGTTTATCATAAAGCATTTTTTCAAAAATTTTATCTATTGTCGATAGTATAGCAATGGGTCGGTATTTGTCTACAGTGGACGCAGTGGTTGTTTTTGGAATGGGAATTATTTTATGAATTTTTAAAATGTCGGGGTATTCTGAAGTGTTGATCATTTTATTAAATATATCAACTAAAATAGGTAAAAGTACTTCAAGACATTCTTTCACAAATTTTGTAGATATATTGTCAAAACCTGGTGTTTTATTTGATTCCATGTTAAAAATAATGTTACGTATATCATTTACAGTTATCTCATTTAAGATTGTTTAAGCGCCAACGTTGTAAACACTCTTTTGCCCTTTTTTTGCATCTGTGTAAATAAAATAAAAAAGAGAAACAGAAAACAAAAAAAGGGCAAAAGAATGCGCGGCTGAATTTTTGTTCAGTTGCTTGTAGGTTTCAAAAGTGAATACGTGGTCGACTAAGTTTCGTGGCTAAAATTTCTGTAAAACAAAATGCAATAAAATAAAGTGTTTGAATCACAATAAAATACAGATATTTTGTTATCATTTCTTTAACCCTAGAACGTCATCCTTATTTTTAGTACATTAACGTCATCCTTCGTCACTTTGACTACGACATACTTTATGCGACAATAACAAATCTCATAAGCAAAAGTTCGTACCAAAATAAGTTTTTTAATTAAATTTATTTATTTTTTAATTTCTTTTTAAAGAAATTCATTTATTTATTTTTCAGTCTTAACGGAAAATTAACATTTAATAGCCTTCCTTCAATTGGCATGGTGTCTTTAACAGTTAATAATAAAAAATTAAAAAGTACAACTTATTGCAATTTTTTTCAATTCAGTCTTTCATTTTCTTATAATATAAGTATTAAAATAAAAAAGGAACATTAGTTTGGAAATAAATTATTTCATTTAAAGCACGAGGCACAAACTTCAATTTTGTGCTCTCCACACAATCTTTTTTGGCATTTTGCACAGACAACATTTGTCATTCTTCGCTTCGAAGAGGGGCAAACTCCACATATCTTCCTTTTTCTATTTCGAGTTTGTGAAGACAAATTCTCGGAATCTGTGGTGTTATTGACTTGCAGCTCATTTTGAATATCAATTCTTACATTGGTGGTTATTGTTGGCATATCAAGCCTGTCATTCAAGTGATTTTTTATAAGTCCCGAAAAAAGATTTTTCATAAAATTAACGCGATTTAGAGGCTTTTGGCCAGCTTGAAGCAGGTTGTGCGAGTAAATAATGTATGAGTTAATAAATGTCATGTTCAAAATTCCGAAAAATTGGCATAACGGCCACCTGTTCGTTTTCCTTGAACAGCTCATAACACTGCACATCTGATCGAATGTGTCAACTCCTCCTTTAGTACTATTATAAAACTCCACCATGCTGGGTTTATTTGTTTTGGGGTTTACAGTACCCTGTTCATTACAGGATGACAGAAGGTAAACCATTTTGTTTGGCTTTGGCTTATAAGACAAAAGGGTTAAGTTACTGTCATAGCAAAACATAGCCGTACCGCACTTACGACCTTTACTTTGTTTTAGCTCAATTGGAATTTCTCTTTTGTTTGAGCGTAGAGTACCAACGATTGTCAAATTGTACGGACTTTGTCCTAACGATTTCGCTAGGGGTATCGACGTGAACCAGTTGTCCATAGTAACATTCCGGTTTGAGCCATGTACTGTTTTAGTAAGCTCCTTCACGTAGAACTCTCCAAGAGGCATTGTGGTGGTATTTGAATTTTTTCCCAAATACGGAATTGCATCAACCATATATTTGGTTCCACTATCACATAACATTAAAATTTTAATGCCGTATTTTGCTGGCTTATTTGGGATATACATCTTGAAACTACACTTTCCTCTGAAGGCCAAAAGCTGCTCATCAACTGTAAGGTAAGGACCAGGACTGTAGTTATCCCTGCATTTTTGTACGAACATTTCCCATACTTTTCTAATGGGAGCGAATTTATCACCTACTAGTTGGAGGCGTAGAGATTTGTCGTCGAATCGTAAGCAGGACATGAGAAATTTGAACCTGGCTTTGGTGAGTACGCTTATGTATTTAGATCCACAATAAGACCTGTCAAATAACTCCTCCACGGATAAATGCTGATCTTTTTTGACAGCAGTTAACACTAATATACCCAAAACTGCATATATTTCATTTGTATTAGTGTTTCGTCGTTGTGCCTGATCCGTGTGTACAAGTAAGGCGGATTGGTGTTGAGTTATCTCGACATTTGTCCACTTTACAATTTCAGCAACGATATCCCCTGTTATAAACTGTTTAAAGCAATCTAGAGGATCAATTATATTTTTGCATAGATTTGTTGGTCCCCGTCTTTTATGGACAATGTTGAGTCCATAATGATGTGTCGTACCTTTGACAGATGACCATTTATGACCGTTTTTTCCTCGAAGTATAGTTTTATCGCACGTAATAATGTTAGATTTTGCTCTTAAAATATTTAGAGGAATGTCGTCTTCATCCACTTCACTTGCTTCGTATGTAGAGGTGGTACTTGCAACAGACTCGTCTTGATCGACTTCTGTGTCAGTACCTATTTCACTAAGATCGCTTTCTAAGTCAACGTTGTTGTCGGTCCAGGACAGAAACTGTTCAATTTCTTCATCTGTTAGTGATCGCTGATTAGACATCTTAGGAAAACATAAAAATTTAGCGTCCAAGAATAACACACCAAAAAACCTAAAAGTTACACAAACTTCATCCTTCGTCATTTTGACTACGGCAAAAAAATAAAATCGAAAAAACAAACACTTACAATGAACGCAGTTCGCTGCACGACTTTATCCAACAACAGCTTGCAAGCGACTACCGCTATAAAAAAAATTGTTTCAAAACAAAAAGAAAAAACAGGTTTTAACTTAAAAATAAAATCTCGCGTCGTCATTTTGACGAAGGATGACGGTGCAGGGTTAAATAAAGTACTCGAGTCTTCTTAAAGATTGTAAGCACTAAACAAATTTATGTACAAAACAAGTGGAACCAAGCTGTGTAGATCTTCCATTGTAACAGATAAACAAAAATATTCGAAATAAAATCTGTGTACACGTGCTAATTATTTAAAGTGTTTATTATAACTAAAAAAAAATAAAATAGTTTATGATAATATTAAATAGTTAATCCCTCTGATTAAATTGATCAAGTTTCCGAGAAAAAAGAAGGAACGTACAGTGTTGGCTTTGGATGCGCATTCACATTTCTCAGAAAGACGGCAGCAAGCTACTTGGACGGAACGCGAAGCGGTCATTACCCACAGCGTTGGACACCACTCATACAAACACATCCGGTAAGTCCTAAGTATTTTTCCCCCACAACTCTGTGGACGACCCCACCCACATCGAAGTGGAAGAATCCCCCTTGAACCCCCACAATTTTTTGGTCCTTCGAGCCGGATCCAACCCGGTACCCCAAAAACCCCCTAAAATTTTCCTCCATAAGGAGAAAAAACCCCACCGGATTCCCATTCCGGACCTCATATCTATACGTTTTTATATATAAATAAAGTTTTCCTCCGTATAAAGGAAAACAAACCCCATACCCCTATCAGTGTTTCCATAAAGGAAAATCCTAAGCACTACGTGCTGGGCCCCACATTTACAACAAAAAAAATAACCCTTTTGAAAAAACAGCGGTGACTGTACACTTTTTCAAATTTGCATAATAATTTGCAAAAACCATTATTAGCGGTACTTGCGTTTTTTTGCATTTCCAACGGTTTCTTATTTTTCGATTTCTTCTGCACCTGCAAAAATAAGAAACCGCGAAATTTATATACATAAGCACATATATGATTGTTGGCATGCGCACATACATATATATACATACGTACACACCAAATTTGCTCAAGGTTAAATTCATGAGCTGTTAACATAACAAAATTAAAGACGCAAATTTGTATGTACATATTTTTTGTACCCACAATTTTGAAGAAAAAAGCAAACATACATACTTAAATACAAACAGCAGAGAAGTTTCTTTGACCGTCGCAAATTCGCTGCCGGCAGAGAAAAAGAATAAAGACAATATTCTTATGTGTGGTTGTATGCACACATCTTCATTTGCTTGTATTTTTTAAGAGCACACATTTGATAAATTAAAGAGATCACTTTTGTGACGTCACCACCAAAAACATTACTAAAGCAGAATACACAAGCGTAAAGTCAAAAAAATTGTCTCACTGACCTACATTAATATACGCATGAAGATAATAACAACTAATGTGTACATGCATAAGCTTGTGTATTAGGAACATAAGTAATTTTGGTGGTTGAAAATAAGAAAACAAATACGAGTACAGTAGCGGAAAAATATTGTGCATCTTGGAAATAAATTGTTGGATTTTTTTTGAATTGAACTAAATTTAATAAATAATTTAAATAAATTTAATTTCAAATTAAATTACATTATTAAATTAAATAATATCCCTTTAAAATTTACCCCCCTGTTTTTTAATAAATAAAATAAATTAAACGCAAAAAAAAAAGTACATCAGGCGTAAATTATTTTAATCGATATTTATTAACCATTTATTAAAAAAAAAAAAAATATAAAACTTCATTTATTAATTTAAAAAACAAATATTTGCAAATTTTATGGTCGTCGACAAATTCTGCTCTTCACTGTCCCTTGTTCTTTTTGACATAACGGGCAATCGTATACGAGGGTCACCCCAAAAGGAAACGGGTACAAGTATACGAGGGTCAACCCAAACAGTTTGGGCACATAAAAACGAGGTGCAACCAAAAAAAATATATATATTTTTCTTATATTTTATATTTTAATTTGTACCAATTATTTGAATCCATTCACTATTTGAACACGTTTATTGTCTTGTTGGCGAGAATTCCCCCTACTGTTTTACTCAACAATCGTTTAATTTTTATATCGTGAATCATCTCGGTCTTTTTCTTGATAACTAAATACCCCCCACTTGGGCAAAATAACAATAAAATGGCATCAATCAAATCATTGATCCGTGTCTCTGATCGCATCACGAAGCTTTCAGTTCATATGGATGAGAGCGCGGTTGACGGCCAGTCGATTCACGCGTGGGATGTCCTGAAAACAGAAGCTATACGGTTATGGGAAGCATTCGCGTCGCTATACGACGATGCTATCGAAAAATTTGATCCCGTGAAAGATGACATCGATATCGAAACTTTGGAGAAACGTTTTTTTTCAACTTTTGAGGTTTATACCAAAATGATCGCCAAAATAAATGAAGCCATCGAGACTCTGCGCAACCAGACAAAGCGACCTATTGCTCGGGAGGAACAGGCAACTCAACACCCCCTCATATCAGTACCCCCCTGCGATACAGAAATTTTCCACGGTGACTATAAGTCATGGCCAACATTCCGTGATATGTTTACGGCTCTCTATAAGAACAATAATCGCCTATCCCCGGTGGAAAAGATGTGCCACTTACTCAAGAAGACACAAGGAGAAGCGAGAGACCTGTTGAAAACTTGCCCCATAACGAACGATGGGTTCGAGATGGGATGGCAACACCTGGTACAAAGGTACGAAAATAAGCGCGTTTTGATGAACGCGCAATTAAAATGTTTATTTAATATTTCCCCCCTACCTAAAGAGACTGGGCCCAATATTCGGCGTTTGCAACGCACAATTAATGATTGCGTTACGAATTTAACACTGTTAGGAATCGACACCAAAAATTGGGACCCCATTTTTATTTATATTTGTTCCACCTGTCTACCCGATACCACGCTCAATTTGTGGGAACACTCTTTGCCCCACAGCACAGAGTTGCCAGCCTGGAAACAAATGGATGCGTTCCTGACGTCTCGGTTCCAGACATTAGAATCAGTTGCAGATATCCGCTCAACCTTTTCACACTCGAATGTCTCAAATACGCCTAGAGTTCCGAATTATAAAAAACCGCATTCAAATGAGAAAAAACTTAACAGTTTTAATACCAGCGTGTTAGTCGACAAATACAAAAAATGTCCTTTGTGTCCCCATTCACATCCCATTAGATTTTGTTCAATGTTTCTTGGTATGTCTCTTGAAAATCGATACAATATAGTTAAAAAACATAAACTCTGTACAAATTGTCTCGCTACCTCCCATGAGCGTAGACAATGTAAAAGCAAATTTGTGTGCAATGCTTGTGGACAAAGCCACCATTCGTTATTGCACCGCCATGAGCGCAATTCCGCCTCAAATATACGTACCCCTGCAGCACCCCAAGCTGCTCCCGTTATATCTACCCCTAACCCCCATGAAAATAATATTCGATCACATAACCCCCCGCACAACCCGAATATATCACCCGGATATACTCCATCACATAGAGGTAACTACTTTACCCGCGGGGCTCCGCCCCCAACTAGTATTCACCCCCCTCTAGATGCGACCCCCTCTACTTCTCGTGAAGCGGCTGAAAAAACGCTGCAATCGTACTCAACCCAGGTACAAGCAACTACCCCCTCTATTATATTGGGCACCGCCCTAGTAGATATTTATAGTCACGATCTTAAATGCACTATTCGTGCCTTAATCGACTCTGCATCTGAAGCGTCGTTTATTTCGAGGCGCCTTCAAAGAAAACTCCATATCAGCACTCAGTCATCTCATGCTGAGGTCCATGGCATAAATGACTCATTAACTGCCACATCAACTCACCTGTGTCAAGTGCGCATAGGGTCTCCAATTAACCCTGCAATTAATATGTATATTGACGCCTATATCGTCAATAAGCTGACGGATCAACTACCGTATTACCCAGTATCCGCCCTCAAGGATGCAAACTTCTCACTCCTTCAACTGGCTGATAAGTATAGGCAAAACTGCACTGAGGTAGACCTACTACTTGGAGGAGATGTTTACCCCAAGATAATTAAAAACGGCGTACAATGGGACTCTAACCAATCCTTGGTTGCCCAAAATACCATTTTTGGCTGGATACTCACCGGCAAAATGCACACCCCCCAAAATCGTGTTACGATTCGTTCATTTTTTAATGAAATCACCCTATCAACTCAACTACAAAAATTCTGGGAACTGGAAGAAGTACCGAAGAAACACCGCTCATCCCCTGAAGACATATATTGTGAAGAGCTGTATAAAAAATCGACTCACAAAAACCCTGATGGTCGTTTTGTCGTGTCACTACCCTTTAAGCACGACTACCCCAACCCACTTAATGTAGGCGAGTCCCGAAACATCGCCATATCTCAGTTTTTACGCAATGAAACAAGATTGCTAAAAATTCCCGAACTCAAAAATGATTACGACCGAGTAATCACCGAATATGCCACTCTAGGCCAAATGGACAAAGTTTCCCCCCCGAGCAACGGCTCTGAAAACTACTACTTGCCACACCACGCAGTACTAAAACCCGATAGTGCTACCACCAAGCTACGTGTGGTGTTTAATGCTTCTAGCCCCTCATCTAACGGCGTCAGTCTCAACGATATGCTCCACGTCGGGCCTATATTACAGGCCGACTTAACTATTTTAATTCTTCGCTGGAGACTTTTTCGCTACGTATTTAACGCGGACATCGAAAAGATGTACCGCCAAATTCTTATAGAACCCTCTCAGACCCAATATCAGCGTATTATCTTCCGAAAATCCCCGAACGAGCCCCTTCAAGATTACCAGTTGAATACTGTGACATTCGGTGTCAACTGCGCCCCATACTTAGCCATCAGAACGTTGCTAGAGTTAGCCAATGAGGCCGAAGAAAATTACCCCCTGGCAGCTGACATTTTACGAAACTTCATGTACGTCGATGATGTTTTGGCTGGCTCCCATACTATTACGGCCAGCTTACAATGCAGAAATCAACTCCGCAACGTGCTTGAATCAGCAGGTTTTACGTTACGTAAATGGACGGCGAATAACAATCTTTTACTCAATGATTTACCCCCAAATTATCTACTAGATGAAGAATTTTTGACCCTTTCTGATTCTAGCATCACTAAAACGCTGGGACTGCGGTGGAACGCAGGAAATGATTATTTCTATTTTAAATTGAAATCTCACCCCGATCGCAAGGCAGTCACAAAAAGGTCTGTACTTTCAGAAATAGCCAAGTTATTTGACCCCGCGGGCTGGCTATCACCCAAAATAATTGTGGCTAAAATCATAATGCAGCAAATCTGGAAGGATGGAACAGACTGGGATGAAGATTTATACCCCCCTACACTCGAAAAATGGCATAATTTTCTTGATGATTATATACACATCGAACAAATTAGAATACCCCGTTTTGTTAGTTTTGACCCCTCATACACTACCGAACTACACGGTTTCTGCGACGCCTCTGAAAAGGCCTATGCCGCTACTCTGTATCTGCGATCTGAGAACCAAGGTTTTGTCTCAACTCACCTTTTAGTAGCAAAAACCAAAGTAGCGCCGGTAAAATTTGTTTCGATACCACGAAAAGAACTTTGTGGTGCTGAGTTGTTGGCTACAATGGTGGACACAATACCAGCTCAACTCAATTTGAAAAATTACAAAATTTTCTTGTGGACGGATTCCACGATTGTCTTAGCATGGTTGCGAGGTCCCCCTAACCGATGGAAAACATTCGTTGAAAACCGCGTCAGCTCCATAATCGAAAAGGTCGGAATCGAACCATGGTCGCATGTTGATACGAAAAATAATCCAGCTGACCTGGCCTCTCGCGGCCTTACCGTCTCACAATTAGCGTCGAATACGCTCTGGTGGCAAGGTCCCCCTTGGTTAAGACTTCCACACGCTGAGTGGCCGTTATGCCCTGAAAATTTCACAACAGACGAAGAGTCCAGACCACTCTGTGTGCACTCTACCACGGTAAAATATGAAGACATACTCCGTAATTTTTCGGATTTGCCCAAAGCGTTACGAGTTATTAGTTACGTATTTCGTTCTTATCATCGCTTGAAAAATCATCAGAAATTCAACTCTAACGACCTCACCTCAGATGAGATTAACTTCGTTAAATCATGTTTAATTATTTCGAGTCAAAAACTTCATTTCGCAGATGAGCATAAAGAATTATGCAATAATCGCCCGATATCCCGTAAAAGTACGTTATTAACTCTTAACCCCTTTCTCGATTCTAACGGAATCATGAGAATTAATGGCCGATTGGCAAACTCCCCCACTCTTAGCTATAATGAGCGCTACCCTATTTTGTTACCCTATCACGCTCGTTATACTCAACTTTTCCTCAAATGGCTACACATGTACTCCATACATGGCCAAAATGCGCTTTTACACCGCCTTATGCGATGTCATTATTACGTACCTCGTCTTAAAAATCTAATAAAATCAACTATTTCTAAATGTCTCACATGCCTTAGACATAAAAGTGCGCTCAGCCAGCAGATGATGGCTGCATTACCCCCTGAACGAGCTACGCTCACCCGCCCATTCTACGACACTGGAGTGGATTTCGCCGGGCCCTTCGAAATAAAATCCTACGTGGGCCGTGGTTGCAAAATCACTAAAGGTTACGTCGCAATCTTCGTCTGCTTTGCTACTAAAGCCATTCACCTGGAAGCCACTGGTGATATATCTACTCAAGCCTTTTTAGCGGCCTTCGCCAGATTTTTCAGCAGACGTGGAACGCCTCATGCCATGTATTCTGATAATGGCACTGCGTTTGTTGGCGCCTCCAACATCCTACAATATGATGCCCACCAATTTTTAGCACTTGTACGGAAAGGTGTCCTAGCTCAAAACAGCTTCTCCCCGTTAGAATGGCACTTCATCCCCCCAGGAGCACCCCATATGGGCGGCCTGTGGGAGGCCGGAGTAAAAAGTTTTAAGTCCCACTTTAAAAAGATTTGCCACAGCCAACACTTCACGTATGAAGAATTTAGCACCATGCTAACCCGCATAGAGGCATGTCTGAATTCCCGGCCCTTGAGTCCAGTGACCAACGACCCAAACGACTTATGCGCAATAACCCCCGGTCACTTCCTCATAGGCACCCCCATTTTGTCACCCCCCGAACCCAATTTCTCCGATCACTCGTTAAGTTATGTCAATCGCTGGCAGAAACTAAAAATATTACACCATCACCTAGCCCGTCGATGGAAATACGAGTATCTTATAGAACTCCATAAACGGACAAAATGGAAGTACCCACAGCGAGATTTCGCGATCGGAGATCTTGTCGTCGTGCGACAAGACAATTTACCCCCACATCAATGGCGTCTCGGCCGAATTGATAAAGTCTACCACGGCCTGGACAGTAAGGTCAGAACAGCTGACATTCGCACCGCTACGGGTGTCATCACGCGCCCCATCGTTAAATTAGTGTGGCTCCCCTACCCCGAATCGCAATGACAACTAATCTTTGCCTTTATTTCGTTCTTTTCTTTTCTAGTCATTATGCGGCGTTCACCACGTAGAAGCGCTTCCCCGATTGAGCGCCAACGGGTTATCATTCGTTTAAAATCCACCTATGATTGCCGCCTGTGCCAAAAGGATCATCCATTGCGAAAATGTAAGAAGTTTACCAGCATGTCTGTTTCCGCACGAGAAAAAACGGTACGACGCCATCTATATTGCGAAAACTGTTTAGCACATTCGCATCGATCTAATAAATGTCGCAGTGCTGAATGTTGTAAAATCTGCAGGGGTAAGCATCACACACTTCTTCATCGCCCCTCCAAGATACGTCGTTCAAGCGGTACTGGCAATGTTACGTTGATACCTACCGTCATTATACAAATATGCCTAAACAAGCAATGGGTGCAAGTCCGTGGTCTGATAAACCCGTGTGCCACTGAAAGTGCCATCGCCGCCTTTATTGTCAACCGATATCATCTTCCCGTTGAACTGATCGACAATCAGAAATGGTACAAGATGACCTTTCGTTCACGTTTTGAGGGAGCAACCACGTTTACCGTCACCGCCAGAGTTGATGACAAGTTACCCCTCAATCAAGCCAGAAAACCGCTGGACAGCCGAGTAGCTCATCATTATGATAACCTCCGTTTGGCAGACCCAGATTTCTATGGTAGTAACGCCATCAACGTCATCCTGGGAGCCGATGTATACCCGGAGCTCATCAGAAGCGGTCTTCAACCAGGCAGCCTTGCATCGCCCCTCGCACAGGACACAGCTTTGGGATGGGTCCTCGTGGGAAAGTTTGGCCTCTAGGTGCCACCAACGACTATTCATCATTTTTACATTATACATTTATTGAACTTATACATTTATTGAACTTATACATTTATTGAACTTATAAATTTATTGAACTTATAAATTTATTGAACTTATACTTATATTACACCCTAATCTAAGCTATCTTTTGAATTATTGAATTTGAATTTATATAACTTTTTATACTCTAAGTTGCAGTCCTGCAAGGGGGGCGGGATGTTTAAGCGCCAACGTTGTAAACACTCTTTTGCCCTTTTTTTGCATCTGTGTAAATAAAATAAAAAAGAGAAACAGAAAACAAAAAAAGGGCAAAAGAATGCGCGGCTGAATTTTTGTTCAGTTGCTTGTAGGTTTCAAAAGTGAATACGTGGTCGACTAAGTTTCGTGGCTAAAATTTCTGTAAAACAAAATGCAATAAAATAAAGTGTTTGAATCACAATAAAATACAGATATTTTGTTATCATTTCTTTAAATAAAGTACTCGAGTCTTCTTAAAGATTGTAAGCACTAAACAAATTTATGTACAAAACAAGTGGAACCAAGCTGTGTAGATCTTCCATTGTAACAGATAAACAAAAATATTCGAAATAAAATCTGTGTACACGTGCTAATTATTTAAAGTGTTTATTATAACTAAAAAAAATAAAATAGTTTATGATAATATTAAATAGTTAATCCCTCTGATTAAATTGATCAAGTTTCCGAGAAAAAAGAAGGAACGTACAGTGTTGGCTTTGGATGCGCATTCACATTTCTCAGAAAGACGGCAGCAAGCTACTTGGACGGAACGCGAAGCGGTCATTACCCACAGCGTTGGACACCACTCATACAAACACATCCGGTAAGTCCTAAGTATTTTTCCCCCACAACTCTGTGGACGACCCCACCCACATCGAAGTGGAAGAATCCCCCTTGAACCCCCACAAAGATGAAGCGATGACGTGAAACATTAAGCGTCCTCAATGAGTTAATAGAATCACTTGGCAAAGTATTAATTTTTTGTTTAAGTTCTTTTACGACTGAAATGAAGTAATTGTTTAATAAGTCTGCTTTTGTCTGATCGTCTGATATATTTTCTCCATGCCTATCGTTAAGCTTGACAACGTTTTCTTTTGTTCGACCAAGTGTATTATTTATAAATTTCCAACATTTTTTAGTATCATTTCCAATTCTACTTAAATTTTCGGTATAGTAGTTATCTTTACATTTTTTTACTGCTAATTTTATAACTTTACTTATTCTTTTCAAGTCATCATCATATTTTCCTCTATTTTTTGATTTGCGCCTTTTCATTAATAAATTATGTTTATATAAAATTAACCGTCTAAGATTTTTGTTAATCCATGGGGTTATTTCAAAGTTTAACGGTTTTTTAATATTTGTTATCACAGTAGAGTGATTAACAGCTGATTCAATGGTAGATATAAGGGAACTTGTCAAGACTGATACATTAGTTGGCAAGAAATTAATTGGTAGGGCACTTTGTAAATATTCATTAGCTTTTTGATAATCACAGTAAGTTTTAATAATCTCTATATTTTCTTTGCATTTAAAGTTACTTCTCAATTTACAAGATAAAATATTATGATCGGATAGGGTACATTCCACTGAATCAACGATAAGTGAATCAGATAAATTACTAAATATGTGATCTATACAACTTTTACTTCCAGGTCTAGTTATTAAGGTGTGAGTATTGTGGCAATCGTAATTATGAAAAATACCAGTTAAATCTGTGCTCGAACCACTTTTTAAAAGATCAATATTTGAGTCACCTACTATTATTAATGGATTTTGAGCTAATTCATATAGTAAATTATCGAGAGAATTGAAAAATACTAGATCATTACACTTTTGTGAACGGTAATATGATACAATTTGTAAGGGCTTTGATCTAATTTTGAAATTTAGCAAAGTTATAGCTAAGATTTCAACAAAATGTTCACTTTTACAAATTTTAACAGTAAAATCAATTTCTTTTTTTAAATATATTGATGTACCGCCATATCCATCTTCTCTACAACAATGAATAAAGGTAAATCCAGGAATTGTATAAATTTGGGTAATTTCATTTTTGAACCAAGTTTCTTGTAGTGCTATTACATCAGGCAATTTTGAAAATTGAGATAAGATTGATTTAAAATTGTTGAACTTATCAATAGATGCAACGCTCCTGATATTAAAACTGATAATATTTAAATAATTAAAATTCAAACAATTGATATATTTTTTAAAATTTGAAAATTTTTTGAAATATTGATTGTTTAACATTGGAAAATAAAAATTGTAATTTTAGCTTTAATATTATACTAATGTGTATGTAAAAGAAAGATAAAAAATAAAACTTTTAAGAAGAGGACATGAATGTTGCATTATCTTCGCCATCAATATCAACAAAACCTCCAGCTTCAACTTGGCTTGGATGAATCAAAGATCTCCTAACCCACTGTTTATTAGTTGTTCCATTCAATAGCATTTTATCCACTTCATCCTCATCACGAATGATGAGTTTTCATGATGAAACTCAAATTCTTATTCATTCATTTCGTGTGGGTAAGTGAATGGCGATCAAGAATTTTAATTCATTGTGAATGCATTTAAATTTTAATTCTATTCTTTTTTGTGTGGAATGAATGCATTCAAAAAATCACAATTCAATGCGGGAATCATTCGTTTACAGCTCTGATATGTATTTGCTCTTCTTCTTCCTCATCTTCTATCTTTAACATTAGTTTTGGAATAGAGATAATGTAGTCGTGAATTATTTTTTAAACTAAACAATTCACAGTTTTAAGGTATTGCAAAATGTTAGAGCGGTGTTTGTTTATACTGTAATGGAACCTTCTTTTAAGTTGGGAAGAACTGGTTGATAACACCAAAATGAAAGCACATAATAATAAAAAACACTTTGTGTAAAATTTATAGGCCTCTTACAACTCACAAGAAACGTTTCCAAATGGAAAAAGAAACGGCTGAAGTTAAAGTTTTATTTTTTATTATTGTTGTGACATTGTATCCCTAAAGGATAAGATTATGTGTATCAAAATGAGGTCTTATGTGGGGTGCCCTTTAACTATACACTTTGTGGTTTAATCAGCCATAGCAACACAATTACTTTAAAAATTCCAAGTAACTTTTAATTACGGCTTGAAACGTCAAAATCGGTTCTCTATGGAAACACCCTTCAATTTCTAATTTTCTTTTCTATACTTGTTTTTATTATTCTTGTCATTATTGTAGCGAATACAGTAACACCTACTCTGTGTGAATTTCAAATTTCGGTCTTTTACGGTCCAAGAGATACAATTTTATGCGTCAAAATTACCTCTCCATGGATATAATTTAATTTCTTTAGTGTTATATGTTATAAACAGCTACTTTAACCTCTAGCTCAGACTAGAAATACAAACTTACAGTTGACGTGCCGGATTCCGCATTTCAGAAAAAAATAAATAAATAAAATGACGTGCGGTGACAAATGTGAATTTTATTGACATTTCATATTAGCTCCGTTCCTGTACTTTTTGGGTTAAGTTCGGTAAAATGAGAGAAAACATGAATTATTCTCAATTAAAGAGAAAAATGTCCGAAAGTAGGGGAACACAAAAAACAAATTTCTATCCCAAAACAAGATGTCGAGCAAAATATACATGCAGTTGTTTATATTAAACATAAGAACACAAATATTTTGTATGTTTTTGAATTTATTTTAATATTTATAGGAATAAAATTTACAAATAACAGTTTTGCGAAACATTTGCGTGTATGAAACATGGAATTTTTTGCATTTGCTACTGTTTACTTTTCAATCAGCTGATTGTTTTTTAGTTTACACAAACTTACCCAAAGAAAAAGTCTGGGCTGTTTTGTGCAGAAAGAAGAAGAATTTTATTCTCTCAAAAGCTCTCTCTTCTACCCAAACTTGTAGTACGGGAACAGTTTTCGGTAACATTGGGATCCCGCGGGATCCCAAAATTGAGTACGGGAACGCACCTATTATTTGTTTACTAATTTTTTGTTTGTTTTTATAAATGTAAAAAAAATTATACAAATAACAATAATAAAAAGTATTTTTAACTTTGGTGGGTATTGTTGAAGGTATTGTCCAGTTTATGTGACTTCATTAAAGTAAAAAGAGTTCAAGCCATTAATTGTCGTCCTAGTGAGTCAATTTTTTCTTATCGCAAAAACAGAATTTATCATTGGTCTTAATGATTGAAATTAATAGTCTAGTCTCATGGTACATTTACTTTTTTATCCTGTTTTCATTCAATTCAATTAAAATTTGCCATCGTGGAGAAAAAGTGGACAAATTTTCTGTTTTTGTTTAATCATAAGAAAATAAAATTTAAAACCATTTTGCATTTTCTTTTAAAAAAAGCAATTTATTTTTAAATTCTTATCTTTTTCAGTTTTAATTTTTTTTCAATGTTTGTTTTATTCACATCAAATAGAAAAAATAAGAACACAAATTTGAATGCAAATGTTAAGTGCATTAGTGCTAAAAAATAAAAATTATTTAACGAATTAATTTAATTTCATGCATAAAACAGCACTGTTTGCCACTGGGCGCTTTCAAAGTCCACTTGATATTGTAGGTGCCAAAAGGAAATTTACTTTCGATGGGAACATCTTTAATATAGCTTTGACTTTCTGCACTCTTTACGGGACATTTAGTGTATTTGCAAGCATCTTTATCCATGGTTACTAAGGGCAATTCATTTTGATCATCTTTAACCCAAACTAAACTGGTCTCCAAGCTATCGGCATCAAATTTGGGTGTAAATGTGAAATTTATATTGGAGGGTTTGCGACGTTTAAACTTGCATGCAGCTTTTTCACTATCCCGTACACAGGGTACCACAATTACTTCCGAAATATCACAATCATTTATCTCGCAAGACTTGAAGAAAATTTTCTCTGACATGACACAGGCCAGGAAAAATAAAAAATATTAAATATTTTATAGACAACATTTTGCCAGTTTTTCGATTGCAATCAATCGAAGACGTCGACTCTTTGGAGCAAGAAATTTTAAAATGACTAAATGTTTTTCATTTAGAAAAATATTTATTTCAATAAATTAAATGTATAGAAAAACTCTTATATTTCTTTTGTAGACATTCTCTCCTTATTTGACCTGTGTTAAGTGATTGATAAGAGGCTCTTATCTATAGAGCTGTTGTCGTTTTTAATTTTGTCTGTTTTATTATTTGTTATAATTATCGCATGCTTTTTTTCCTTTAGAAATACTTATTAACGTGGATTCATATTACTTTCGGTAAGATAAGTTTTTTTTTCTTATAAGTTGAGTTTTGACAATCGATAATTTATTTATTATTCTTCATGTAAACCTCAAGTTTGATTTTTTTTGAAATTTTGACTTATAGAATATTTTCTTAAAGTATAACTTCATTTGAGTACCTACAAAAATACATGCATATATCAAATTTCATTTATGATATTAATTTACGATTGTTAGATGTATCCTTTAACTGTAACATAGTAGTTAATTATTATTTCTACAACTTCAAGAAACTGATTAGAATCCCTCAATATTGAAGATACTTCTTAAAACTTATTTATTAATAAAACACATAAATTTTATGTAAAAGATTTGATACTAAATATCATTGCGTTTGGTTCCTTTATTTTATGAAAACTTTAAAACTGTGAAATGTAAAAATTTTCCACTACAACTCAGTTACTTTAACACCGATCAGAACAATTTAGCCATCGCGCAATTTAGTAGCCTTTGGAGGGAATTTTTATTTTAATCATACCAGCTGCTATCATTTGATGACGCTTAAAAGAGAAATTTACGTCAAAAGAGGCACAAATGTAAAATTATCTGGACGGAGACCGAAATGAAAAAAATACTATTTTTTTTTGTGATCAGCATCCGTTAGTTAATCTAGAAAAATGGAGTACAAAATTTAAATTTTTTTAAAATACAATGTAACAAATGAAAAAAAATTTAAAACATTGAACGACCACTATATTTTTTTGATGCGTTATGGATGCTTAACTGCAAAAATCATCAGTATTTCAAATTCTATGGACACATTAAAAATTTTTTTTTTTAATTGCAGATTTTTGAAGAGGAAGCTTCGCACATCTTATCATAACCCTGAAACCACGCTTTCGATTTTGTTGTTCAGTACATGAAAATATTCTAAATTATTTCAAAAATTTTTTTAGTGTAATCATTACTTTCGCAGTTATTGGGACAGAAGTGAAAAAAAAACTTTTGTTTTTCCTAAAAATTTCGAAATTCTCGATTTTTAAAAATTCGCAAAAATTAAAAAGCCTCAAATATTTTCCACTTTTATTACATATGCACAAAGGTACGTATAATACAAATAAAATAAACCATGATTCATTAAAATCCATGGACAAATACTAATTTTATTCCACAAAAAGTAAAACTACCCAATTTTGGATAAAACTATCTTTTAGCTGTCATTGCATAAATATGCAGCAACAGTTTACTTTATCAGAATGTAAAGACAATAAATAAATTTAAAAAAGTAGTTTTAGTTTTTTTTTACTTAAAAATATCTACTTTTGTTTTGTGTTGTATGATTTTCAGGATTTGATTATCTCTTAAGGAACCAAATAAAATCTCCCATCATGATTTCATTCCATAGGCCCTGATAACGTTGCTCCATGGACTTTAATTGTTGATGGAATCGTTCACCATGTGTAATTTTAATTATGCAATAAATAATTTTAAGAAAAATAAAATGATTTTTTTCGATGAAGGTTGATTGATACCTTCTTTTCTTTTTTAAATGGAATTTCCAATTACTAAGTTTCTCTAAATTTATAAAAAGCTCTTGTTATATCATCGTACATGCAAAGTAAAAACATGGTTGAGGTAATTTAAGAGCAACATATTATGGTTTTATTATATGGTTCCAATCAATACATTGTATTGTTACTTTTAATAATAATATAGTTAGTCTTGGAAGTGCTTAAGTATAAACACAACTATGTTTAAAATGTAAACATGTTATATTGTAAATGTAATAATATTATGTTCAAATATAAAAATTAAATTGTTAAATTAAAATCATTGTACAGTTGAAAATGTTATCTAATGAGATTGGATTTCAATGTGTTTTTGCAAGTGCAAACTTTTTTTTAATACAAATTGAAAACTTAAATTTAAATTAAAAAAAAATATATTTTTTTAATTTTTTTCAATATCTTGTTTGTTACTATTGTTTATTTATTTTGTAAATTAATTTATATTTTTTATTTTTTTCTAACAATAAATAACTTGCGTTTTCATACGAGACGAAAGCTAAAAAAAAATCGCTAAACTGATAGAAAAGAATTCTTTCTGTCAAGCTCTTCGACAAAATATTTTTAAAAGCCTTTAATAATATTTTGATTTATTTTTATATATTATGGTTCGATATATTTATTATTTTGAAATAAATTATTAAACTTTAGTTGTATTTCGATTCGCCATTTTTTGTTAAGAGTAAACACGTAATGATTAAATGTTAACAACAAAAAAAAATGTTTATCGTGACTGAAATATTGTTAAGAACAACAACTTTTGTTAGAGTAATCATATATACATAATATGGTTATTTTAACTATAACGCAGGAAGTTTTTTTTTTCTGAGGGTTATTGTTTCTATTTCTTTGAAAGCTTTGCCCATCAACACTATAATTTATGTTTTATTTTGCGTTCAACTATAAATTTGCTAATATAGTCTTGGCGAAATGCACCAGAAGTCAGAAAAATGTGAAACACATTTCAACCGTCTTAAACGGATCGTAATGAAAATTATTAAACTCTTCTAAATGTTTAAGGGTTTTTAAAATAACTATAGAAATTATACTGTTGTCATACCTTTCGGTGAAGACCGTCGTCACTGGCTGTTTATTTAATACGATTGGCGAGCGCTTTCGATGTAAAGACATCATGTTCAAGCCGCGTTTTGATTAGTACTAATCAAAACGTATGACAACAGTATTTTATTTACTGGCGGAATAAATCCAATTAACTAATATAGAAATTATATTTAGAATCTTATTATTATGGAAGACAAAAGGCCTTACATTGTTTTTTAGATTTTAAGATCGATATCTTTGTACCCTACTTCACATATTGTAATTTCGTTTGTTATTTTATCAATAAATAATATTTGGACCCCGAAGAGATAATGAAAATTTAAGCTCATAAATCTATTAGGCATAGTTTCGAAAGAGGTGCTACAGGAATTCATCATAATCGGTCTATAAATGGTGGAGATATGGTATAAAAGGCAAATGCGTCTCTCTAATTATTTATTTAAATACTAAAAAATGGGTTTTATAAATCTCAGCAGAAACGAAAAACCAACACACTGCTGTTTAAGAGAGAAAGAAAAAAAATGTAAAAAAATCTAACCTATTTTACCTAAATTACGTGATCTTTTTTTTCCAGTAGAAATTTTTAACTTCTCGGCTTATGGAACAAGTTTCTTGACGAAATGTGATTGATTTTTAGATTAGTTGCTGCCGGAGAACAGGAAATATGGAATTCTGCGTTTAAAAAAGAGCTCATAAAGAAAACGTACTCTTTCATTCAAGTCTGCACTTGGTCCCAGCAATGACTTTAATACGAATAGCTTCAGTAGTAATTTTTAGAGGTTATAAATTTTTTTTTTAATTTTTTTCAATGTAATATTAGCCAAAAAAGCGAGTTAATAAAAATGTCTGGTGTAAAGAAAAAATATGTAGGATTTTAATTACCGAAAATTATTTCATAAATTTCGAAAAACAAAACTTAAAAAACTCATAGAAAATTATAACATATTAAGGCGATTTGGCAAACATGCACTAGTTGCAACAAAGAACAATGCGACTACAGACAACACAATTTACAAACAAGTACCGCCTGTATGTTTAAAAGACATTCAAGTCAACTAAAAAAAGTCGTTAAGTAGCCTACACTCTTTCACAAATTTGCTGCTTGTTGTGCTTGGTCAAAAGTAGAAGGAAAGAAATCGTATGTTAGTCGTCATATGCAAAAGGATAAGGAAACTTTACAAGGACTAGAATACTAACAGAAATAATAAACCTTTAAAGAAAAGAGCTGTCATAATTTAACTAAAATTATGTTTATTTTTCAGTTATTGCTGTTGTTGTTGTTGTGCTTTTCCGTAAGTGCTAACGACGACACATTAAAAGCCAAAAATACAAATTTGTTTTTTTTATGTTTATTTTTCATTATAGAGCATTTAGAATCATTATTATAATGATGGCTAT